>OX352303.1:26229084-26829084 GCA_947086415.1 Pammene aurita | reverse complement strand
CTGGCTTACTGTTTATATGAGGCCAATAGCAAGCCAGCTTTGGCACTTTTATTTATTTATTTTTATTGAGATTATTCGAAAATATGGGTGTCAAGATAGTAACCTATCACGGTTTTTTAGGCAGTGTCATCGGGAATGAAAAAGCTAGTAAAAAACACCCGCAATTAGTTTATACAGCTTTCACAAAATCACTTCAATGTGAGTGGAGATATTTGCAAACAGTAATGGATAAAACCGGCGAAGAATTTCACACTTTAAACGAGACGATAATGTCAACGTTAATACCTTGCATTCTTGACAGAGAAATCACTTCTATAGAACAGGATCTATCCAACCTGCCAGTGAAGCTGGGCGGTCTTGGCATTAACAACATTGGCATTAAAAAACACTGAATATTATAAATCATCCGTAGAATCAAATAAATTACTAATTCACGCAATAAAAAATACAGAAAACCTGGACCTAATAGCCCATCATAGTCATGCAGCAGAAACTATGAGGGTAGCCAAATTGACGAGACATTTGAACGAGAGTGATAGATGTAAAGATGTTTTATCCAAATTACCGAGTAAGATTGTGTCAATCATCCCTACCACCGCAAACAATACCGACCTTACTGCCACCCAATTTAAAGACGCCCTTGCCTTGCGCTACGCTCACGAACCCGGCAATCTTCCTCAGGTTTGCGACGGATGCGGCGAAAATAATTTTGACCTAAATCATGCCCTAAACTGCAAAAAAGGCGGCTTGGTTAAACAAGGCCATGATCAACATAGGGATGATTGCAAGAATTGGGCCGAACTAGCTTGGGGTAAAGGCACAGTTGAACCAATAATGCGTGATGCAAGTGCTACACAGCCAGCCCTTATAGGAGACTTATTACTAAATAGCGTATGCAAGGAAAGCGTTCTTCGACGTTCGCATTGTAAATACTGACGCTTCCTCTTACAGCAACCTTACATGGCAAAAAACAGCACAAAAACACAGCCGAGAAAAACATCTAAAATATGACCGAGCCACGGAAGACTTAAGAGCCTCTTTTACACCTTTAGTAATCTCATGTGTTGAAGCCTTTGGGACTGAGTATATGAGTTTTTTGAAAAAAACAGCATCCAAACTATCATCCAAATGGGAAAAACCATACTCTCAAATAATATTCTGGCTAAAAGTTAAAGTACAAATATCGGTCCTCATGCAGTCTCCATGAGGGTGAGAGGCACTAGAAGACGGATCAAGGTCTTCGAATGCGAAGACGGCGCCGGAATTCTATACTAAGCAAGATTTTACACCCAGCCCCCCCCCCCCCCCCCCCCCCTTTCCCCGTTAATACCGTCATCGTCCATTTTTGTATATATCTTTTTTGTTTTATTTTTATTAATTAATTATTAAAAATACAAGGGTATTTCTTACATCTAATACATAGCCCCACAAAACTCTAGCATGAGTTTGTCTGTGGGATCGACAGTCTCTCATTTAATTTATATTATTTTAAGCTTATGTTGTACAACAAGTCATCAATCTACAGGTAATGTGTGCAAGTGCGTTTTAGGGTTCCGTAGCCAAATGGCAAAAAACGGAACCCTTATGGATTCGTCATGTCTATCTGTCTGTCCGTTCGTATGTCACAGGCATTTTACTCGGAAACTATACGACGTATCTGAATAAAATTTACACATAAGGCGTATTTTGTATGCAGCTACTTAATTATGTAGTTAAATTTGAAAAAAAAATATTTTTAGGGGGTGCTCGATACAGGTAACTAAATTTAAAAAAAAATTTTAACCAAATATCAACATGTGACACATCAATCGATAGGTCTTTCAAAATAACATTGAGGTTTTTTTGACTATTTTGTGATTAAGTGAATATTTTCTGAAATAATCGCTTCGAAAGTCAGAAAAGTTGTGTAGCTCCCCCCCGTAACTTTTGAACCGTAAGTTCAAAAAATATGAAAAAATTTGAAGAGATGCGACTTTTCATATACTTTCAACAATAATTGTTTTGAACATTATCGGTTTAGCCATTTTTGAGTTATCTCCAAAAAACTTCTTCCATAGGCATCAGATACGACCTTTTGGTATTAGTTTGGTTCTTATTCCATTGAAGGTACGGAACCCTCCTATGCGTGGTCCGACACGCACTTGGCCGGTTTTTTAATGAACGTGTGAATACGTTCTTTTTTTTTCTTTTTCAGGCAGATCGTTTAAAATGTATGGGATACGTTTTTTTAGGGTCCTGTCCCCATAATAGTTGTTAACTCTGGGAACAAACTTGGAGCCATCACTGGCTTCGTCTAAACCTGGCTTAATTTACGATGATTGTTTTCTGAAGCGGTCACTAGCGGCCAAAACGAATCACTGCTGATGAAATGTTGTTCTGGTCTGTACTCGTCGAGTTATTTTACCTACAAAACATAAATCAAATAAGATATTTTATCTGTTCGAGCGTCAGTGGCGACCTAGCCTTATGTTTATTTAGGCGACATATAAATTAGCGATTGCATCAGCAAAACGTGAGAAAATGAAACACTCTATTAAGATACGCCTACACAAGCGATGAAAAACGCGAATATGGATATATCACTATCAAAATTCAATTTAAATTACAAATTTATTAACATGTGAATTAATTGAATAGATTAATTTTTTTTTTGCTTTTTTGTATTAATTAATAAATCAAGGTAGCGGTAGTTAATATATCACAAAATGATAAGTATCTTAATTATCAGCCTACATTATAAAAAACGTGGGGATTTTGATATACAAAGCTGTAAGTTTGTAATTTACAAATGGGATTCCTGTCAATAAAATAAAATGAATACATTTCTTTCTTGTGTGTTCCTGTATCTATATCTTCAATTAGCGATAAGGTTAGTAGTTATTTATGATAAAAAGAAACTCATTTCATTATGCTACTACGCCTACACTGACGTTGAAAAACATGGAATTTAAATATTTCCCCACCAAAATTCCTTGGCTACTTTCCTAAAAAAAAATATTTAGTCCGTCAGTTAGATTATCTAAAAATATTGGACACGTATTTTTTATTTTTTCAATCAAACAAAAATTGGTGAAGATATAGCCCGTTAAAGTTCCGCGTGACGTCACATTTCAGTACAATTTTTAGTATAATGTGACGTCACGCATATCTTCACCAATTTTTGGTTGATTGAAAAAATAAAAAATACGTGTCCAATATTTTTAGATAATCTAACTGACGGACTAAATAGAATTATATTTTTTTTACCCAGGAAAGTAGCCAATTGTAAAACTTTGACAACTTGGCCGCTCCGATATATTTGATTACCTATTGTTAAACATAACTTCGGTTCATACGCCGTTTTGTGAGACCGAGCTCTGACATTGTTGCGACATCAAAATCAGGAAATGACTCTATCGCGGGTCGCTGGCTCTACCCTCCTCTATTACACGTTACATTGAAATACTCGTAGTTATTGAGGCTGGATGGGACACGAGTACGAATTTCAATTTTATATGAACAGTGCGGTCAACGGTTGGGTTGGAGTCAGTAGAGTCTGGAAAATCAAAACCGGCAAATTTACCTTCCTTTACACGCTACAGAGATGTATGTAAGTACTGTATCTGGAAGTGACACATTCAATTTATAGTTTAGAGTCATCAATCATCATTGATCAACACAGAGTTACTGGAATTTCTTGTCACTTTTCAATAGAAGTCCGCTCCCCTGTGACTTACATCAATATCTTTGATGTCTATTTTTAGAGTTTTTTTAATGGAACGTATAGAATCACTTGTGCATGTATGTCTATCTGTCTCAGCAAATTTGCTCAAAAACTACTAGACCCCTTGAATTAAAGTTTCGTACTCAATTACTTATAAAATATAATTAAGTATGTTAGGTAAGCCGGTGACTGTGTAGTAAAGTGAGTATTTATTCTTATAAATTATTAATTTCAAGCGGTGTGAAGCGAGACATTTCTCAGGTATAACATTTTCTCATATCTCCTCCTTATTTATAGTGATCATTCAAGATATTTTTAGACCCCCTTTCCCCTATTTAAAGAGTCAAATGATTTCTAGAAGTACCCTACGGAAGTCAAATATAGAGGTGTCCATATTTTATACGTCTACGCGGCACGCACGGATATTACACGGTGATTGATCCCGTGCGGGAACATTTACACATTAGCGCGCGTTGTCACAAATTGGTCCAAATTATTATAGTAATATGGATCACTCTGTGACAACTACTCCCAGCGGCGCAACGAAATCGCGCAGTGCGCTGCGCCTGGCCTGCAATGCTACCGCGTACATCAAAATTTCATTATCTCGCTCTCTATCGCACTTGCTCATTCGAAATAAATCGACGTAGATAACGAAATTTCGATTTTTGCAGTACTAGAGGTACTTAGGCCAGCGAGATTACCGCAAACTTAAAAAGTCAAAACTTCTATATCATCCTCACTATCGCACTTGCTAAACAAGCGAAAGAGACGCATATATCTAAATAGTTTCTGAAGTTTGCAGTAGGCCCGCTGGCTCTTCCATAGAGCCTATATCAACGCGGTACGCACGGACATTACACGGTGATGGATCCAGCGCGGGGACATTTACACATTAGCATTGTCACAAAGTGGTCCATATTATATCAACTGTAGCAAATAATTGTACGGTCACGTCTGAAAATACCGATACATTTAATGTGACAAAAATATGTTGTCACGACTCTATTACCAAGGCGTAAAATCTTGTATACATGTTTTTGACACATTAAATGTATCCATATTTTCAGACGTGACTGTACAGTATTCATATTTATATTAAGCTAGGTTGAAGCCAATGGTAATTAACTTAACATCAAAATAGTTCACTAAATATTGAGGAATCATATTGTATATGCTTTTATATGCTTTTATATGGTAATTTGTAAATGCTAGTACTTTGTGTCATATCCGTCCTATATTCCCTGATATCACTAAGATCAGACCACATCGGACATCGGTCACGACGAAAAACCAGCGCTGACGACCCCGGCTAGCAGCATGCTAAGTCGGACCATTTCGTGGTACCATATGGTAACTGAAGTTTTATTTTATTTCTTTTTTTTTACTCAATTTGTAATTGTTTTTATTTTATGTAGGTACCTGTGAAAACAACTGATACTGATTTTGTATGCTACGATACACTACACGACTGCATATATATGAATTAGGTTATATTAGCTGTTTATGCGAACGGATTTCAAGCAGACAGATTTGAACTTTATAGGTACCCGCTATACATTAACAGTATTAATTGTCCGCAAGACAGAACTGACTGGCATATATGTACAATTAACGACGATATGGTGCATTACATCAAAGGCCGGGAAAACAAGTATTACCGGCCAAAGGAATATGAGGCCGGGAATCCATTTTCACGCCGAGATACCTAGAGCTTTTTCCAAATAAAAAATGTCTACTCGTAAGCTTTATAGTTATTATATTATTTTCACTTTAGGTACGAATATCCTGTCACGACAAAAAAATGCTGTTTGATGCTAAGGACCTAGCCTAGGCCTGAAGTTGTATGAAATCCCATTACAGCCCCCCAGAGTTGCTCCGCCCGAAACAAGATACTTCCGAGCCTATTATAAGGAACTTAACGACATTTATTTTATTGCATGTTTAAGAAAACATACTTTTCTATTTCGCGGTATATTACTAATTTAACGATCGATATAAACATGTCCAATTACGATATTTATCCTATTTACAATTGTAATATGTGTTAACTAACCTGATTTTATATGAGCACGTGTTATGGTGTTATCTCGTGTCAAATTGTCAATAAAATACTAATGTTTTATGCAGACAGTATTGTATGTCTCCCTTTACGACGATTATATGTCATTATTGCCCTTTTAGCTTATTGCTGCATCTCAAGAAACATAAAACTAAGATATCTATAACATATACTAGTAATGATCAGATTATCGGCATAATGCCCACTAAGAGGAATATAATTATTGTACGTGGGAAATTAACCCTTAATGCCTAAGGTTTAATGTTGGTTTGAAGATTTGAGAATGTTTATTTATGCTGCAATTACTTTATGATTTCCAAAGATGATGGCAAGGAGCAAAGGTGAGTAATAACTTGGTATTATATTGAATTAAGATATATAAAATAAGATCCCGGGGAGATGGGCCTCGTTAGCATTGTGCTGCAACTTGTCTAGGAGAAGGTAAACTCTGAACTAAAACCCCCAATCCAAGGTGTAAACCGACCCGTGCTCAAGGATGAGTGGCCAGAGGGAGTCTGGTTTTTAACGGAGGGTGTCTGTGTTGGCGGTCACAGGACACTACGTAAATTCGCCTTACCTCAGTACAGGGCTCTGCTGGGGAGGACCTGTAACCCTTCTACTCGTGGGAACGCTATGGAGAATTATAATAATCATCCGCATGGCGGCGATGCGGTACCCCACCCATCACGTCTCGTTTCTCGCGGGGGCGAGAAGTGGCTCACGGAGAGCCGTTTTGCTACGTTGAATGTTGGAGGAGGGATGAATGACAAATTGAATGAGGTTTTACAGATGATGGAAGAAAGAAGGATTGATGTACTCTGTGTGAATGAGACAAAGCGGAAGGGAAGTGACACCACCACCCACGGGGCTTTTACCGCGTACTGGTCGGGGGTGCCAAGCTCAGAGCGAGCCAGTAAGGGAGTCGGTGTTATACTATCCGCTAGGATGGCTGAGTGTGTGAATGAGTTCAAGTGCGTGAGTCCCAGGTTGATCTGGATCAGAATGAAAGTGGGCCTGATGAGGATTTTTGTTGTTGGGGTTTACGCTCCTGTAGATCAGGGAGCGGGAAACTCTCAGCAAACACAGGATGAAAGACGAATGTTTTGGGACGAAATGAGAGACGTTTTAAGTGTGTGCAGGAATAATGAAAGGTTAATAATGCTCGGTGATTTTAATAGTTGGATAGGAGTAAAGCGAGATGGTTTTGAAAGGGTCTTAGGGATACATGGTGACGAGAGAGTGAATGAGAATGGAAGAAGCTTGTTAGAGATTTGCCTCGAGTGGAGTCTTTGTGTAGCAAACACAATGTTTGCTCACAAACGGATCCATATGTTCACTCGAGAGGCGGAAAACGTTAGGAAAAGTATGATTGATTTTGTAATAGTTGATGAAAGAATGAAGAAGAATGTTCGCGACGCTAGGGTGTATCGTGGGTCGGGTATCCATACTGACCACTTCCTGGTAATGTGCCGAATAAGTGGTCTATTCAAAGGGTGGCGATCACGACCTCGTGCGGTTTCTAGCGCGTTAGAGCGAATAAAAGTGGAAGGGTTGCAAGAGGAAAGTGTAAGTGAAGAATATGTTAGTAAACTGAAGGGTGAGTTTGATGGACTGGATGACATAAGTGAGATTGATGATTTATGGAGCAACTTTAAAAATAAAGTTGTGAGTGTGGCTAGGGAAGTGTGTGGCGTGAGTAAAAGACACAAAGGCAGAAAGGAGAAGAATGTGTGGTGGGACAAGGAAGTACAAAAAGCAGTATGTGAGAAGAAGAAATTGTGGCGGGATTGGTTAGCTGCAAAAGCTAACCATAGAGCCCAAAAAGCCTCAATTGAAGAAGTGAATGAGACGCGAAAGAATTACAGAAGAATGAAAGTGCAGGTGAAAGAAATTGTTAAAAGAAAGAAAAATGGACAGAATGATCAATTGCATGAAAGGTTGTCGCGAGATTTTCGGACGAACATTAAGTTCTTCTGGAAATCCGTTCGCATAGCCAGAGGTAAGAGTTCGGACTCTGAGCTGAAAACAGTTAAAGACTCGAATGGAAGTTTGCTGAATGGGGAAGAATGTATATTGAAGAGATGGCAGGAATATTTTGAAAGCTTGTTTGAAAGGGAGGAAGCAAATATGCTAACCTCAGATGTGAATGGAAGCCTTCCAATGGATGACAGTAATATTAGCATGGACGAAATTGTGAAAGCTTTGAAAGGAATAAAATCAGGCAAGGCAGCAGGGTATGATAGGATCTCCGCCGAAATGCTGAAGGCTGGACAAGGTGTCGTAGCGAGTCAGTTGTATCGCCTTTTCAATTTGTGCTTTAGTACCGGCCGTGTACCAAGGGACTGGTGCAAGGCCGTCATAGTTCCTCTTTACAAAGGAAAAGGCTCACAACTTGACTGCAAAAACTACAGGGGCATTAGCCTACTCAGCATCGTCGGAAAACTGTATGCGAAAGTGTTGATTGAAAGAGTAGTAAAAGAAACCGATGGGAAAGTGTGGGATGCACAAGCGGGATTTCGAAAGGGTATGGGATGTACGGATCAAGTCTTTTCCTTACGATGCATAACCGAAAAGTACTTGGCCAAAGGTCAAAAGGTCTATTGCGCTTTCGTGGACTTGGAAAAGGCTTATGATAGAGTGATGAGAAATGAATTGTGGTCGGTAGTATCCATGTATGGAGTAAACAGTCGGCTTGTGCAAGCACTGAAGTCTCTCTATGAGGATTCCAGTGCTTGCGTGAGGATAAACGGGTCATACACTGAGTGGTTTAGCAGTGAAAAGGGTGTTAGACAGGGATGTGTAGCGTCACCGTGGCTGTTTAATCTATTCATGGACAGTTGTTTGCAAGATCTGAAAGATGATGAATGTGGACTGAGGATGGAAGGGTTGCTAGTAAAATGTCTCCTGTACGCTGACGATTTAGTATTACTTGCGTCATCGGCACAGGAGTTACAGTTGATGGTAACAAGAGTGCATGAATCTTTTGAGAAGAAGGGAATGAAGATGAATGTCAGTAAGACAAAAGTAATGGTATTTGAAAGAGATGAGATTATGGTAGATTGCGAAATTATGATTGGTGAAGAAAGACTGGAACAAGTGAACGAGTTTGTGTACTTGGGGACTTTGTTTACAAGAGATGGTAAAAATGAAAAAGACATTGAAAGGAGAGTGAATGCTGGGAATAGAGTGAATGGGGCACTGAACGCTTTTATGAGCAGTCAGAAGGTGTCGCAAAAAGCACGCCTGGCTGTGCATGGAGGAGTGTTGGTGCCTACACTTATGTATGGTAGTGAAAGTTGGGTGTGGCAGAAAAGACATCAAAGTCAAGTGAACGCAGTGGAAATGAGAGCTCTAAGAAGCATGTGTGGTGTGAAGTTAACAGACAGGATCAGAAATAGCGTAATAAGAATGAAATGCGGAGTGGATGAAGATGTAGTGACAAAAATTGAGATGGGTATGTTAAGATGGTTTGGACACGTAGAGAGGATGGATGAAAGAAGATTAACGAAGAGGGTGTACGAAGAAAGAGTGGAAGGGTCAGTTCGAAGGGGAAGACCTAGGCGAACTTTCCTCGATCAAATCGGGGAATTATTGCAAAAAGGCCAGGTCAGAAGTACTCTAAACCGACGAGCATGTATGAGGAATATTATGAAAGTGGGTGAAGCGAAAGTAGTTTGTCAGGATCGTAGTAAATGGAAATCCGTGATCTCTGCCTACCCCTCTGGGAAACAGGCGTGAATATATGTATGTGTATGTATGTATGAATTAAGATATTAAAGTTATGACCATCAGAGGTGTAAAAGCCGGCACTCCTAGGACGTCAAGCCCCAAGTTTGACTAGTGATGTAGACTCAAAACGACCTACGTTCTTTTTAAGCAAATTAGATACTTACATAAGGTAAATGCAATTTTACTCCTAGGCCACTATAACAAACCATTTTACATTCATTGCTTCGCAATAACGCAGTTTTAAAAAACAACCATGGTACCATCGTCAATTTAGATGCTTAATTGATAAAATTAATAAATAAAAATTACGTAAATGTATTTTTTAGTAAAAATATCTATTAATTTTGCCTACTTATATTACCGCGAAACGAATTTCTGCAATAAAATTTTGTCATATGTCAAATGTTTTTTAACCGACTTCAAGATTTCAAAAGAGAAGGTTCTCAATTCGGCGAGTTTGTTTTTTTTTATTTTGTGTTTGTAACTCCATAACTCCGTAATGTCTGAACCGATTTTGAAAATTATTTTTTTGATTGTTAGTATATACAAAACGCAGTTCTGATGATGGGATCCAATCTTTTTAAAGTTTTATGCTTCTGTCATATAACTTGTTTTCTGTATAGTTAGAAGCACCGCCTACAATCTTTCTGCTTGGCCCTAAGGTTGACTGGTATAGAATGCCTCATGGCATTAAGTTCGCCTTTTGTACGATAAGTTTTCTTTTTGTGCAATAAAAATTAAATAAATAAATAGATAAATAATCCATGAAGAATCGAGAGAACTCCTCAAATCTTAAAGGCATACATACAGTGATTTTTATATTTTTATCATAAAATCCATCATTTTCATTCAAAACAGTGACATTTGATGAAGTATATTTTTATGCCTACAATTGCAGTTGTCAGTCAGCCATATTTTCTTACATTTATTTACTTTTCTATTGACTACCGGTTTAGAAGCTTGTTGTACGGTCATGGACTTTAATTGTCGAGAAATTTAGGTTTCACATATTACATTACTAAACAGAAGAAAAAAGCGTTCTGAGGACGTATTCTAATTTTAAAATACATAAACAATACATTAAAAACACAATCTATCTCAAATATAACTCCAACATACAACAAATATTCAACCAATGTTGAAGTTGTATTGGAGTTACATCGCAATTACTTTCAAGCAAATTCTGATATTTCTGATTCAAACGTTTACGCGCTAGCTGAATTGCGTAGTTATATTGAAGTCGGATCGTGTCTAATCTAAACTAGTTTTAAAGTTAGAATACGGCCCCTAGAAGTCTAGCAAATACGTCGTAGTATCTAATACTACGCTAATGAATAATTGCCCATTAAAACATCTGATTAAAAAACAATGCACATTGGTGCTGGTTCTGAATCACTTCATTCGTTTAAAATTAATCACATTGGCCTATTTCCTTAACAATTACAATAAATTAAAATAACTCGGGTATACACAATGGAATTTAGGAAAAAAAATAAGAATATATCAGTAAATCAAGTTTATGTCAATGTCATACGAACTGTTTTATTTATTGGGATTTAGTGAGTCATCGGTGTCAGTTAAATAGGCAAATTAGAGCATTAATGTCAGAACCAGTAGCCTTGTTTTAGTGACCTAAATGTATACTAGATCAGGGGCGTATTCTAACTTTAAAACACGTATAGACACGATCCAACTTCAATACAACTCTATTTCATTAACAACGCAATACAGCTACGGCATAAACATCTGAATCAGAAATATCAGAATTTGCTTGAGAAATATTCCAACGCAACTCCAATACAACTTCAATATTGGTTGATTGTTTGTAGTGTGTTGGAGTTATGTTTGAGATAGGTTGTGTTCTTATTGTATTGTTAATGTATTTTAAAATTAGAATCCGGCACCAGATCGGGCACCGTGTGTGACCTGTGACATCGAAGTAGATAAAAATTACGCATAATAGGGGCATATAAATAGCAACGTGTTTTATGCAACGATACATTTTAAAAGGACGTCATTTTTAGTGATATTTTTAACCGATTTTGCTAGAATGTCAAAAGTCAATGTCAAAAGTAAGAGGAACATGTTTCATAAAATCTTATACTTATTAAATTACCTTGTAATCTTAGTAGAAATAGCTAGTGCTATAGGATCTAGTGATCCTACTCAAAGTATTGTGTTCCTGCCAGTGAGTACGGTTACCAGAGAGCTCAAAGAGGATGCAGTGTGTAACGACGGGGGACCTAGTGTGTAGGGAATGCAAACCGGTAAATAATTGTATAGAAATTACCGGTAAATCGGTAACTTACCGGTAATTCTCATGCAAAATATTTACCGGTTACATTCCCTACTAGTGTCCCTTTAGCCGTCAACACAGTGAATCCTCCTTTATATTATGAGCTCGGCAACGTACATGTGACACCTGTTTGAAACGAATAAATACTTAATAACAGATAACTTTAAAAAATATTTTAAATATGGTACTTTGGATCTTAAAATCATGATAATGTGTAAATTATTTGCGTATGTTAGTGTAATATTCTTTTTACCTTTAATCTAACACGTACGTATTCTTTTAATAATAGCATTCCAAAGATTACAGACTAAATATGTTCAAACGTATGTTGTAAAGCAAAAAGGTCACTGAGCTATGATCAGATTTCAAAGCTATTCCAAATCATACTTTATTATAAAAAATGCGGTTTCACCCAATGATTTTTTTTCAACAGATATGTTTCCTAACATAATGAGCACAAAATATACTTTCAACTTTATTTCATAACCTAGCAATGATTCTGTTGTATTTATATGTGTGTTCGCAATCATTAGGTACTTACATCTTTGTCACTCTCTATAAAATTACATTTTGTTTCTTTTTCACGCGGGTGGCATGAACTCATTAGCACGTCCGCATCTCTCGCTTTCTGGGGTGCGACACAGAGAGAAACGAGCCATGTCACTTGTTTTTTTAAGTGCGAGGCCTTAGTCCCAAAATGCGCGTATTTTGCGAAATGCATCATTTTCTTCGGAGGTAAAAGCGGAAATGCTTTGTGTTTTTAAATTAACTTTTAATGCATATAATAGTCCGTTCCTTTATCTAGACGGCCATGGGAATAAAAATTAATTTTTTGAGAAAAAAATCTGAAAATCATGGCTTCTCTTGGCAGGCCTCTTCGGAGTTTGCAGTTAGACGTCTGGTTTTTTTCAGATTTCTCAAATAAACGGAACCTTTCTTATAAAATTTGAATACAATTCAATTCAGTATATCATATTCAAGACGGCCATGGTAAGAAAAATTTAAGATTCATCTTGGATAATAGAAAAATGACCTTCTGAATATTGCAAATTTTGTGATGAAAACAAGTTTACATTTAATTTTTTTCACGGAAGTCCTAAAAATATTCTGCCCTAAAAATATAAATATATCAAAGTTCAGCTATAGATCTACCACGAAAAAAAAATCATTACTGTAACGCAAAATTTAAATAAAGTGAAATTTTTTGAAGATGACTCTAAATCGGTTCAAAACTTGACAAAACACATCGCGCCGTCGCTTCTGGCTCAGTATGGAACGAGAGCTCACAGACGACGGACCTGTGCTAAATCGTCCTACGCGCATTACGTAAGTTTGCCAGCTAGATACACTAAGAGGCCACTAAAACGGGTAACTTTAACACGTAGTGACTTGTTTCCATTGCCCTATAGTTGCGAGAAATGCGATTGATTTATAAAGATCCTTGAAATAAAAAATTGAAATATTTACTTTATTTAATATTATTAAATGATTTTTTAATTGAAAACTAGAAAATTTTGTCAATATCGTCATGGTAGTCATTTTCGACTAACTCGGGAGTGCAAAATTTAAAAGTACCTAATGTTTATTTTGAAATCAAAGATGGCGGTCGTACACTTTATGGTAAAAATCGTTATGGTAGTCATTTCCGATTAATTCAGGGGTGTAGATTTCGGAAAAAGGTCGGTTTCAAAATCAAAGATGGCGGAAACGGAAAATTTTGTCAAAATCGTCATGGTAGTCATTTCCGACTAATTCCGGTGTGCAGATTTCGAAAATAATGTATATTTAGAAATCCAAGATGGCGGTCAAATACTTTATGGTAAAAATCGTTATGGTAGTCATATCCGATTAATTCAGGGGTGTAGATTTCGGAAAAAAGGTCGGTTTTAAAATCAAATATGGCGGAAACGGAAAATTTTGTCAAAATCGTCGTGGTAGTCATTTCCGACTAATTCGGGTGTGCAGATTTCGAAAATAATGTCTATTTAGTAATCCTAGATGGCGGTCAAACACTTTATGGTAAAAATCGTTATGGTAGTCATTTTCGATCAATTCAGGGGTGTAGATTTCGAAAATAAAGACAATTTTAAAATCCAAGATGGCGGAAATGGATAATTTTGTCGTCATAGTAGTCATTTTCGACTAATTCAGGGGTGTAGATTTCGGAAAAAAGGTCGGTTTCAAAATCGAAGATGGCGGAAACGGAAAATTTTGTCAAAATCGTCATGGTAGTCATTTCCGACTAATTCGGGTGTGCAGATTTCGAAAATAATGTATATTTAGAAATCCAAGATAGCGGTCAAATACCTTATGGTAAAAATCGTTATGGTAGTCATTTTCGATTAATTCAGGGGTGTAGATTTCGAAAATAATATCCGTTTTAAAATCAAAGATAGCGGAAATGGTCAATTTTGTCGAAATCGTCATGGTAGTCATTTTCGACTAATTTGGGTGTGCAGATTTCGAAAATAATATCCATTTTGAAATCCAAGATGGCGGTCATACACTTTTTTGGTAAAAAGTCGTTAATTCTAATATGAAGACCGTTTTAAAATCCAAGATGCCGAAAATGGAAAATTTTGTCAAAATCGTTATGGTAGGCGTCTTCGACTTATTCGGGTGTGCAGATTTTGAAAATAATGTCTATTTTAAAACCCAAGATGGCGGTCATACATTTTTTTGGTAAAAATCGTTATGGGAGCCATTTCCGATTAATTCAGGGCTGTAGATTTCGGAAATAAAGACGGTTTTAAAATAAAAGACGGCGGGAATGAAAAATTTTGTCCTAATCGCCATAGTAGTCATTTTCGACTAATTTGGGTATGCAGATTTCGAAAATAATGTCTATTTTGTAATCCAAGATGGCGGTCATACACTTTTTTGGTAAAAATCGTTGAATTGAAAATAAAGACCGTTTTAAAATCCAAGATGGCGGGAATGGAAAATTTTGTCAACATCGTCATGGTAGTCATTTTCGACTAATTGGGGTATGCAGATTTTGAAAATAATGTCTATTTAGAAATCCAAGATGGCGGTCATACACTTTTTTGCCAAATATCGTTATGGTAGTAATTTCCGATTAATTCAGGAGCTTCGATTTCGAAAATAAGGACGGTTTGAAAATCAAAGATGGCGGATATGGAAAACTTTTGTCAAAATGGTCATGGTATTCATTTTGGACTAACTTGGGTGTGCATATTTCGAAAAAAATGTCTATTTTGAAATTCAAGATGGCGGTGGTCATACAATTATTTGGTAATAATCGTTAAATCGAAAATAAAGACCGTTTTAAAATCCAACATGGCGGACATGGAAAATTTTGTAAAGGTCGTCATGGTAGTCGTCTTTGACTAATTCGGGAGTGTAGTAATACTTCGAAAATATTGGGTGTTTTAAAATCCAAGATGGCGGCCATACACTTTTTACTTAAAAATCGTAATGGTAGTCATTTCCGATTAATTTATGGGTGTAGATTCCGGAAATAAGGACGGTTTTATAATAAAATATGGCGGAAATGGAAAATTTTGTCAAATTGTTCATGGTAGTCATTTTCGACTAATTTGGGTGTGCAGATTTCGAAAATAATGTCTTTTTTGAAATCCAAGAGGGCGGTCGCACACTTTTTTGGTAAAAATCGTTAAATTGAAAATAAAGACCGTTTTAAAATCTAAGATGGCGGAAATGAAAAAAATTGTCAAAATCAAGATAGCTAAAATGGACAATTTTTTTAAAATCGTCATGATAGTCTTTTTTTTTACGACACTCATTCGATTTTTACCAAATAAGTGTGCTCCGTAATGACCTACGGAGCTGAGACGTGGACACTCACGATAGGGCTGGTCCACCAGTTTAAAGTCGCTCAGCGAGCTATGGAAAGAGCTATGCTCGGAGTTTCTCTGAAGGACAAGATTCGTAACGAATACATCCGACAGAGAACCAAAGTTATCGACATAGCTCAAAGAGTTAGCAAGCTGAAGTGGCAGTGGGCCGGCCATATCTCGCGAAGAACCGACAACCGCTGGGGTAAACGTGTTCTTGAGTGGAGACCGCGACTCGGCAAACGTAGTGTAGGACGCCCTCTGGCCAGGTGGGATGACGATCAGCGAAAGACTGCAGGCAGATGCTGGATGCGGCAAGCTGAAGACAGGGCACTATGGCGCTCATTAGGGGAGGCCTATGTCCAGCAGTGGACTAATGTAGGCTGATGATGATGATGATGAAGTGTGCAAGAGCTATCTTGGATTAAAAAAAAGACATTATTTTCGAAATCTGCATACCCGAATTAGTCGAAAACGACCACCATGACGATTTTGACAAAATTATCCATTTACGCCATCTTGGATTTTAAAACGGTCTTTATTTTCGAAATCTACTTCCCTAAATTAATCGAAAATGACTACCATAACGATTTTTACCATAAAGTTTAAGTAGAAAGTGTTTGACCGCCATCTTGGATTTCTAAAGAGACATTATTTTCGAAATCTGCACACCCGAATAAGTCGGAAATGACTACCATGACGATTTTGACAATTTTTTCCGTTTCCGCCATCTTTGATTTTAAAACGGTCCTTATTTTCGAAATCTAGACCCCTGAATTAATCGGAAACGACTAACATGATGATTTCAACCAAAAAAGTGTATGACCGCGGTCTTGGATTTAAAAATAGACATTATTTTCGAAATCTGCACACCCGAATTAGTCGGAAATGACTACCATGACGATTTTGACAAAATTATCCGTTTCCGCCATCTTTAATTTTAAAACGGTCCTTATTTTCGAAATCTACACACCCGAATTAGTCGGAAATGACTACCATGATGATTTTGTCAAAATTGTCCACTGCCGCCACCTTTGATTTTTAAAATGGATATTATTTTCGAAATCTACACCCCTGAATTAATCGAAAACGACCACCATGACGATTTCTCAGAAAAAAGAGTATATCCGCCATCTTGGATTTTAAAACAGGCATAATTTTCGAAATTTATACCCACTAATTAGCAGAAAATAAGTAACGTGCCGATTTTTCAGAATAAAGTGGTTAACCGTCATCTTTGTTTTTTTTTTCAATTGATTTGGGCCAAAAAACAGTAGCACGCGAGATTATGGCTAATAGTAACAATACAAAAATTACAAAGTGTGAGACCAACGACAATGTCCACAGATTTCGGATTGATCTTGGATTTTAAAACAGACATAATTTTCAAAATCGACACCCCGTAATTAGCCGAAAATCACTCCCATGACGATTTTTCAGAAAAAAAAATATGATCTCCATCTTGGATTTTAAAACAGACATAATTTTCGAAATCTACATCCCCTAATTAGCCGAAAATGACTACCATGACGATTTAACAAAAAAGTATATTTCCGCCATCTTGGATTTTAAAACAGACATAATTTTCGAAATCTACACCCTCTAATTAGCCGAAAATGACTACCATGACGATTTTTCAGAATAAAGTGTATAACCGCCATCTTGGATTTAAAAACGGACATAATTTTCGAAATCTACACCCCTTAATTATCCGAAAAGGACTACCATGACGATTTTTCTGAATAAAGTATATAACCGCCATCTTGGATTTAAAAACAGACATCATTTTCGAAATCTACACACCCGAAGTAGTCGAAATTGGCTGTTATGACCATTTTTACAAAAAAAAATATTTCAGCCATATTGGAATTTAAAACAAACCTAATTCTCGAAATTCGAAATTTATTCGAAAAGTATCTCCAACAGTCCCTACTGATTAAGTGATAATCCATCTTTGGTGTCAGATGCGTATATTTCCTTTAAACATACTTTAATTAGCAGTATCTTCCATATACAAGGTTTTCCCAGTGGGCTACAGTATGAGGTTCTTCAAAAAAGGAGTGTATAGGTTCCTAAAGGGTAGGCAACGCGCATGTAAATCATCTGGGGTTGCAGGCGTCCATAGGCTACGGTAACTGCTTACCATCAGGCGGGCCGTATGATTGTTTGCCTGTGTATAACTTATGCCTAAAAAAAATGTTACTTGTATTGAAGTTGAAAACGATCAAGACCGTTCGATCGTCGATCATTGCCAGCGGTCGTGGACTGAGCGCTAACGCCATCTATCGAGTCAGATTTCGTGAAATTGAGGAACGTTCATGGGAATAAGGCCTCTTAAATTGCAGAACGTGCATAATCTATCTGTAGTTATTGGTCAAATAATAAAATGTTTAATTAACTAAATAATTACCGATATATTGGAACTAATAGGTCGGCCGTTAAAAGTGGCTATAAAGCTGCCGCGTATGGTTGGGAACGGAGGGGGTATGTCCATTGAAATATAGCTATGCTAATGCCTCTACTAATAGTATTTTATACTTGGTTATAACATATTATTACAAATAAAAGATAGTTCCTTTGCTGTTTCATTTTTACAGCGAACTCTCAAAGGTCAATATTATTGGCGTAAAGTTGCTTAGGTCCTTTGCCCCTTTTTCGCCATTTTGAAAATTGCCAAACACTAAATTGACAAAAATTATATATACATAATATAATTATCGAAACTGCTCAAAACATTTCACGAGAATGAGGGTATCCGCGATCGAGTTTTTCTCTAGATGGCAGCACCGTGGCGAGAGGTCTAGCTGTCATAATCCACCAATCATGTTTATTCTTTTTTTTTATTGGTGGATTTTGACAGCTGCTGTCAAAAAGACCTCTCGTCGCGGATTCCCTCATTGGTTGAGAATTGCATTCTGAAAAGGAAAACAGCCTGACAGACATACGAAACGTCACTCTCTCTTAAGATGATTTTGAAAGGTCCCAGCAAAAAAACGCGTCCTAAGCGAGAAAGCGTATTAAACTTGATTGTATTAAGCGAGTTCTACTGTGTTAAATTTAAAAACCAGCTCTCTGTAGGGCACAGATATTCTCTGATTGAAAAAGAAAAGCACTTCACTTATTCCTATAAATATCTTAGCAGATTTTCTCACGGATTTTTTCGAATTACTTACAGCACATTTGCTTGCCAAAATGTTGGCAACCATATTTAAAATAACACGTTCAACTTTTCGCTGCTGCCTGGAAATGGACATCGCGCCTTAACAATCTATCTTATCGAGCCATCTCGTTGATAGGCTCTGATTCGAAAATCAATATAAACGGTGAAGGTGATCAAAGATATCCAATTATCACTGGAGGCTATCGTCTTATCGACATACCTATACGTTGAGAAAATGTGTCTGTAAAATTATAGGCTGTCTTGCTCGACATGTTTTTTTTTATATGCTCCTCCAACATGATCGGAGTCTTTTTTTGCAATTTTGCATTTGTTTCTCAAAACGCTCCTAACACAATGATGTGTAAAAGTGACGTCACGATTGCATAGTCGCCCTGTTTAAAGTATGGATAAATTATGAAATTGCGTTTTTTACAGTGAAATGTTGCGTTTATGTATATAGTTGCCAAACAATTTATTTGACAGTAAACTGTTAAAACTCGAATGGTATCATTGATTTTTTAAATATCGTACTTTATAAATTCGTAAAATTTTGAAATTTTGAAGCTTGTCATCTTTGAACCATTTCAATAAATTTTTAAAATTTTTACTTTATTTGGATATATTGTTAATTTTGCATCCTTTTAACTAAAACTTATTTCATAATTCAACATGTGTCATCATCCCTATTCACGATGATATCTGTCTTTGCCCACGATTAAATGCTCCCGAATATGATTATCACAAATAGTATTTCCATCTTCAAACAGACGACGGTGTCTCACTATAAAATATAACGGTTAGATACACGTCTCTTCGCGCGAGATGTTTCGGAGAGCCTAGTTCTCCATATTCAAGCACTAAGCGTGGTGTTCTAACCGGTCCGTGGCTCGCTAATGCAAGGCGCGTTGCCCACTCCCTTTTGTCTACACAGTGAATCTAATCTAAAACTAGCCGTCAACACAGTGAATCGTCCTCTTAATAAAGGGTTGGCAACGCGCATGTGACACATCTGAAGTTGCAGGCGTCTAAACGGATAAAACGAACCCTTTTGAACGGATGTGTTGTAACAGACCAGCAACTATGGAACCCTACACTGAGCAAGACCCGACATGCTCTTGGCTGGTTTTTTAATATAAAATAAACTTCGTACGCTTGTCAAACCATACGAGTACGCAGACAGGACCACCCCGGCTAGCTTTTCTATGGGCTTGTCAATTTGTCTATGCAATCGGCTTGCAATCGCATTCAAATGTGCATTCATGTTTCCTTGTGTTCGGCCTTACAGTCAGTTTGTGGAGAAAGGGCCATCCGAAATGTAAGGGTTATGGGGTGTACAGTAGGCACGATGTGACAATTAAAATAAAATATCACTACATAGTATAAAACAAAGTCGCTTTCCGATGTTTGTCCCTATGTATGCTTAGATCTTTAAAACTAAGCAACGGATTTTGATGCGATTTTTTTAAATAGATAGAGTGATTGAACAGGAAGGTTTATATGTATAATACATGCATAATATAGTAGAGAAACACTCATTTTTTTAAATAAACTCATTTTTTGCGCTTACATCGCAAACGCTGGCTGAGTCCTAAGAGATAGATCAAAATAATATACTACATAATATTGTACATCTTAAAAAGGTCTACAAAAAAGTCCGCGATGGTATATGTCTATATCTTAGGGATAACCCACAATAACCATTTTTTATCCCGTGCGAAGCCGGGGCGGGTCGCTAGTTTGTAATAAATGTGAATGTTTGTAGAAGCGCTGGGCCGCGATTCAAAAAATAAACACACACACTGGACAGACACAGCTCCAACCCAACTCAACTCAACGCTATAACGACATTGACATTTGCAATTCGAACAAATTTTCATTCAACATTGGTCTCACATTTGTCTCACATTGGTCAGACATTGGTCATTTATTGGTCTCACATTGGTCAGACATTGGTCATTTATTGGTCTCACATTTAACCAATGTTTTTAGGGTTCCGTAGTCAACTAGGAACCCTTATAGTTTCGCCATGTCTGCCCGTCCGTCCGTCCGTCCGCGGATAATCTCAGTGACAGTTAGCACTAGAAAGCTGAAATTTGGTATTAATATGTATATCAATCACACCAACAAAGTGGTAAAATAAAAAGTGGAAAAAAATGTTTTATTAGGGTACCTCCCCTATACGTAAAGTGGGGAGTGGTTTTTTTTTCATTTCAACCCTAACGTGTGATATATTGTTGGATAGGTATTTAAAAATGAATAGGGGTTTCTTAAAATCATTTTTTGATAATGTAAATATTTTCGGAAATAATCGCTCCAGAAGTAAAAAAATATGTGTCCCCCCCCCCTCTAAATTTTGAACCATAAGTTTTAAACATATGAAAAAAATCTCAAAAGTAGAACTTTATAAAAACTGTCTAGGAAAATTATTTTGAACTGGATAAGTTGAAAAGTTTAAAAAAAAATATTACAAAATAATTTCTGAACTAAGTTTGTAATTTAACCGTATAAGCAGGTGTTTATTGTACCTGTTATTTCTACAAAATCACAATGAAATGACGTGCTTTCAAATAAAGTAAAAACGGTGAAAATCGGTTCATGCAATAAAGAATTATCCCATAAAAATCATCTTCCATACTTTAAGCTCGCGCGCAATAGTTTACTTAATTTGCCGATAGATGTCGCTGTACGTGGAACGCTCATATCATATCCTACATGGCGGTGTTATTTTAACTCTTAAGTGGGGACACTTACTGTGACGGACGGAAAACTACGGAACCCTACACTGAGTGTGGCCCGACACGCTCTTGGCCGGTTTTTAATAATTTTAAATATTTTTATTATATGGTGTAACTAAAAAATTGCGGTTTTCGCAATTTTTCCTTCATCTGTATATAAGACGTTGCTTCGTACCAAATTTCAAGATTCTGAGTTCACGGGAAGTATACCCTGTAGGTTTTGATTCCCTTGCGAGTTTCGAAAATTTGCGGCATAAACGGCTGTATCTTTTGATTGCGTTGGCTTAAAAGTTTGATTTTTCACAGATTCAAGGGACAGTAAACTTGAGTATTTGATATAAATTTCAGCTTGATACCTCCACGCGTTCTTGAGAAAAAGGGTCTTGACAGACGGACGGACGGACGGACTGACGGACGGACGGACGGACAACAAAGTGATCCTATAAGGGTTCCGTTTTTTCCTTTCCAGGTATGGAACCCTAAAAACGTTTTGCTGATGCAAAACCTTCTCTCCAAAGGTTGGTGTCTAGTCATGTCAGTTATAACTAACAGAAGGTCAGCTAGGAAAAAGTGTGTTCATATCACTATCATCGATTCCACAAACTAGAAAAACCGATGACAGCTAACTCGTACAAACTATACAAAGTAACCAACATAACATTATGCACAAGTCCGTAAACATGTCTTCAAAACATTAAAAAGTGTCGCGGCTCAACAGGTTTTTGTTCTCAATAGTTAAACCCTTTTAACATAATGGCTTTCTACAGTTTTAAATTAGACTCTATCAATGCTAATCGATAATTGAAATTCGAATTGACTGTAAATTGCTTTAGGACACATTTTAAATGAGGCTGCATAGGTACAAAGTTGCTGCGATTTGTAAGCATTTGTATCAATCGTTGGACTTATTAGGTAATGATAAGGAGTCGTTTCAGAATAAAAATAATTCAATAGTAATAGGAATGGGACTTAGACATGGAGTCGATATTGAGATTAAAATGCATCTCTTACGGAATACTAATGTTATTATACATGCGAATAGGTAAGTATAATGATAATATTATGTACCTATTTACTTACCCTGGATGCATAATTTGTTTGCCTATTTCAGTCATTCTCAAAGTGTGCTCTGCAGAGCCCTAGGGCTACGCAAAGCCTCTGTGGGGGCTCAGCGAGAACACTGTTAATAGAGAAAAAAAAATTTTTTTTTGAGGCTCCGTCAAATCTTTCGCTTTCCAAAATGTTTGAGAACCGATGGCCTATTTACTATAAACTTCACTTGTAGTAACTAACAATCCCGCAAGTCAATTTTAACCTAGGTACTTTTTAAGCGTAATTTTGTTGAGTTAATTCCATTCCACAAAGGTTTCATGCCATCACTAATAAGAAAAGTTGCTGTGTTGTAAGTGTCAAAATCAATTTGACGATCAAGTTTAATTGGGCAGTATAGTTACACTCAAATTTAAATAACTGGAATAACTTGACAAGTCCGAATATTAATAATAAATAACGAATATTTATGCGACATTTACTATTATAAGATTTAGTGGAGTACGGGAACGCCTTTAACCTATAAACATGACATAAATCACAAGTCCGATTTTATTTTGTGACCTGTTAGAATACGTTAAGTACTAATAATAAAAAATATTTTCTAACAATTGTTAGCATTGCGCTAGGTATAATACATGTATTTGTTTGCTACACATAGAAAAGATTATGTAAGTTTTATTTTTCTACACCAGGCTATCGCTTTTTATTATCGCAACAATCGCAACATAACTTCACATTTTATAACGGTTTTGTCAAGAGCATAGGGTAAACCATATAGCTATTGCCCACTTAAGGATTTCAAACACACTGACATACAATAAAAAAGAAAATATGATAGGTACCAACTTTTTATTACTATTTTCTTATGACCTAATAAACTCTCCTATAGAATATCAACAGTTTTTAATTAAAACTTACATAACATAGGAAATAATGCAACGAAATTAAAATCATCTAAAAAGTACAGTCATTGCCCATAGCCTACAGTAATTGCCAACATCACAGCACAGTAATTGCCCAATACCTTAAAATCATAAATCAAAGTCTTTGTCTGACGTCAGTCGTCTGAATTGACTTTAAACATAAACTCAAACGTAACAGGATAGTTTTCAATAAATTAAAAAGAGTTGCGTTTAGCTTTCATAACAGCATCAAATAATTCTTTCGCTGATGATGATGAGTCAGAATCACCAGAGTCAGAATCATCTACCATAAAACAATGATGGCATAAAAATAAAGTCAAATCGGTGCTGTCGGGTATATGTTCCTTATGGTTTCGAGGAATGCAACGCACATGAAAGATTATTGAACAAGTACTGCAAGTCAGTTGACTTTTTTTCACATTAGTATGACAAACTCCGCAAAGACTATTATTACCAGGCTTTATTACAACGTTACTTAAAACAGTTATCTTTTTAGTCGCTGGTAATTGCTCAATTTCTTTCTTGTCCTCAAGGACAAAATCAAAAATGAGGAAAAGGAATAATCAATTTTTATGTTTACTTCTTTTTTTAATATCTTGGGTTCGAGTTGTTGCTTAAAATGTTCAGTTTGTTGGTGGTCATTATTTCCTTTAATTGTATCTGTTTCCTTAGTGTTTACGGTCTCACCATTGGTGTTTATAATAGAATCTTCATTTTCTGCAATTTTGTTCGAATTTTTATTTAGGTATTTTTAATAGGTGATGTTCGCAACACTTATACCAATAATCTACCACGACAGCTATTGCCCGGGCAATAACAATAGACATTACCACATGGCAATTACTAAAAAAAGGGTGGGCAATAACTAAAAATATTAAAATTTTGGTTCAGTAATTGCCCACAGCTAAAATGACCGTTAGGATTCAAAATTGAACACATATTTACATTAAAAACGATATAATTATATTTAATTTTATCACATTCATGCAATAGAAGCTGAATATCAAATAATCAACACACAAAAATAACCTTTAAGAAAGTAAGGTCTTAAGAAAACTGATAAAATGTTTACCTGTTTGAGTAACACTTTCACCCTTCTAGACGAAATCCGCCATTACTGTTTTTTTTTTGAGTGTTGCCATTTGTCAATTTTAAATCTACTAAACATCAAATTACAGCACCATCTAGCGAATTCTAATCCAACTAGAACGATCCAAAGCTAACATTCGATAATGTTTTTTTTAAAGCGGGCAATCACTGTCAGTGGGCAATTATACCTTAGCCATTTGTAATTCGTTTAGATTTCAAGGTCACTTATATTTTGACAAATTGTTTTCGACTATGCTCACATAATCTATTGACCAAACTGTTATAAAACGACAGATGATGTTGAAATAGTTGAATGCAATAATAGTATGGTAAAGGAAAATATATCATGTATAATCTTTTTTTGGTGTTATAAACAAATATCTATATAATACCTAGCGCGACGTCAAAAACTGTTAGACAATATATTTTACTATAAGTAATCATATCACATTCTCTAACTAAAAAAGAAAATTGCACTTGTGAGTTATCGAAGATCAAAACTGTTCGCGTACTGTACTAATTATAAGAAATATCGCCATGTTTGGCGCTTGCGTGGCTCCTGCACCAATTTAGGCATTACAAATAACTGCGATATACTGTATCAAAAATTTGATACAGAAAGGCTACATAAAGCTGATATTTTCACAACATTACAATTTCAAAACGTTTCACATGACATTAGGGCACCACGATGATTAGCTCAACCCTCTTTGGCACCACTGTTTTGGTGCAGATTTTGAGCGGTGATTACGCTTCCTTACTAAGCCTTGCAATTATTCGAATATTATCCGAGTTATACAAATATTTCCAAAAATGTCCATACAAATTACTATTCGAATTATTGAATTAGCTTTATTCCTTACTTATATTTAATTATTCTTCCAAGAAGCTGATGTGGCGAGTTGGCGAGCGACCGGCGGTGCGTTCGGCAACGCGACCAGAAATGCGTCGACCTTTCAAGGGATTTAAGCAGCGTCCAATGAGGCCACTCTCATCCATTTGCATGTGATTTCCATGGACGCGGCGCCAAGCGCACTACGGGTGGACGCCGCTCAAGGGACCATTCAGTTTGCGCTCTAGTTCACTAATAAACGCCTTGAGCATCTTATGCGTCGTTCCCAAAAATGCCATGTTTCACAAAAAACGCTCAGTTTCATGAACGTGATAAGAAAGCTATATATACATTTTTCACACACTCAATGCCAAAAGCATCAAAATGGGAATAAAGAAATAAATAAATAATATAGATTGTCCAATCTTACACAAATCGGCCTAGTCCTATTTATTTATTTATCGTATGGCTACATATCACTGGATAGATAGGCGTTTCTTCTCGGGGGTAGAAGTAGCGGGAAAGCAGATGATGAAGAAAACCCATTGCTGCGAAGTCCAGATGTACAGAGTCCCCCCTGTGATAAACACACAAACAAATGCTGTGACCGACACTACCGACTAGGCTAGGAGTCCGTTTCCGAATCCGCGTATTTTCGGGAAACGAGCATTGAGCTTCTCGACCGGGCCTACTGTTTCCATTGCATTGTGGCGGTGTCACCTCAATCCGCATTCATTGGGTTCGCAATTTGTCCCCGGTGACGTGACACTAAACACACGCTTTTAAAGAATAACGCCTATTGGCTAAATTTTATTTAAATATCGTCAATGTGGTTGAAACCCAGAGATTATGTATGTTTCGGAATTTACAAAAATGTTACTACCAAGTACTCTACATAAAGCTATAGAGGTTTTTTATACGACGACGGTGGTAAACAAGCATACGGCCCGCCTGATGGTAAGCAGCTAGCCTATGGACGCCTGCAACTCCAGAGGTCAAATGCCCGATAAAGGCGGATTCACTTTGTTGACGGCTAAAGGAACAAGAGGGTCCCTCATCTTCAACACACTGGATCTCTGTGTTCTCTTTGGCAACCTTACTCACCAGCAGGAATACACACACACACACACACACACACATACACACACGCGCACACACACACACATACACACACAATACACACACACACACACACACACACACACTATGATTATAGGGTCTAGTGCTATTTGGCTGTAGTTTTCTGCGGTCTTATCGCTCTTTCTAGCGATAAGACCGCTTGTTTTTTAACCCCTACTCTCATGTAAATTTGACAGTCTGTATATACTCGTAGTTTCAGGTGTGCAATAAATAATTATTGTATAGTAGTAAATATCTACTAAAGTTTCCAGCAAGAAATTATTTTTTTATTCGACATTTGGAATTTCAATTCTACCCAAATCTGGAAGATTGGAGTGCATATTATCTGCCCTTAGCTTTGTAAGTTTTGTGGCCAGCTCTCCGTCTATTAGAAACAGTATCAGATCCCGTCAGTTTCTTATTTTTCTACGTGACCTGAATCACATCCTGATCTAGACTAGTCATTAACGACTAATTGCCTATGGTTGGAACGTCCGGCTAATCACGGCGAATGACGTCACGTCACTAATGGTACACTGGAATGTAGTCACACTCGTCAAATAAATGAACAAACAATGTAAGACAACGTCATTAAAATTTGTTCTTGACCAAGAAGATTAAAGACAGGAGATTGCGTGTAAAACCGTCATTAGTGACTGTTTTATTTACCCATGTTTAATATTTTCCCCCAGGACTCTCTTAAAATTGGGCACTGAGTCATATACATTAGGGTGATTCAAAAAAATCAACTTTAGATTTTTTTAACTCTCAACCCCTAATATCATTCTATTCAATAAAATAATAATTAGTAATTAATTTGAGATTTTTTGATTAACATTTAGAGGTCGCTACCAACTGTCAAAGTTAATAAAATATCTGCAATAACGCATCTAATGAGATTCATATTTGGTCGAGTATTTCTAAAATATTGTACGAGAATATTCAACAACTAACACAAAAAAGATCGTATTAAGGTGTTACTATAGTGTTACTGGTAGTTCATCACAGTTGATATACCCACATAGTGGTTTAACGCAAACAGTTAACTACCCTAATCTTCACAACAAACTAAAGCAGTTGCAATTGGTGTATGCTTATTATTCACTTACGGTTTATTAATTTGTTGTTGGTATTGTTTTTCCCATATTGTCTTCATGTATAAAAACACGAAAAAAAACGGAAATATGGTTAGTTGGACAAACATGTTCGGAATTGGTGCAAACTAAATTACCTACAGTGAAAGAAGTAATGTGTTTATTTTTCTATTACAAAAATGTGATAAAAAAGGTAAATAGAGAAGCTGCTTCTTTAACGGCTGATGATTTGATGGCTTTGTGGCAAAAGGCAAGTATTCCTACCAAAGAAAAGCAGCATATTATAACAAAAATACTAAAATATTTTAATGAATGGCTAAAATTAAAGAAAAACGAACACAACAAAGCAAAACGTTCATCAGCTATCAAAGAAAAAGAAAATAAATGGCAATCAAATTTAGATATTTTATTTGATATTGCTCATTTTGATGCTTTGAATATGATGACGATTGAAGAAGATAAGCAGTTTCTTTTAAGCCAAAGAGAAAAGAGCCGTTTTGGTCGAATTGGGAACATCGATAAGCATCATGCAAGAAAACTGGATAAGCAATTTGAAAAAGAGTCTAAGTTAGAAAAAATGAAATAAAAAGAAAGGGAAGGAATAAAAAGACTAACTGAGAAATGTGATTTAGTATCGTCTTCAGCTAGTTCTTCTGCAGAGGAAAATAGTGATAGCGAGACAGGTCAAATGTATAATGAATCTACTCAGGCAGGACCCTCTTCGAGTCAACATTTATCGCAGCCACGGAAACAAGGTCGAAAAGCAATCCTTGATTCCAATTTAGCTACTACTCTTGATGTTGCCCAGTTAAGTGACCGAAAGGCAACTGTCGTTTTAGCATCTACGCTCAAAAGTCTAGGCTGTGATGTATCCGAATATAATGTGAGTTTTTCATCTATTCGTCGCCACAGGATTAATATTAGAAAGCAGATTGCGGAGTCTTTGAAAGCAGATTTTCAACCACAAACTGCTCTTACTGTGCACTGGGATGGAAAAATGCTTGAGGATATAGCAGGACATCAAATAGTAGATCGCCTACCAATCCTGGTATCTGGAAAAGGAGTCGACCAGCTTTTGGCAGTTCCAAAACTCGCTGATGGCAAAGGAGAAACCATGGCGTCTTCAATTTTTGAGACAATTTTATCATGGAACTTACATGATAAAATTAAATGTATGTATTTTGACACTACAGCTTCTAATACGGGGCGAATAAATGGAGCCGCTACCCTTTTAGAACAGAAAATGGAAAAGAAATTGATTTGGTTCCCATGTCGCCATCACATTTTAGAAATAGTGCTTGAGGCTGTCGTACTGTCAGCTATTGGACCTTCCAGTGGTCCTGAAATCCAAATTTTCAAAAGGTTTAAGAGCTATTGGACAAACATTGACAAAGAAGACTATAAAAGTGCGATATCGGAACCATGCATTTGGGTCTGTGTTGAAACTGTCGCGACTGATATGATTGCCTTTGCTCAAAACCAACTACAACAATTTCAGCCTCGTGACGATTACAAGGAGCTCCTTCATTTAATCATTATCTTTTTAGGAGGAGTACCTGAAAAAAATATATCATTCAAAGCTCCAGCTGGATTGCACCGTGCACGCTGGATGGCTAAAGCTTTGTACGCATTAAAAATGTTTGTATTCAAACACCAGCTCAAGATAACGAAAAAAGAAGCTAAGGCTATTACGGATATCTGCATGTTTGTCGTAATTATTTACACAAAATATTGGTTTACAGTGCCAGTAGCTTCCATGGCCCCTGCAAATGATCTGCAAATGCTAAAAGACTTGGTTCACTACGATAAATATAATAAAGTTGTAGCCAAAGTCGCTTTAAAAAAGATGTTGGGCCATCTTTGGTATCTTTCGGAAGAGCTGGTTGTTCTAGCTTTATTTGATAAACGAGTTTCTGCTGAGACAAAACGTAAAATGGTTTTAGCACTGAAAAGAGAAGGATCAGCAAAGAATCCCAAAAAGGCTACTTTGAAACATGATGAAATTGTTAGCCAAAATCTTGAAGATTTCGTTTCAAAGAATACAGTTAATTTTTTAACACAACCGGGATACAGAGTGACTTTGTTGAAAAAGATCCGGACCTATGGGAAGAGGAATCAAGTTACAAGTCAGCTAGAGAAATTGTGCAAAATATGAGAGTTGTCAACGATATAGCTGAACGGGGTGTGGCTTTGATGGAGCAATACAATAAATTGCACACAAATGACGAGGAACAAAAGCAGTACTTAATATTGCTAGTCAAGAATTATAGACAGAAAAACCCCAATGTAAATAAGTCAAATTTTGTATAAAAATAATTGTTTTCTACTTTGTATGTAAATGGCAAGTTTTGATGATTCTTTTTAAGTAGTTTTTTTCATTCTAAAAATGTTTTGATATTAATAAACGTTCATTAGAAAAGTTCATTTCTTTTGTTTAATTTTTAAAATTTCAAACTTCGGTAGCGACCTGTAAACATTGATCAAAAAAAAAATAAAAAAAATTGGGAGGTTTTCTAATAGAATAGATCAGTTTAAGAGGTTGAGAGTGAAAAAAAAAATTTTTTTTTTTTTTGTTCTTATATGAATCACCCTAATATACATATATCGTCTTCTAATCTAAGTAGCTGTAAAATCACCTACCTGTACTAGTCACCTATGCTATGAACGACTGTTTGACTCAGTAATAAGGTTTAACATATAAAATAAGAAGACGCGGTGCATAAAGAAAATAGTGAAGACAAAATTGTGATTCATAATAAGCCGATTTCCTCATGTTTACGCGCGACACGCACACATATACAACTCGAGCGGTGATTGGTTCAAACGTCAAAAGTGAGTGTGTGTGCACGAGACCGCGGCTTATTATGGAATTGCAGTTATATCTTCGTGGGACCACGTCTTCCTATTTTATATGTCTATGGTTTAACTGTGGTTAGGGAAAAAGTGTAAGAATTGGATCTACTTTATATAAAGCCCGACCAGAAATATAATATATGATCGTGTGCCATGTTGCGGAATTTCATTGGAACTAATTTCTTACACTGGCAATAATTGTAATGATAGGTGGTCATTGTTGTCAGTGTCATTGTAGCGGTTTACTTAAATAATAGTAAAGTGTTGAATAATAAATGACAATAAATGCCAATGCATGTAATATTTTAATAAGTTATTGTAAGTTTAGTGTTAATTGGACTTGTGTGTATTATTTTGAATTTGTAATTATTGTAATTGACATTTTCAATAATAAATAAATGCCCAAAACTGTTCATAGTCAAGAGCAAAACATTGTAAATATTTTATCTAATAAACTTCTGGAAATAAAACTCTCGGGAAATGAAACTATTTCGCTACGAAACATTTATAAATTAACATCAGAGCTGACCGGTAAACAAATCAAGATAACATACAGAATAATATGCTTTTTGACTATATTGCACTGCTATATAAATAATTTTAAACAAAAGAACCGACTTCACGACTTCACTTAGCCTCCACCTTTCCAAAAGCAAATGCTCGAGCTGCTGTAAAAAACACTCAAATCACTATAGGTGTGCCTATAATAGTTGAAGAGTTCCCTCGATTTCTCCAGGATCCCATCATCAGATCAGGACCTGATACTCTTTCAAACAAAAAAAGAATTTTCCAAATCGGTCCAGTCGTCTTGGAATTATCGGTGAACATACATAAAAAACAAGCAAAAAACAAGGATCCCGACGAATTGATAACCTCCTCCTTCGAAATCTTGAAGTCAGTTGATGAAAGTAATAGTGCCCTCTTAACAATAATCATATATTTCTGGTCAAAATCCATGGTTTTTCCTGGAATATTTCGAGGTTACTCACTGTACGTTGTTCTTAAATGCGTGGACGCACCGGAGCCGACAATATATGTTATTGAATAAGGCACGGCAGCCACCAACAACACTGATTTATGTATTAAACCACTATTTACAGCCACATATAGTCTTAAAGCCATTCTAACGCCAAGCTAACTTTTGAACTCGGCAAACGGCAAAATCGAAGGGGATTTAGATTTTTTTAATACAACGTTGCTAGCTGACAGACATACAGCCCGCCTGATGGTAAGCATTCATCGTGACATGCGCGTTGCTAACCCATAAAACCTGTACACTCCTCGGCCACGATTCGAAAAATAAACACACACACTGGACAGACACAGCTCCAACCCAACTCAACTCAACGCTATAACGACATTGACATTTGCTATTCGAACAGATTTTCATTCAACATTGGTCTCACATTGGTCTCACATTGATCACACATTGGAGCTGGAACTGGAGCTGTGTCTGTCCAGTGTGTGTGTTTATTTTTCGAATCGCTGCCCTCTTGGCATTTATTTGTGTGTCTATCACAGATATTTGTTCCTGAGTTATGGATGATTTTTAGGTATTTAAGTATTTACCCATATTTATCTATTATATATATCGTCGTCTAGTACCTACACATAAGCCTTAATGAGCTTACTGTGCGCCTAGGTCGATTTGTGTAAGATTGTCCTATAATGAATCTTGAAGCAAATTAAATTATTTTGTTCAATATTTTTTGATTTGCAATTTTTAAGTAGTTACACTACTATATATAAACTGAAAATAGATGTCATATACTTCAGAAAAAGTGACCAAACCCTCCGGTGTCCGAGGCCAGATCTGGCCTCGGACACCGGAGGGTTTGGTCACTTTTTCTGAAGTATATGACATCTATTTTCAGTTGTCCTATAATGTTTATTTATTTCTCGTATGGCTAAATGTCACTGGATATAACTATATATATATTTATCTATCTATCTATCTATATATATATATATATATATATATAGGTGTGCAATAAAGAGTATTTATTATTATTATATATATATATATATATATATATATATATATATATATATATATATATATATAATAATAATAATAATAAATACTCTTTATTGCACACCTCATACAGTTACAAGCACAAATTTTACAATTAGATAAATTTAGGTAGAGGTAACAACAGGCGGTCTTATCGCTAATGAGCGATTTCTTCCAGACAACCTTTGGGTAGTGGAGACTAGAGAAAAACAATAAGCAGTAGGTGGTGCATAGAAACAAAAGAGACGAAATAGATAACACAGCACATTCATATGAATATACATACTTAAATAAATACAAAATAAACATACATATACGTACATATATACATATATAATACACACAATAAGAAACAACAGTGTCAACTTAAAAACCTAAGGAAGAGATAAATAGTATTCCTTAAGTTGCGATTTAAAGCTACCAATAGATTGCGCGCGTTTAATGTTGAGAGGGAGAGAATTCCACAAACGAACGGCCTGGAACGTAAATGAGCAATTATAAAATTTGGAAGATGAAGATGGCACTTTTAGGAGCAATTTTTGAGAGGATCTAATAGAATTAAGATAAGAGAAACGCTCTTTGAGGTAGCGGGGAGTTGCAGGGTTAAAAAGTATAGAAAAGAGTAAAGAAAGTATGTGAGAGTTACGGCGGTGACGGATAGGGAGCCATTTGAGTTGAGAACGAAAACTAGAAACATGGTCGAAATTGCGTAATCCGAAAATGAACCGAATGCAGGCATTTTGAATACGCTTAAGCTTATTAAGTTGCTCCTCGATTAGGTCTAAATAGGAGATATCTGCATAATCAAGAATGGGGAGAAGTAACGACTGAGCAAGCGCAATTTTAGTAGCATTTGGCAGGAAATTCCGGAGCCGTCTGAGAGACCCTATGGCAGCAAACATCTTCCTGCTCACTTCACTCACCTGAGGCACCCATGATAGACAACGATCCATGATTACGCCAAGATTTTTCACTTGGTTGGAAAAAGGAATTTGGATACCATCGAAGACTATCGGAGGGAGCCTGAGAAAGTCAATTTTGGAGATTTGTTTAGCGCTACCCATCACAATTACCTGTGACTTTAGGGGGTTTACTTTTAAACCGTAATTTTGACTCCAATTTGATATGCGGAGCAGATCAAGATTCGTGGCTTCTATAACTGAATTGAGATCGCTATGCATACCCTGCGAATATATTTGAAGGTCGTCGGCATAGAGGTGATACGAAGAGGAGAGATCAAGAGTTATGGAATTAATGAAGATAGAAAATAAAAGAGGAGACAGCACACCACCCTGTGGAACACCAGCTGATGTGCTGCACCAGGAAGAATACGAAGAATCTAGTTTAATTCTTTGCCGACGACCAACCAAATAGCTGCGGAACCAGTCAATCGCTGCAGCCGATATGTTAAGAGACTGTAAGAACGCGAGCAAAATGTCAAAATCGACCGTGTTAAAGGCATTACTGAAATCTAGAAGTGCAAGAACTGTAAGCTTCTGGTCATTCATACCCAAACGGATGTCATCGGTAACCTTGACAAGAGCCGAGGTAGTACTATGACCCGGACGAAAACCAGATTGAAATGGGTTTAGGAGGTCATTTCTATTCAGGAAGGAAGTTAGTTGCTGATGCACTAGCCGTTCGAGGACTTTGGATAGGAAAGGAAGAATGGAGATGGGGCGATAGTCAGAGAAGGAACTGGGGTTGGATTTTTTGGGTAAAGGAATAATATTGGCATCCTTCCACAGACTGGGAAAAGTACTTGATGAAATGGAAAAAATCAGAATACCGGTGATAATAGGAACAAACAAATCAAGGAGAGGGAGTATCATATTTCGGCTAACACAGTCAACACCAACGGCGTTATTCAATATACCCTTCCTAACATCACTCTCACAGAAATGGCTAAAATAGAAAGAAGAGAAATCTAAGGCAGGAAGTGATGAAAGATGATGAAGTGAGTTAGATTTCTTAGGACCACTAAAACAGGTGGACGATGAAAAATGCTGGTTAAGCTGGTCAATGCTAATATTGTTTAAATTGGTTGCCTGTTGAGATTTGCCAACTCCGAGACCTTTCAAAAATTTCCACACTTTGGCTGGATTTCCATCTTCAACAGAACTGTGAATATGATGCCTCTGAGCATCTCGACATATAGTGCTACAGCGATTGCGCAGGGTATGATATTTAAGTTTATTTTTCTCAGAGTTGTTAGCCTTATACTTAGATTTAGATTGATTCTTCCTCTCTATAAGCGCTTTAATATCCTCAGTGAGCCAAGGAGCAGGGAGATGCTTGACTTTTATTGCACGAACAGGAGCATGAGCGTCATAAAGTTGTATGAGGAGCGAAATAAAGAGAGAAACTTGATCGTCTACCGAACCCGCTCGAGCGATACTGCTCCAATCGATTGTTAAAGCGTCATCTCGAAGCTTTTCCACATTTAATCCACTAAAATTGCGCTGCAAAAGAATTTTTGATTTAGATTTGGGAGGACGAATTTTGTAAGAGAGATAGAGCAGATCATGATATGAGAAGGCATCCGCGGAGTATTGTCCAAATTTAGACACATGAGAAGTCGAAGAAACTAAAGTTAAATCAAGAAGAGAAGGCGAGCAATTTGGAAAATAGTGTGTGGCGTCTGAAGGGAGAATAGTTAGATTGCATGCATCTACCAGGGATTTAAGGCGCCGGGATCGACTGTCATCCTTCAGAAGACACGTATTTAGATCTCCCATAAGAATGTGATGATTATAAGAAGGCATAAGGTCCTCGAGAAGTTTCTCAAGAGAATCAAAGTAATTAACGTGAAGGGAGGGGGAATAAAAAACGCCAAGTAAAAGTTTGGAATGAGAGAGGGAAACGTCGAGAAACATATACTCTGCGGCATCAGAAGTAGAAGAGCTGGCGGATACATTAACAATTGAATAGGGGATGTAAGAACGAAGGTAAATCGCAACTCCACCGCCACCTCTTCCAAGGCGGTCGTGCCGAATTAAATTGAAACCAGGTAAAGAGTAAGACGTTGAAGGCAAAGCTGGTCTGAGCCACGATTCGGAAATTAAAATAGCATGAATGTTCTTAATGTCAAAAGAGAGTAACATATCGCTGTAATGTGCAGGAATACTTTGCGCATTTAAATGCACAACGTTAAAATTTTTAGGTACATCATTAAACTGAGATTCCAGAATGTCGTGAAGCGAAGGAGGCAAACTATGGAAACTGTCTTCACTTACACTATCTAAGGAGGAAAAAGATAAATACTGATCACTGTTATCACTGAAAGGCATCTAAAAAATATATATAAAGTTAAAAATATAATAAGTGTATACTAATATTCAATAAATATAAAAATATATACAGTAAAAACTAAACAAAAACTCCACAATCTACCCGCCAGCAGCAAATAAATAATATATCTACTAACCCTAAACTAATTTAAGGTACCTTAGCTACCCGCCAGCATATCTGGATGGATCAAAATTAAAAACAAAACAACAAATAATTAACATTCAGAGCAGAAACGGAACGGAACGGAATATATATATATATATCTATATATACCTTTCTTCTCTCGGGTAGTTGTACTGGGAAAGTAGGTACATGATGAAGAAAATCCAGCGAATGCTGCGAGGTCCAGAACGAGAAAGTGCAGCTGCCAAGTTTGTTACTCTTTTAGCACCACCTAGGGATCACGTGTATAAGGGTTATCTAAGCTAAGGTGTTTCCTACGGACGCAGGGTTACATTGATCCCCAATTAATCGATTATATATCTAAAAAGCTCAAAGAGGATGCTGTGTTTCGACGACCATGATCCTCTTGTCCCTTTAGCCGTCAACACTGAATATTTTTATATCAAATTATATTCATATGAAACGGTCGGCAACGCATGCGCGTTGCCGACCGCATATGCGCGATACGTGTCAAACAACAACCTATTTTGGCTCAACGATCCAAAGACAATCTTGGCCTCCGAAATGAGAGCACGCCACCTGTCCCGATCCTGCGCAACTTCTTGCCAGTTATTGACGCGAAGCTGCAGCAGATGTGACACCTCGAAATTTGTAACTGTCAATAGGCTACGGTAGTTGCTTACCATCAGGCGGGCCGGATAATTTTTCCGTTTGCCACCGTTGTGGTACAAAAAAGATAAGGCTCAAATAAGTAAAGAAGTTCAGTTCACTTCCGGTGTGATAGTTTTTTTTTAATACCACGACGGTGGCAAACAAGCATACAACCCGCCTGGTAGGAAGTAGGTACCGTAGTCTATGGACGCATGCAACTCCAGAGGTGTCACATGCGCGTTGCCGTCGCTTTACAATAAAGAGGATTCACTGTGTTGATGGCTAAAGGAACAAGAGGGTCTGTCATCGTCAACACACTGGGTCCTCTTTGAGCTCTTTAGAAACCTTACTCACCAGCAGGAACACAACACTATAAGTAGAGTCTAGCGTTATTAGGCTACGGTTTTCTGTAAAGTGGATGTACTTCCCCAGGCGGGCTCTGCTCCTGATTTGAGCGAAATGATATTTGCAGTAGGTACTCATAGAGAGGTATGAGTACTGCAAATGTATGTGTTGAACGTAGTTTAAGGACATGGACATACCCGTATCCGGACGACGTTTAACGACATACCCGGGTCCAATAGTGATTGATCACGAATAAAATAAATGATGGATGATAAGCTCTAGAGGTCCCGTTACACTGGTAACTAAAAAACTAGCCTCTGCGCACGCGCAACCGATGTGAATATTCGGCGGCCTGTCATACGGCCATATCCTATTTGCCATAGTTTTCTAAACACGGCCAATACCGCTAGCAAAACATCATTAACGTTCACTGTTTGCATGAAAGTCGTTAAATTGGTGTGGAGCGTAGGCGTATGTCAAGAAAGATCTGGATTGTGTCTCATGTATTCGAATGCTTTGAAATTTTCTTTTCTACTGATGTAATAAATCTTTATTAATACTTATTATATGCGAAAGTAACTCTATCTATACTTTACTATGTTTGTCTGTTACTATATATATATTCAAATAGCTGAAATTTTGTGAATTCAGATAGTTAAGGTCCAAGGGAAAAGCATTATGAATTATGACACGGAATATCATCACTTAAGGGGGTGAAAAGGATTTTGAATTCATATGTAAGTGGGCCACCATAAAGCGGGCGTGGAACGTAAATAAATGAATTTTGAACATGGGCCATTTTTGGGGAGTAAATCAGTAAATTGAAAAAAAGTCTTGCAAAGTACATTTACTGTGTGACATATCAAAGGAATTGGCTCATTGTGTAAATCTAAAAAAATATATAATTTTAAGATATAAAGGTTTGAAGTTATTCAAGAAAACAGGCGAAAATTTACCATTGAAAGCCTAAAATTGTGAATAAAATACATAAAATCGTAGAAAACGGCAACACCTGATCGGCCGAAGTGTATGAATCAGCCAAAAAAAATTTAGCGATTTCGGAGTTGGTCCCATAGTAAATGTTGTTTAGTATCGATAACAAAATAATAAAAATAAAAATCCTGATCACCGATTAATCATCGTGTATTCTATAGTCATCCGAACTTTATATGGGACACATCCCGAGATTTTGCAAAGTGAACATGTAAGATCTAAATTATCCGCCTTAACCGGTGAAGGCGGATAATTTAGATCTTACATGTTCTTCTTCTTTTCGTGTCGAGGTTCCCTTCAGTTTCAGTCAGCCCTGGGCGTTGCGTGCATCAGGGCGAGCTCCGAACAGTAATATGGGCAGGCGGGGCAGGCCAGTAGGTGCGCCATGGTTTGCGGTGCCTTGCCACAGCCGCATTGGGTCGAAGGGGTACCGAGCAGTCCCCACTTCTCCTTACAGCGGCCAACTTTGGCCCTGAGCCTGTTTAAGGATTTACATGTTCAATGTGTCCTTTCCAGTTTAGTTTGTCATCTAGGTATAAACCAAGGTATTTTTCTTGATGGGAGCGGTAAATCGATTCATTTCCAAACGTTATACATATTATATAATATGTTTAACCTACTCGTAGTTTCGTAGTGTCGTCACTTCCCAAGTAGCACAGATAGCTGTATAACTACTCACATATAGATTTATATAGAGCTCTGCGCGTATTAAGACAGTTATAAGGACACACTCGCGGTCCTAAAGCTGCATAATAGTTGTCAGTGATAATTAAATAGTTTAGGGCTGATTAAGAGCTGCATTACGGTCGAGAAAACTAACATTAATACGCAAAAGGTGCTATAAAGGTGAATTTGCTACGACTGGATACAGCTTTAAACGTTTTCAAATACTTTAACCGTAATAGGGTCTGTTTAGTGGGTAAAATTATGCCAAGTGCTGTTTAACAAGGTAATTGTGAACTTCTATTACGCTGACTTAATAAGGGAGCACAAATGAACTACTATGCAGCCAATAGACGTATAATGGAACATAATATGGCGCATAATACAGCTTAAAGCTGAACATGTTTACAGCTAAGCAGCCTTTATACTGCCGTTAATACTGTCCGCATATAGCGGTTGTTTAAACCTACTAAACTGACTACTACGGGATACTAAACTGACGCGCGTATTTATATTTTACTATAACTATGACAATTCTGAAGTATAAGATAGCCAATGCAATGGCTTTACTTGCAAAATTGCGGCTCCCTAAAATGTCCGTATAACGCCTGTTTAATAGTCACATTTAAGTTAAAGGTGAGCATCCCGGAGCCTCCGTGCCTGCGCCGATGTCCGGCGCACCTGCTACAGCTGCTACGGTGGACAAACGGGCGAAGCGTGGGTGCTAATGCAAGAGCTGAGTCTGCTCTCATTTTGTTTTCTCGCCTCTCTTAGCTGTATTATCAAACGACATTACGCAATTTCCTTGTCTCGTTCAGAAACTTGCCCTCTTTTATTATCCACGGTACTTTTTTATTTTTGTGTAAAGTTTACTTATTTTTTTTTTTAGTCTACCGTCTTGTATTGTTCTGTAAGTATTTTTCACAATTTTTGACGTACGTATACGTAGATGAACAAGCGAGCGCGCAATTTGTTATCTGTCACCTGTCACTTCATTGACACTGACGTGACGTTAGTAATGTCAACTAGCTGTGCGTTTCGTTATTGCTCATTGTAATGTTAGCCTGACAACTTTTAATTTAGCAATTTCTTTTTTTATATAGTTTTATATTGTTCAAAAAATTTTTGTATACAAGGTTCTATACTTTTTAATATGTTTAAACTGTTCTCTTTTTATCTTTTATTTGTGTAAACGGTCGACTGGTGGGTTAAATTGAAAATAATTTAGTCGATTGCCATTTTTATATTTTATTTAGATATATAATATATATTTATCTTATATTTGTACCTTGTGAACTGTTATGTCCGATGATGGATCGTTTCATTCAGCTTGCGACTTGTCTGCTTCCTTTCACTCCTTCAATAGCTCAATGTCGGAGCCTGACACTCTCGGTAGTTGCCTAGGACGCACTTTTGAAACTGCTACGAAACACTTTAACACTTGTCATATCAACGCACAAAGTATCCCTAGCCACTACAACGACTTTCTTGACTCTTTTTCTTCATGCAATGTCCACGCTATTTTCATTTCGGAAACCTGGCTCAAACCTACCCTCGATTCAACTTCTTTTAGCTTACCCGGCTTTGTATTAGTGCGGAATGACCGCATAGGTAAGCGAGGCGGTGGTGTTGCCATATACCTCCGCGGCAATATCCCTTTTAAAATTATCTCTTCTTCTCCATCTCCGTATTCGGGATCTATGGAGTATTTAGTCATTGAGGTTAATATTGGAGGTACAAAGGCTGCACTCAGTGCAGTGTATTGTCCACCTAATGTTGACTACTTCAAGGATCTCGAAACTGTTCTCTCGCCTCTTAGCGCCGATTACGAACATCAAATAATCATGGGCGATTTTAACACTGACCTTTTAAAGAATAACCTCAGGACGAAAAAACTTAATGTCGTTGTTGAGTCGGCCGATCTCTCTGTTCTTCCTCTTATGCCCACTCATCATAACATTGACTCGCCCGACTCCTGGTTGGACCTTATCGTTGTCTCCTCTGTGGATCGCGTAAACATGGTTGGCCAACTCCCCGCTCCTGGTTTTTCTCACCATGATCTCGTATTTTTAAGTTATCGTCTTCGCCCTCCAAAGCAGCAGCGTATTACGATACAACTCCGCAGTTTCGTTCGGCTAGATATTCAGGCCTTACAAAGAGACGCGCGCGCTGTTGATTGGTCGTCGACATTGCAAGCTCTGACGGTGGATGAGGCAGTGGCGGCCCTTAACTCTTCGGTCCTTCAGCTCTTTGACAAGCATGCGCCTGTCCGCACAGTAAGGCTGAAGCGGCCTCCGGCGCCGTGGATCACGCGTGGAGTCCGTATGGCGATGACAAAGCGGGATCGAGCTTTTCGTAAATTTAAGCACGACCGTTGCGAGGAGAATTGGCGCCTCTTTAAGGCTGCCAGAAACAAGTGTAACCACATGGTAAGAGCTGCCAAACGTAAATACTTCCATGACAGCATCGCCGTGGCCTCTCCAGCTGAGACATGGAAGTTTCTCAAATCTATTGGTGTAGTTAAGTCTTCAATTAAGACAGCATCTTCCGTTTTTTCTGTAAATGACTTAAATTATCACTTTGCTAAGCCCTCTTCTTTAGATACCACCACTAAACTTCTCAGTATTGCTGAAATTTGTGCCATGCCTTGTTTATGCTCTAACTTTTTTTCTCTTACCCCAGCCACAGATGACGAGATAAGGAAAGCAATAACTTCTGTCAAATCTAATGCTGTTGGCCATGACGAGTTAAGTAGAACGATGATTATTTACATTTTAGATTGTATTCTCCCAGTTATAACACATGTTATTAACTTTTCAATATCTTCTGGGGTTTTTCCGTCATTGTGGCGTCATTCCTATGTCATTCCACTACCTAAAGTTTCTAATCCCAGTGCACTTAAAGACTTTCGACCCATTTCTATCCTCCCCTTTCTTTCAAAAATACTAGAAGCAATAGTCCATAAACAATTATCTTCACACGTTTATTCCAATCAATTGCTTTCTCCTTATCAGTCTGGTTTCCGTCGTGGCCACAGCACGTCCACCGCTTTGCTAAAAGTGGTCGACGACGTAAGGCTCGGTATGGACTCGACGTTGTTGACGGTGTTGGTGCTCATCGATTTTTCGAATGCATTCAATGCTGTTAACCATGACTTGTTACTTGCCACTCTTAGACACTTCAATATCTCGGCATCTGCGGCTGGATGGTTTGCTTCCTATCTTCAGGACCGCCGTCAGTTGGTTCGTGCTGATCGTACTTCTTCTGACTGGTGCGATCTTACTTCTGGGGTCCCACAGGGCGGGATTCTCTCACCTCTTCTGTTCTCACTTTTTATTAATCTTATCACCTCTAAACTAAAATGCTCCTACCATATGTATGCTGATGATTTACAGCTTTATACCCAAGCGAGTGCCAAGGATCTGGATCAGGCAATCGCTGAAATTAACTCAGACCTAAACCGTATTTCCACTTGGTCACGCTGCTTTGGTATCACGGTCAACCCTACCAAATGCCAGGCCATTTTGCTTGGTAGCACCCGTCTACTTTCTTTAATAGACACTGCTGAAGTGGCGCCAATCCTCTACGAACAGGAAGTGATACCTCTAGTATCGCAAGTGAAGAACCTGGGGCTAATTATTGACAGCGGGCTTACATGGGAACCTCAGGTGGCCGACGTTTCTCGTAGAGTAACTAATACTTTAAGAGCACTCTATTGTTTTAAACATTTTCTCCCAGTCAGCACTAAAATTCTCCTTGTCCAATCTCTTGTCCTGCCTGTCCTTGATTATGCTGATGTCTGTTACACCAATCTCACCCAAGACTCATTGAACAAGTTTGACCGGTTACTTAATAACTGCATACGCTTCGTGTTCGGTCTCCGTAAGTATGACCATGTTTCCAATTTCCGCAGAAAACTTAATTGGCTTCCGATCCGAGAACGTAGGTCACTTCGTATTCTCTGCACTCTGTATTCCATATTGTTTGACCCGTCCGCTCCAAATTATCTTCGATCGAAATTTAAATTTGTTTCCCCACGCCCCGGCACACATCTTCGTTCTTCTCGTTTTCTAAAGCTCATTGACAATGTGCCCCGACATGGAACTGGTTTTATGTCTAATTCTTTCACCATTCAGGCAATCCGACTTTGGAATGTTCTGCCGCTCTCTCTCAGGCAAGCTCAGACTAAATTCACTTTCAAGCGCTTGTTGCGCAAGCATTTCCTTGACAAGCTTTCTTCATCGTCCTCCTAATGGTTCACACAAGGTATATAAAATATATGTATGTATGTTTATTATTATATGTATTTGTGTAAGTTTATGAATATAGCTTATATGTATCTATTGTTAGTTTTTTTTTTCTCTTTTAATTCTGTCATATTTAATGGACCCTGCACCTACTTAACCTTTCTGTTTAGCCCATTGGTTGACTGGTAGAGAATGCCTTATGGCAATTAGTCCGCCATTTGTACCATCTTGTATTGTGCAATAAAGATTAAATAAATAAATAAATAAATATAATGATCCGAATAAATTAACAGAGCGTGATATGGCGGCGCGCGTACGATTAACGTGTAATATATGTTTCGAAATACTACCGGCGGGCGGTGCCAAATCGCACACCAAATTATGTTAAATTTTATTATTATTTTATTCAGACCAATGTCAGCCTCCCCCGGTATTAGGAGACATTTGAGATATATTTTCTGAATAAAGGGTCATAGAGGTCTCTTAGACAGTCAGTATTCCGGTCTTATAACTCCTATTAACCCTTATAACTCTGTTAAATTTCTGCTACAACGCTCTTAAGCAGCTATGTGAACTTAAGGCTGTATAATTTGTGCCCATTTAAGAGGTATAAAAGCTGAATAAGCTCGTATACAGCTATTATGCAGCTTTTATATTCAGCTTTAAGCGTAATCGTATTCTATTATTCAGCTGCTATACAGCCAAGTGTGCTACTTGGGTTGTAGTCATAAGTTAGCTATAAGTTAGGTCCCCACTGAAAATAAGCGTCGCGGCTTGCCGTGGCATTACGCTGAGTGGGTGTCCTTTTTATCGTCCGTCTTTTATACAATGTCTTGTATGTAAATGTGTGTATATTTGCTATCATGGCTAAATAATTGAACAAGTCACTGTAAAATGTAGTTTGCTGCCATGGCGCTTAGGACAATTGTCAGTTAGTTTTAATAATGAAACAATAAAGAAAGTTTTTTAAGTTTGCATTTTTTTAAATATTTAATACGGGTAGGCTTTGTAATACCTCAGAACCTCAGAGAAATAAACTAATGGAGTGGTAATTGTCAGGCGTCCCCCTCTGCCAAAAGTAGAAGACCACTGGTCGTAGCGGTTATATAAAACTAGTTGTCGCGCGTCAAACGCCATTCAATGAATGTCAGTCAGCCCGGAACGATCTGAGGTAAAAATGCCGAATTGCTGCGTGTTTTCATGTAAGAAAAGATCTGAATTATCTAGTTTACATAAGGGTAACGTTTATTTTCATCTGTAAGTATAATTACGTCTAAATATCATCAAATAGTGCACGAAATTAGCAAAAAACAAAAATATTGTCAATCAAAAAGTGTTGCCACTTAATGGTACTACATCTGCTTTAGGGTAATTTTTAAACTTGACTCTTCATAGTACATTGTACCATCGGGTTCATAATTGCATACCCAATTTATCAATGAATTCATTCATAAATTGGGTATGCAATTATGAACACGATTACATCGAGGGAGGTAAGTGAAATATTGCAAACAAGAGTAATCGACTCCAGTGCGGCAGAAATACGTCCGCCATTATGTCATTCATTGTCATTGTTATGACAGGTTAGGCAATACACTTAAAAGATACTCCGTGGGTTAGGCAGAGACCCATTCGGCATACAGCCATAATTGTAAAGCATTGCTCTGTTAAAATAGCAGTGTGTCTGTGTGTGTGTGTTGTTATTAAATTGTTTCTAAACATATTTTAATCTACTTTTAAATTATTCAAAGTACATATTATTTTTAATCATTAACAAAAATGAAAAGATTAACGTCAGTACTTCAAAGGTAAAACTCATTCACACGCATAGCTTTTTAAATTATATATGTCGTCGAGGACCGCCGAGGGCAGGGCTGTAAGGTGGTTTGGAACTCAAAAAACTGACACTATCAGGATAAACTAGCCTATAGCACATTACGCACGGACGCACGGTAATGAAATAAAACATAAACACTGGTTTAACAACTGTATTGAAATCAAATCTTTTTAAAACCGTATTATGGGAAGGGCAATAAACTACTACTGGTTCGGAAAGGAGCCCCAACTGAGAAGAACCAGCGAAAGAAACTCAGCGTATGTGTGCTTGTAGTACAGCACAATAGTTGAAATTTGTCTATGGTCTCAAAAATACAGCTATCATAAACAAATTTCCGTTTTAATAGACAAATTTCAGCTAGAATTCCGCTCTAATGTGTGGCGCCCCTTAAGTGAAATATACTTGTAGATGCTTGAAATAACGATATTCCTGTTTAGAAATTAATTCGTTCCTTTATTTTCACCATACATTTTATGTAACATTTTAATTTTGTATGGATTTTACTTTATTTATTATAAGGTACCTACGTTATACACACTTATCCCCTTACATAGGCACTTTTAATTTCTGTCTCTGGTATCACTGTACCTAACAGGTAGGTTTTAGTGATGAGACAGCACAAAAATAAATGTCGATATTAACATTAGCAGTATGTTATACTTTTTATTTATAATAGAAAATGAAGAAGAGATAATAGAAATAGAAACACGAATTGGAAACAGATGCCCATTACAATCAAAATATCAACTGCGAAGGACTCTGGATCATCACGATGTCACTAGTGACTGATTCATCATTGTTCATTAGTAAAAAATTCACTGAGGTGGATAGAGGAACGTCTAGTGTAATTGGAAGCACATTGGAACGGTAATCTAAACACGTGGGTTCGAATCCCGTGATGTTCCAGAGTTATTTGCAGTTCAATGTTTCATTGTAATAGTTATTTGTTTCCAATTTGTAGTATTTTCCACTAAATTTAAAAGCAAGTACACATCAAAATATTAAATTGATAATATAAAAGTTATTCTAAATCAGCTTGCAAGATTTGTCCTGAACAAATAGACAAACTAACTTACGTAGAATACTAACATTGTAAGTAATATGCTGGTAGAAAAACTTGATATTTAATCACAACTTAACATTATAATTTTATCAATAGCTAAACCTTATACTTGGTAAAGAAACAAAAATATATAACTAACCTACGATCAATGTTTCTCTGCGTCCGTAGGAAACACCTTAGACAACCCTACACGTAATCCCTGGGTGGTGCTAAAAGAGTTACAAACTTGGCAGCTCTACTGTCCTACCTGGACCTCGCAACACTCACTGGATTTTCTTCATCATCTGCTTTCCCACTACCCTAGGGAAGAAATGCCTATCTATATCCAGTGACATGTAGGTATACGATAAATAAATCTACGATAAAATGTGACATTTTCAAGTCAAAGGTACATCATTATCGATTGTCAATAAGGCGTTACCATAAAAAATCATTTAGAAATTAACTCTATTAACAACCGACAATGATGTACCTTTGACTTGAAAACGTCACAAATATCGATACTTAAGTATATTATTATCGACGCGTTCCTCGCACTGTGTACGTTTACTTAAAGATGACATTATCTCGTTCACGGACAGGGTGTCTGTGGCTGTGTTTATACTTGTGTGAGTATATTTTATGCTAGTGTTTGATAATTTTATCGTGTGCGTGTGTAGCGACGTCAATGGAAAATGCATTAGTGTTAACAGTATTTGTGTGCGTTTCCTCGTCCCCCGCGCCGAAATTGGCAGACTTTTTCTGATAGAAATTAGTGCGCGTCTCGCATCCGGTTGGTTTAATTATCAAAGCTCAGAACGTATTTGATTAGTGTTTTCATTCTTCAATAACACCTAACTCAAAAACACGCTGATAATTTGTTATTTTTACCCTCAGTGCGAACAGAACCCATTAATTTAAGACCGTTACCAATCTTACTCAGATTGTCTTCACTTACTTTTCAAAAGATGACAACACCGCAACACGGTACTTAGGCAAATAAAAAAGTTAATGCAACAAGTAAATAGTTCCTATATTTGGAAGTTTTTAAATTGTCATAATAATATCAGTATGGTAAGAATGGATGATAAAAAAAAAATGTACATACATATTGTGTTAAGCAGTTTTTCAGTAGGGAGGGGACGTCGATAATATAAATATCCAGGACTCAAATTGAGAAACGGCTCAATATAGAAAATTAAAATGCTATCGAAAAACACGGGATATAAGTATTGTTTATAAAATAAAGGGAAAATATAAAAAAGTTCCTCCTCGGGCTAAACTCGAAGTTGCAACTCCAGGAGTAACTACTTCGGAATACCAACTAAGCTACCAAGATTTAACTGTGTTGGCTTAACCTTAATCAGGGCAGGCAATTTTTAAATTTCTTAACATATGTGGTATCCTTAGCAGACGTATCTACTTAGTAAATATTAAATGTATATACATGTTTACAAATCAGGCACTTAAAATACATTACAAACCATAAGTTTATAAAAAAATAATAAAAAACACCCAATTTCTAACACGCATATCTACAGACGCCATTTATACTGTGACATATAAATCAAAACAACCAAAATAAGTGGGCCATAATGTATAAAACTTTACGATCCATAATAACTGTAGATTAATAACGTTTTCTATGCGACTGCATCGCTTTAACATAATCACTGAAAATATTTTTGAAAACCTTCTAATAAACTGAACTATAACTTTCATTTCGAGCTTTAATGGCGAGACATTTAAGTCTAATATAGCTTGCTGGTTTTTGTGAGATACGAGTGTTTAAAAGTAGTTTCTGGTTATAGTGGATGATATACGATTTGACAGTTACAACAGTGATGGGATTTTTACGGGTGCGTTATTTTTAAACGGTGTTGGAATGGTGGTGTAATGTGCGTGGTGACATGGTTTTTGGGGTTTTTGATGCAAATCGGTAACGTCGTCTTTTAGTCCAAGAAGACAAAGGCACAATGATTATAGGTACCCAATTAATTATTATATTCTACTAACTAGAAAGCGACTGCCTGAAACAAAAAACTATCCGATTGCTGCTGTGCGCCATATTGTATGTATGTATGAAAAAATTGACGGGGTTGAGTCTGACTACAAAAACCTGACTTTTATTTTTAGGACTGCAAGATATACTCAGAATTGCGCACGAGGTCAACTTTTTTATCAAAATTAGCCTTTGTTCGAGTAGCTGAAAATTCAAAATATAATGTCAAATTTTTAGGAGACGCTTGATCGTAATTTAATTTGTCCCAAAATAACCTGGCCCTTACGAGGGAATAGAATATGAAGGGTACACGGAAAGAACATGTCTAGTCACATTGACAACATTTTGAGTTATAGCGCTTTTAAAATTTGGAACGATTCAATTAACCATACTATTTTCGTAACTAGATGTTTTTTATGAGTTAAGAAGTGGATATACGTTAAAATTTACATCTGTAACAGAAGTTGTTACTAATAGTTCATTGCAAGCTCTACATTTTGATATAAAAATCTCATTTTACAAAAAAAGTGACTAGACATGTTCTTTCCGTGTACCCTTAATATTGAATTATAATGTCACCCGTTTACAAATCAATCTTTATTCATAATCATAACGTCTCTCAGACTTCAATGACTTAATTAATGTTTTGTCCTTATCCTGTCACTTTGACAGTTGTGTTTGTTCGAAATAGACAAAACGTAAGTTAACTAATTGAGGCCCGAAATGTTTATGAATAAGATTAATTCATATGGAAATAGCTTTTACCTGCGAATTCGTAATGTTATGGCAAACATTTGATTACCACACTTAAAACTCTTCACCCTTTTCACGCCCTTAATGGATGACTTTCAAGATAAAAATATCTTATATTATGTCCTTCTCTTCCCAGTTTCTCGAACTCCTTACATTATCTGAATCGATTTACCTAACGATTAGATATACATAATATATATTATATAAATAGCAGACATACCTACTTTATCATTTATTATAATTTTTATAAGGAAAAGGCAACATTAGTACGAATTAGAACATGACAGTGGATACAGCGCTTAAGCAAAATTTTGACAAATTTTATTATGAAAAAATCATTGACAAATTTTATAAGGAAATTATCTTTGACAAATTTTATTAGGAAATGTTTAATAAATTTTATTGGGAAAAAATCTTTGACAAATTTTATTAGGCAAGAATCTTTGACAAATTTTATGAGGAAAAAAAATTTGATACATTTTATTATGAAAAAATCTTTGACAAATTTTATTAGGAAAAAAATCTTAGACGAATTTTATTAGTAAAAAATCTGTGACAAATTTTATGACGTATAAAGCTTATACGTCATATAAACTTGAAGTATGACGTGAAATGAGGATAACCGTGCAAAACTCTCCGCAGATGGCGCTGAAATCTAAAACATTATGGTTTGTGTATGTCAAATCCATAGAGTCTACGGTGTAGTCTCTAGACTTGAACAAAGTTATGGTTCTTAAAAAAATAAAAAGCTGTAAGTATTTATAATCTGTGATGCTTTATCCTCATTTGCAATACACCTTGGGCAATCTAATAGCAAAACTTTGTATTCTTATTCGAGTAATGACCCCGAGTTCGTTGCACTTTTTAATAAGTCATATGACACCTTCGCGTGACACCCCCCACTGGATGACAGAATACTAAAAAATAATTAATTAAAATAAACATTGAGCTAGTTCACTATGCTAATATGTTTGCGTGCTAAGTTTTAACTTAATTTGATGACTTATCGCGACATATAGGTACATATGTGTAAGTCAAAATTAAGTTAAATTTTGTCAGCCAGTAACGTACTCATAACAATTTAATGATTTAAAGCCTGAGCAGAAATATATGATCATGCGCCATGTTGCGGAATGTCATTGTAACTACTTTCTTACACTGGCAATAATTTTAATGATGGGTTATCACTGTTGTTAGTGTCATTGTGGCGGTTTACTTGAATAATAGTAAAGTGTTGAATATTAAATGATGAATGTCAAGAAATACCCAAAACTATTCATAGTCAAGAGCAAAACATTGTGAATAATGTATGTAATAAACTGCTGGAAATTAAACTATTTCACTACGAAAGATTTACAACTGATGTTAATCAGAGCTGACAGGTAAACAATTCAAGATGACATTATACCATAGAGAATAATGTACTTTTTGACTATACCGAACTATTGCCATATAAATAAGAATAATAGCGCCCTCTTGCATACCATATATTTCTGGTCAGGATTTAGATTAGAATAAATAAAACTAAATTAACTTTAATTTTAATAAAATAGTAGGTAAATTCTCTTACATTCTCTTATCTAGGGGCCGTATTCTAACTTTAAAACACTTATATACACGATCCAACTTCAATACAACTCCAATGCATTAACAACGCAATACAGCTACGGCATAAACATCTGAATCAGAAATATCAGAATTTGGTTGAGAAATATTCTAACGCAACTCCAATACAACTTCAATATTGATTGATTGTTTGTTGTGTGTTGGAGTTATGTTTGAGATAGGTTGTTTTTCTTATTGTATTGTCAATGTATTTTAAAATTAGAATCCGGCACTAGGGGAACTGTCATTTTTCATGAAAAATGACAGTTCCAAAATCCCCAATTTGTCTAAACGATCTGTATTTTTAGTACAATATCAGGTTTAGCTTTGACTGCTTTTTAAGGCTATTGAACTGCTATTTTACCATTTTGTAGATCCAAATCCACCTTGCATGGAACAAGAAGTAAGCCAGTAAAACAAACAGAGCTTGTACAGTTTACCTACTTTCCTAATATTAGCGTAAGCAGAACATATCTTATTTTGTCCAAACCAAATCTTATCTTTTCACTATGTAATTAAACTGTTAACTAGTACTCGTACATACAGTCACCAGAAATAGTATCCTCCTACACGAAGGCCGCAAAAATAAAATCAAATCAAATCAAAAATTCATGTAGGAAGATACTATTACCTGTGACTGTGTTATATGTGAAGCATGCTTAAAATAAATAAATAAATAATAAATAAATTAATTAATAAATAAATATTATAGGACAATCTTACACAAATCGACCTAGGCCCACAGTAAGCTCATTAAGGCGCTAGGCGCTAATTGTGGCCAAAAACTGTTACTTTCTAAGGGATATATCTCAATAACGGGTTATTCAAAAATTTTGAAAAAAGTATATGTTAATTACCATTTCATGTACAACATTGTCAACGTTTTAATAACTCGTGTAGCGTATAGTTTCTCCGTTATTTAAATGTAACGAAATGTCGTTTTACGGTTAATTTTGCTTATATCTACTAAACGGCTCATTCGATTTAAAATATTGTTGAACTAAAAAATGTGTACTACAGAACACTACAAACTCAACGTAGGATATTTAAATTGATTAAATTTTCTTAAACAACTTGATCATAAATACACATTTCGTGCGTTGGTAGCTCGAAAACGGCGTTGCTGGCAGTCGAGAGCTACCTCTGAGACGAGGAGGCTGTGTCGCTCGTCGCTCCGTGCTTCCCTTGTACTACATATACTTGTGCTTGGCCCGTGAGCAATAATATCGGACTTACTGTGCCTAAAGACTAAATAACTGCAGAGGGTTCATGCGGTGCGGGTATAACGTGTTTTGTCGGAATCAATAGCGCATAGACGTTTTATCTTTTACACCTGTATGTGTGTTCATGTATTTACGTTCTTATAAAAAGTGTATTTTATTTAGATGACCTATATTACAAATTAAATAAAGAAATGAAATAAAAATGGAGAAAAAACAGAACTCATGCATTTTATAATGCCCTGAAAACAAATGTAGTCTTGTAAGTACACTACAATTATTATGTATTAGTACTTATTCTGATGAGTTACGCAAAACAGGCGTTAATTGTCGAGTTGCGGAAACCTGCTATTGCTACAATACAATGGACTAATAATGATCATTACATTGTGTTTTTACTAGGAAAGTTTTGGGGTAGTTCTGGTTTCTTTCATTCCTTATGTATTTTGGGGTGCTGAATCCGTATCTGAGGTTTGCGGACAAAATTTTGTGACGCAATACAAAAAAAATCGCAAAAAGGGCGAAAAAAATCAGCTTTTTTCCGGTTTTTTGCTTAAAACTCGAAAATTATAAATTTTTAGTAAATGGCCTGTTTACAGAAATTAAAGTACTTAAAATTCTGTACATACATCACTATTTAGATTTTTATTTCAGATGAACCGTTCGGTATCAAGTGCGAGTTGAAAATTGGCAATTTTCAGCGGTCACTGTTTTGTTACTGCAAATTTCTTATTATCTGTGAAAAAGTTTTTATACTCGTAGCTTCTTTAAGATATCAAAATCGCAGTGAAGGTGGAAAAAAACTAGTAGTTCTCTTGTGCCAGTGCCAACCCCTTTGGGCCCTGCACCAAATTCAATACTCCGGTACATTTCATGTAAATGTAAAAAGGGCTGCCAACGCAATTGTGGATGCAGGAAGGCTGGGCCTTCCATTGTTCCCCAATCTGTACATCATGCGAAGGACTGTGTGACAACGTTGATCCTCCGAAAGACAGCTCTGACATAGACATAGAAAAGACTGAAGAAAGAGACAGAGGTATGTCAAATCTCACAAGTTATTGTGTAATCATTCATCTCTCCTAGATATATGATCACAAGTCAGTATCTCACCACCTCTTTTATTTTCTAGGACAACGACCCCCGACGATGACCATGGAGCAATCAGACCCTGAGCCAGGACCCGATGCCATCGAAGAACCTCAGCAAGATGCGGAAGGTATGTTTTAATCTTACAATCTATTTTGCAATCCTCATCTCTCTTTGATAAATGACACCACCTCTTTATTTTCCAGAACAAGCAGAATATTTACCGGGACCCATCGCCACCGAAGAACCTCAGCCAGGACCTTTTAAAAGTAACGGCTCAAATAATAGTACGGGCGGGGACCGTATGATCTGCTACGTTACGTGATACAAAGATAAGTCCCATGGCACATAACAATTGTGGCAACAAATAGCAATTCGTATTTAGGTACAGAAAAACCCAGTCTGCCAGTTCCTGCATGGCCGGAAGTGCCCGGCAGACTGGTTAAAAAGTAACAAGTTTGACCCTAAATTTACGTCACTTTTGAACTAGTCTGCCGGGCACTTCCGGCCATGCAGGAACTGGCAGACTGGGTTTTTCTGTAGCTACATACAGATGTGATAACGTACATAGGTAGCAGATCATACGGTCCCCGCCCGTACTATTATATAAGCCGTTGTCTTTTAAATGGTCCTGGCTGAGTTTCTTCGGTGGCGATGGGTCCCGGTAAATATTCTGCTTGTTCTGGAAAATATGGAGGTGGTGTCATTTCTCAAGGAGAGATGAGAATTGCAAAATAGATCGTGAGATTAAACATACCTTCCGCATCTTGCTGAGGTTCTTCGATGGCATCGGGTCCTGGCTCAGGACCTGGCTTGCAGTGAGATTCGACATACCTCTGTCTTTTTCTTCAGTATTTTCTATGTCTATGTCAGACCTGTCTTCAGGAGGCTCAACATTGTCACATAGTCCTTCGCAGATTGAGAAACAATGGAGGCCCACTTTCCTGAAGCTATAATAACTTTTTCACAGATAATAAGAAAATGCAGCAACAAAACAGTGACCGCTGAAAATTGCCAATGTTCAACTCGCACTTGTGACCGAACGGTTCATCTTAAATAAAAAACGAAATAGTGATATATGTAGAGAATTTTAAGTACTTTAATTTTTGTAAAGAGACCATTTACTAAAAGTTAATAGTTTTCGAGTTTTAAGCAAAAAACCGGAAAAAGGCTGTTTTTTTTCGCTTTTTTCGCGATTTTTTTTATGTTGCGTCACGAAATTTTGTCCGCAAACCTCAGATTCGGATTCAGCACCCCAAAATACATAAGGAATGAAGGAAATCAGAACTACCCCAAAACTTTCTCACTAGGGGCTCTTTAGTGTACAATTTAACTGAACTATAAGTAATTTTCGGAGTTATTATTTACGAAAATATGCGTTTTATCCAAAAGTTGTTTAAGACTTATTCTTTTTGGAAGACCTGTCCAATAATACCACACACTATCGTGTATCGTATCAATCGCGTGGGTTGGAGCGAAAAAAAATCACCACTTCATTTTATTTTTCTGATTTTAATTTACCATACTGTCGGCGTTATTAAAACACATACAAATTTCAGTGTACTAACTATCACTGAGCGAAGCCTGATCGAGATTCTAATTAAAAATTGCTGATATTTAAGAGTTTAATGTAAGTAAGAATAAAGGAAAAAAAAGCTTTACTATCTCACTGAAATACAAATTTATATTAATTATCAACACAAGTAAATAAATAAATTACTACTAACGGTTAATACTACATATCAAATATCTTTAAAAGACCGGCCAAGAGTATCGGACCACGCATAATGAAGGGTTCCATAGAAAGTAGTTTCTCGGAGATGACTCAAAAATGGCTCAACGGATAATATGTGAAATAGTTTTCATATAAATAAGTACTAAGCCGTATCTTCTTTATTTTTTTCATATTTTTTGGACTTACGGATTAAAAGACTTTCGAAACGGTTATTTCTAAAAATATTGACTCAATAAAAAAGGTTTTAAAAATCCTCTATATATACTTAAGATATTTTTAAACCCGTATCGATAGATGTACACAATGTTCATATTTGCAAAATAAATTGTTTTGACATTTAGTTCGGCATATGTATGTATGGAGCGCCTCCCCTTAAAGTTTTTTTTTTCAGCAATTTAGCTAAAAACTAAGTAGCGGCACAAGACACACCTATGGATAAAATTTCATCAATATACATTTTATAATTAAATGGTTATGACATACGGATGGACGGACGGACAGACGGACATGTTTCAAGAAACTTTTTTAGTTTTGTAAATTTTTCGTAATTATATAAGTGATTTTTACGGTTGATATTCAAAATCGCTACAAAAAATAACCATTTATTAAACTCACTTGCGCAGCAAAAAAACTAAATTCACATGAAAACATCGCTTTGATGTGCATTCAGTTTTTTTTTCTGATATGCAGAATATTTTTACCAATATTTTGCTGCTGACTGTACTTCAAATTCAAAATCTAGGTTTTATTTTATTACATAAAAATCTACCAATTGAGATCGTTATTTATTACTTATCTTATTTAATAGGTAAGTAGCATTCCTAAAAATATCACCATTGCAGTACTTAATCACAGTATTTAAATCAAAAAATATCCGCAAAAGGATTATAATTATTATAAAGCTGCCCGCGCGCCTCTGTGTAAAGTCATATTCTTTGAACATCGTTCCGGTGCAGTGTGGCGGATTTACGTACGATCGCAATGAGAGGATAAAGCGGGTAGCGCGGGTACACAGCGCCCAAACGCTCAAGGACACTCTGGCGACAATCGTCTTAAGCTTGTGTTATGGGTACTAGACGACGATATATATAATAGATGGATATGGATAAATACTTAAATACATAGAAAACATCCATAACTCAGGAACAAATATCTGTGATCAACACACAAATAAATGCCCTGACCAGGATTCGAACCCGGGACCTCCTGCTTCGTAGGCAGGGTCACTACCGACTGGGCTAGGAGGCCGTCAAATGCGTATAATGATGTGTGTAGTGGCGTTAATGGAAGACATGGGGCCGCATTCTAACTTTAAAACACGTAAAGACAAGATCCAACTTCAATACAACTCCAATGCATTAACAACGCAATACAGCTACGGCATAAACATCTGAATCAGAATATCAGAATTTGCTTGAGAAATTTTCCAACGCAACTCCAATACAACTTCAATATTGGTTCAATGTTTGTTGTGTGTTGGAGTTATGTTTGAGATAGGTTGTATTTTTATTGCATTGTTAATGTATTTTTAAATTAGAATCCACACATGTTGTTTAATAGGTGCTCACAAATAGACTCAATGATACTGAAGACGTTCCTTGTTTTAATTAAATGTTAATTGTTAATCATACTTGAAACCTTTGAATAACTACAGACTGTACTTTTAAACGGTTTTTAATTGGAACATTAATATTTTGTGTTAATATAAAATTAATAGGTATGATAGGAATTTTATTTGGGAAAATAGATTTTTGATACGAACCGGTTTCTGTTTAATCCTATCATTACGTCGATAACTGCAGCCATAATAGATATACGTACAGATCCCAGACAATGCAAGTCATTTACGATAGACCATGTAATAACCTTATACAATATAATAGTATCATTAACCTTTACCTTAAAATGCCTCAATCGACCAGGACAGCTTCGTTACTGAACATTGACGCGTTGAAAATTAAGCCTTAACAAAGTACGTGACGCTTTTACCATATCCACAGACAAATAAATATAAAGACTTGTATGAACGTTAATCTTTATAATTAACTTGTCGATGTCTAAACAAACTGCTATTATAACCTGACCTCAAGATCTGAATAACAATAATAACATATTCGTAATAGAAGACCCCGCTCAAGTTGGTATGTTTCGGTTGCAATACATTTGGGCTGACATGGCGTTATATGCATATAGGAAAAATAAGTTGGCTTTTGTATAGTTTGTCCGTCCGACGGCTTAAGGACAAACTATAACAAATTGTTTTTTTTGGTACCTATCTACGGTTGTCGCGATGTTGAATGTGACGTGTAATTAAATACATAATGCCTAGTAATACGAACCTGTTATGGCTAAGCGATATATATACAGCCTGACCAGAAATATATGATCATGCGCCATGTTGCTGAACTTCATTGGAACTAATTTCTTACACTGGCAATAATTTTAATGACAGGATGACATGCACGTGCAAGTGCATGTGATAGGCTGTCTCTGTTGTCAGCGTCATTGTGGCGGTTTACTTGAATAAAAATAATGTAAAAATTCCCAAAATTATTCATAGTCATGAGCGTAACATTGTAAATAGTGTAAGTATATTAATAAACTGCTGTAAATAATACGCTTGGGAAATGAAACTATTTTGCTGTGTAACATTTTCAGATTAACATCAAAGCTGACAGGTAAACAAATCAAGATGTCACCATAATACGCTCTATGACTATACTGAACTGTTGCCAAATAAATGAGAATAATACGCTCTATGACTAAACTGAACTGTTGCCATATAAATGAGAATAATAGCACCCTCTTGACAATGATTATATATATATATATATTGTCAAGCTTTACCTGCATTTCATATGTTCTCTTAATATGAAATATTAACCTCGTTTGATATTTAAGGAAACAAAAGAACTCCTTTGTCTATCTGTCTCAGTTCTCCTCAGTTCTGTGTGTATATTATACCCATTTTATTGTTAATGTGATATCAATTATTTTAGTCATCACGAAAGGTCAACTGCATTTAAGGGTGGGTTGCACCAAACCGCCTGTCAACGTAAGCCAAATGTTACGCTAATCGGAGGTACAACATGAATGGGTTGCACCAAGTGCAAAATAACAGAACGCAAGCGTTACGTGGGATGCCACTGTATAAACGCATTTCTAACAACATTTTCATGGTAGAATATTATTTTCATATGGCAACCCAACTATAAGTGCAAAACTAAACTTGCTATAAAGTCGATGTAAAAATAAATGCAAAAAGATGATTGAAGGCATTGAGAATTTCGTCAACTCAGTAACTGAACCCATAGCTTAATTGGTAAAGCGATCGAGCCCCGGTAAGGCGTATCGATGCCAGGTTCAAGTCCGGCTGGGTTGATTATTTTTTCAATGTTTTCAGTGTTTGTATTTGATTAAATAACATACTATTGTATGAGTGGAGTGCCCCACTTTAAAAATCATGTAAAAATAATTAAAACTAAACTTGTCAAAATCAACAATTCGTCACACGAAGAAAAAATCTAAAGAAAAGAGCGCGAACTAAACTTTGCACTCTGCAGCTTGAAAATCAAGAATATATAACAATTTTAGCCATTCCTGAACATGTTTATTACTCAGTCAAAAAATGGGCTATCCATAGTGCCCTACGAGCAAACTTTTTCAAAGGATAATGCAACTTGTGTTGCGAGTGGCGTTTAAAGAGAAAGCCCGAGTAGTCGGCTGGTGTATTATATTTTATATTATAGTGAGTAAATTATCCTTCTACTTTATTACTACTTACAGAACCCTAAGCAAGTAAAGCGGTTGCTGAAAGCACCAAATGGCGAGAAGGTGCCCAATCGCAAAACAAAGGCACCACTAGTTTTGAGAACTCTCCTTTCGAAAATTCGTAAATATAGGGTGCTGAATCCCTCCAACCTGGTTGATTATGGCTGGCATTGTAACCAACGACCAAAATATTGAACTTATTATATATGTACCTACTTATTGAAACAGTGTTCTAAAGCATCTTTGTGAAGTAAGCACATAATTATGTTACATTCATAATACACAATGTTTTTTATTTCAGGTTTGAATTTACCTTTGGTATTGAAGACAAGATGAAATCAAGGCTTATGCAACTCAGTGCTCAACTCAAGGAACTTTTAAAGTGAAAGTGCAGTGGTTTCAAGAAATTTGTAGAATCTCAAAGTAAAAATAAAGAATAATTTTATTAACATAATCAATACTTATTTCTATTTTGTCAATAAAAAACATAAAATATTTAGTTACCCTACTTTGTTTATATATTATTCAAACTCTGGCATAGGTTTCCTTTGTAGATAGGGGCAAGACAATGACATGCAATGATTATTTTCACCATTTTTCTAGCAACTGAAGAACAAATCATATTATGTTAATAATTATTTTGATTTGTTTATTTTTAAGTAGACACACTACTATATAAATTATAAACTTATATAGATGTCATATAAGGAAAAAGTGACCTAGGCCTCCGGTCCCCAGGGCTGGGATCGAACCAGCATCTTCAGCACCGGAGGCCTAGGTCACTTTTTCCTTTGTATATGACATCTATATAAGTTTATTTTTCTAGCAGACTGCATTGTTATGCAGTCTCATACTTACTAAACTTGAAACTATTGAAGTATTTTAGCATGGTTTAGCTAATTTGACTTCATGTGTGTTGCTCTTCTCGAGGCAAATTCTTGTTTTATTTGGAATTTTCTGGCATAATTATAGCCCTTTAAGCCAAATCCCATAGAACAAGACTAGTGATAGGTACCTACAAAGCTATGCTGGCACCATCTGACAAATCTTTGATAGATGCCTTCCTCTATTCCCCATTAGTATTTTTTATATCGGTCATTATTATGAACATGCTTTTTTTCATTCAAATTGTACACAAAATACATGCATTTGCATTTTGTATCCGTTTCATGATGGTCTAAAAAGGAAGCAAAGACCTGGCCTTGGGCTTTGGCTAAAAATGTTAGATCCTATGAGGATTTACATATGTACTGTACTCTAACATAAGTAGGTACCTAAAAATTCATTAGTAATAAATAATATAGGTCTCTTTTTTATCAATGTCATATATCTCTACTAATCAGGATAGGTACCTATTTACAAATAAAACATAATAGTACAGTCAGTACATACATGGCTGTTTGTATGACTTGTAACATATATTTTACAAAGATACAAGTGATAATAAATCAATTTTGAAATTTACTCTTATGACTTTGGGACAATCTCACCTAGCCAAACTAAGCAACTACAGCAATTTATATTATCTTGACCATACTTGACCATAGTCACTTTGACCTGTATCATATTGTTGATAACCATCTGTGGTTCAGTATATGAAGTTTTTTCTCCGGTCAACAAGCTGGGTCACCTTGGCCACGGGTTGGGTTTATACTATCCTAGATTGATCTGGCCTAAAATACTTCAATAGTTTCAAGTTTAGTAAGTATGAGACTGCATAACAATGCAGTCTGCAGTTGACATTAATAATCAATATGAACATTGCCTGTAACAACAGGCAATGTTCATATTGATTATTAATGTCAACTGCTAGAAAAATAAACTTATATAGATGTCATATAAGGAAAAAGTGACCTAGGCCTCCGGTCCCCAGGGCTGGGATCGAACCAGCATCTTCAGCACCGGAGGCCTAGGTCACTTTTTCCTTTGTATATGACATCTATATAAGTTTGTTTTTCTAGCAGTTGACATTAATAATCAATATGAACATTGCCTGTTGTTACAGGCAATGTTCATATTGATTATTAATGTCAACTGCAGACTGCATTGTTATGCAGTCTCATACTTACTAAACTTGAAACTATTGAAGTATTTTAGGCCAGATCAATCTAGGATAGTATAAACCCAACCCGTGGCCAAGGTGACCCAGCTTGTTGACCGGAGAAAAAACTTCATATACTGAACCACAGATGGTTATCAACAATATGATACAGGTCAAAGTGACTATGGTCAAGTATGGTCAAGATAATATAAATTGCTGTAGTTGCTTAGTTTGGCTAGGTGAGATTGTCCCAAAGTCATAAGAATAAATTTCAAAATTGTTTTATTATCACTTGTATCTTTGTAAAATATATGTTACAAGTCATACAAACAGCCATGTATGTACTGACTGTACTATTATGTTTTATTTGTAAATAGGTACCTATCCTGATTAGTAGAGATATATGACATTGATAAAAAAGAGACCTATATTATTTATTACTAATGAATTTTTAGGTACCTACTTATGTTAGAGTACAGTACATAAATCCTCATAGGATCTAACATTTTTAGCCAAAGCCCAAGGCCAGGTCTTTGCTTCCTTTTTAGACCATCATGAAACGGATACAAAATGCAAATGCATGTATTTTGTGTACAATTTGAATGAAAAAAAGCATGTTCATAATAATAACCGATATAAAAAATACTAATGGGGAATAGAGGAAGGCATCTATCAAAGATTTGTCAGATGGTGCCAGCATAGCTTTGTAGGTACCTATCACTAGTTTTGTTCTATGGGATTTGGCTTAAAGGGCTATAATTAATGCCAGAAAATTCCAAATAAAACAAGAATTTGCCTCGAGAAGAGCAACACACATGAAGTCAAATTAGCTAAACCATGCTATTACCAAATTCTCAGTAGATAATTATTTATTTATATGGGGTTATTGTCTCTTCAGATCTGTAAAATCTGTGCTGTGAATTTATTTCACAAATGAAACTGAAATACAGTGTAAACTATATGGCGGCACTCAAGGAACCGGAATTTTTTTCATGTTATTGCGAGTTGTCGTTAAACAGAGACCTACCGTGCTTGATTTAAGGCCTATGTAAAATCAAATAAAAAAACAAGATTTAAATGAATCAGTATAATAAATTTTTTTTTTTTTTTTATTATTTTTTTTTTTTATACTACGACGGTGGCAAACAAGCATACGGCCTGCCTGATGGTAAGCAGCTACCGTAACCTATGGACGCCTGTAACTCCACAGGAGTCACATGCGCGTTGCCGACCCTTTACAAAAAGGAGGATTCACTGTGTTGACGGCTAAAGGAACAAGAGGGTCCCTCATCGTCAACACACTGGGTCCTCTTTGAGCTCTTTGGCAACCTTACTCACCAGCAGGAACACAACACTATGAGTAGGGTCTAGTGCTATTTGGCTGTGGTTTTCTGTAAGGTGGAGGTACTTCCCCAGTCGGGCTGTGCTCCAGATTTGAGCGAGATGACATTCACTGAACGTGCCCTACCACACTAAGCGAGATGCCATTCGCAGTGCCCATACCTCTCTTTTTGGCATAGTTTAAGGACATACCCAAGTCCGGACGTAGTTTAAGGACATACCCCGGGTCCAATTTTCCTAGACATTTGAATTTGTGGATACCAAACCATTGTTGAACTATTTTTGTTCCACAACACTTGACACTCTAATTTACATGATTGTATATTCCATATCACGCTTTATTTACATGTAGTTCTGAACATTGTTTAGTTGAGTAGAACATTGTCGAGGCTCGATTTCGGTGGTATTGGCGATAAATGTTTGGTGATATATATAATAGCACTGCTGCTATGGCATGAAATTATAATCTGGTTATCTGGCACCTTTTGAATCGTATGACTTGCTCCCATCGAGTCTTTCTACCGTGTCATAAAACATGTGTTTCTTCTTGACCTGTTCACTCCACCGCGTCAGAGGTTTACGCTCCCTTTTGCTTTCTACCTTAAAGAACTTGCAGTATTCAAGTCTTGTAGTCAGTCATTCGTTATTTCCAAAGGTTTGGTCTTCATTGACAAAAACAGAGTGGTTTTTAAATGATTATCATGATTGTTCTGCAGGTTTCGCTCGCTCTACGGCTGTCGGCTTTCATGACAATTACTGTAGGTTCTGGCATAGTTCTGGTATGTCTGTTATAACAGAAGTCTGGTCTATTTCAACCTGAAGTCACTTGGCACTCGGTTTTAACTTAAAAGCGCACTTTTTACACAGAATTATATATTTATTATTAGATGCACGAGTTGAAGTGTGAATAATACAAAACGTTAATCGTATCGTATGACCCTTTTGCGTTCAGATACGTGCATATATTTATTACTGCGAACAATATTTTATTATTTTTCATCAAATATCACTGTATTTTTGTCTAATCAAGCATTGATCTATGAAATACGAGACATTTTTGCAAATTGTCCGCCATATTTAAACGCAGATTTGACTTTAACCAGTGCTCGACGGCTGGTTAAGGTAAACGTAACTTTCTGACCGCTAAAGTGCATGGTGCAACGGAAAAACGGACTTAACTTTTACTGTAACCATGACGAGTTCGTAAAGTGTGTATGGTGCAACCCGCCCTAAGAATGCAATGAACCATAAAGTGGTGAAATTACTAATTAGCACTAATAAATAAACTACGTGCACCGCTTAAGTTGCAGCTCGTACTACATTAAGTGACCTCAGACAGTGTTTATCGATTTAGAACTCTACGCCATTAGAAATAAGGTACGTAATATATGTATTTATTGACAGAAGATCATCCACATTTGCAACTATACTTACCTGACCTTTTCTTTATACATGCAACAATTACCAGGTAATGGGATATTGATATTGACCCTTTAATTAGTTTAAACATCATTGGAGTGGTAATAACTATGTTAGTAATTATACATATGGTCCATGTATAATTACTAACATAGTGTAGTGAGTAGTAGTGTGGACGAGACTTTTGCTAATGACAGACAAAATAACAAATCAAATTATTTTATTACATGTGCGATATCTAACACCTATCGTATTTTAAGTACATTTGTCCAGGTTTTTGCTTGGAGACGGCTTGGAAAATTGATCCCATGAATAGGCACTAGTTTTTGCGAAATCTTGAGTTATAAAAAAAATCTGTTTATTGTGCAAAGGAAAAATATTTATACATATTTTAAGCTCAACATAATCTCAACTTACGGAGCTTTTTTTGCTAAGCGAAAAAAAGTTAATAATCTTAGCATTACAAAACACAACTGTTTGAATTCACTCATTTTAATTGCTTCACTTTTGGAGCGTGCATATCCCATCTGTCATTATTATATATCATAGACTGACATACAACTAATATTTGTTATCAATACTTTAGTCATGTCAGTCCACTTTTTTAAATTATATTTGGCCTGTTAAAAGTTATCATTATTCTCTGACGAGAGTCCATGATCGTCGACAGTTTTAGACATCATTATTTCAATATTTATAACTGTCCCTACCATCATAAATCTACTAAAAAGCCGTTTTTCATACATTCCTCAGCGTCGTCAACTTAAAATAATAAAGTAAACGCATTCCTCATATTTTACAAGTCGGTCAACAGCGCAATGCGGTGTCATTAACAAAAAACATGCATCGAAACGGCACAGCGAAATGAGAAAGTCATAACTGCCAGTGGAATGAGAATGATCATATGACGTTTTAATTTAAAGGGTCACAATAGATAGTTAACGTAATCAATTTCGTCTTGAAATTAATTGGATTTTTTACATTTTTATGAAATAATAATTTTAGGTGAGGTAATGTTTTATTTTAGTTTGTTTCGGAAGTTTCATGTCTAGTTTCATATGAATATTACCTCTAGTTTGTATCCTTAGATATTCGGATACTTGTTTCTCCTTAAATTAAAAACTTAACAGATTTGATGATTTGTTAAATTAGACCCTTTCTGTAGAAATAGCATAAGTCACGGATCAAAATAAATAATACCAATCGCTGTAACAAAATTCAGGCTACATATTTAAATCACCTGAATTTTTATTTTTAATAGAGCCCTTATGCCTTAAATCGAAACTTTGCGCTGTTGTACAGAACGCCATGGACAGAAGCCAATGGAGAAGGTCCATACATACAAAGTGCAAATCATCCGGTGATGACCACGATCCTCAGTATGAGGGAAAGACCGAAAAGAGAGAGAGAGATGCCTTCAATGTTTGCAGTGTAGAGCGTAAGCAAGTAAAAAGAGTCATAAAGTTAACGGCCTCCTAGCCTAGTCGGTAGTGACTCTGCCTACGAAGCAGGAGGTCCCGGGTTCGAAACCTGGTCAGGGTATTTATTTGTGTGTTTATCACAGATATTTGTTCCTGAGTTATGGATATGGAGTAGGTATTTAAGTATTTATCCATATTTATCTATTATATATATCGTTGTCTAGTACCCATAACACAAGCCTTATTGAGCTTACCGTGGGCCTAGGTCGATTTGTGTAAGATTGTCCTATAATATTTATTTATTTATTTATTTATAAATAACTCAAAGGTGACTGACTGACTGACTGACTGACATAGTGATCTATCAACGCACAGTCCAAACCGCTGGTTCTAGAGATTCCAAATTTGGCACGTAGGTTCCTTATAAGGTCTAGGGGTGCACTAAGAAAGGATTGTTCAAAATTCATCCCCTAAGGGGGTGAAATGGGGGTCCAAAGTTTATATGGGGAAACAAGATTAGTTAGTCTATTTTATTCGAAACTTCACAGAAGTATTCCTAACAATAAATGAGTAAATACGTATTGCAGGTTTTTTGAGAATTCAACCCCTAAAAGGGGGAAATGTGGTGACAAAGTCTAAAAATCAACGTGGGTATGGTTTCTATGGTTTATCGGGTCGCTGATTACGAAAACAACAACGATTTTAAAATCTAACGTGGCGGACGTGAAATACCATCTCTCCTGTTGGGGTGCGATGGGGTGGAAATGTCTAAATATCAATATGGGTGTCGTTTTTATGGTTTTTTGGGACGTAAATTACGAAAATGACATCGATTTGGAAGTTTAATATTGTGGACATTAAAGTGTTTGTGCCAAATTACAATCTAATCTAAATATATAAAAGAAGAAACTGACTGACTAACTGACATATCATGACTGACAAATGGAGATAGTTTGAGTTCTGGGGAAGGATATATAATAGTTGTTATCCCAGAAGTCATTCCTTAAGCGGTTAAAAAGGAGGGTGGGTTACTAAATCCACGCAGACGAAGTAGCGGGGAAAAGCTTCTATTCAAGAGTAGAAATCTGCATTAATCATGATCTCTTAATAGTAGTAAGTCGTTGCTGGCGTAACAATTCAACAATTATTGCAAGCATTTCTTTAAAAAAAATAAGGGAACCGCCTTCACCAAAACGTGGTATACGCATAGCCCGAAAATGACATAGGGTAGTTTTCATCCAGAAAATCAATCCTTAAAGGGGTGAAAAGTGGGTTGGAAGTTTGTATGGGAAATTTTTAACAGTTGAACCTATTTATGAGATATGAAACTTGGTATACAGACAGTTTTAGTCCCGGGACGGAACATAAAATAGTTTATATCGCGAAAATCAACCCTTAAAGGGGTGAAATGGCGGTTGGAGGTTTGTATGGAGAATGATTAACAGCGAAACGATTTAGATAAAATTTGGTATGGATATAGTTTGAGTCCCGGGAAACAATATAGGATAGTTTTTATCCCGATAAACAATCCTAGAGTGGTAGAAAAGGGGTTGGTAGTTTGTATGGCGAAATATTAACCGCTGAACCGAGACGATGAAATTTCGTAAATGAATTTAATATTATAAATGCGAAAGTCTGTCTGTCTGTTAGCTTTCACGCTTAAGCTGCTGAACCGGTTTAGATAAATCTTGGTATAGATATGGTTTAAATCCCGGGAAATATCATAGGGTAGTTTTCATCCCGAAAGGGGTTGGAAGTTGTATGAGTATTTTTTAACATCTGAACCGCTTTAGATTAAACTTGGTATACCTACAGATAGTTTGAGTATCGGAAAAGGATTAGGATAGTTTTAATCAACACTTCAAGGGGTGAAACGGGGGTCGAAAGTTTGTATGGGGAATTTTTAAACGTTGAACCGATTTAGATGAAACTTGGTATAGTTTAAGTCCCGGGAAGGAACATAAAATAGTTTTTAACGTGAAAATCAATCCTTAAGGTTAAGGGGTAAAATGGGGGTTGGAGGTTTGAATGGGTAATTTTTAACCACTGAACCGATTTAGATGAAACTTAGTATAGAGATAGTTTGAGTATCGGGAAAGGATAAGGATAGTTCTTCTTCCTAATATCAACACTTAAGTAAGTAAATAGGTGAAATAGGGGTTGAAAGTTTGTATGAGGAAAACGTGGTAAAGAAGATAGTTTGAGTCCTGGGAAACGACATAGGACAGTTTTTATCCCGAAAATAAATCCCTATGAGGGTGAAGTGGGGGTTGGAGGTCTGTATGGAGAATTTTTACCGCGAACTGATTTAGATAAAATTTGTTGTGGATATAGTTTGAGTCCCGGCAAACAATAAAGGACAGTTTTTGTCCCGAAAAACAATCCTAGAGGGGTAGAAAAGGGGTTGGTAGTTTTCATGGCGAATTATTAACCGCTGAACCTATTTAGATGATTGGTATGGAGACAGTTTGAGTACCTGGGAAGGATATATGTTGTTATCCCAGAAGTTATTCCTTAAGCGGGTAAAAAGGAGGGTGGATTACTAATTCCACGCAGACGAAGTCGCAGGGTAAAGCTACTATTCAAGAGTAGAAATCTGCTGTAGAAAGTGGTTTCTGGCGTATTACATTCAACAATGATTACAATCATTTCTTGAAAAAAATAAGGGAACCGCCTTCACCAAAACGTGGTATACTGAAACCTCCAGAATGTAGAAAACACTTTTCCGAAAACCGCATTTAAATCGGTTCAGCCAAATGCGAAATAATAGCGGACAAGCGGAGGAACATACGGGTCAAACTGAGAACCTTCTTTTTTAGTACTTTTAGCACGCGGGCGAAGCCGCGGGCAAAAGCTAGTTTATTTATAAAGTTGTAACTTTATGACTCTTGGTCAATTACTTATAAGAAAATAAAAAGTCGGATCTGATAATTTTGTGCATGATCGTGTCTTTAGATAGTTAGTATAAAAATACTAAAATGTTTTCAGTTACTCAGAATCGCAGATAAAAGTTCTTGCTCAGTGTGAAAAAAGAACGGTCGGTCTAGTCAAGGTCTAGTCTCTCAAATTCATTAAATATTGGAAAACAGAACTGCCAATTTTGTTTTTTCTCTCTTGCATTGTTGACTTTTTTGACAGCAGACCTAATGGAACTGGAGGCGAGATGTATAAAACTAAGATCTGCTATACGTAGGTACAAGGCAAGGATGTGCATCTCTGTCAAAAAAAATGAGTTTGACAACTATTATCCGATACGTTTGCCTAAGTGAGAAAGATAACTTGTGATGCGTTAAGAAGGGACAACATGATTCGTGACGTCACAGAAGGACCTCTGGTTAGTATTTACTCGGTGGTACAGGGTGGGTGCGAGCTCGCGTATCCAACGTGCCAATCTTTAACGCTTCTTAGCAAACGGAACGCTTCTGTCAATGTCGCACTAATACAGAAGAGTGATAGAGAGAGGTGACTATGATACGCTACGGAGCGATAAGGATTGGCACGGGCCGCGATTCGAAAAATAAACACACACACTGGACAGACACAGCTCCAACCCAACGCTATATTAATATGGGCTCCCGGGCCTGAAATAAACGTATATTTAATTTAATTTATAACGACATTGACGTTTGCTATTCGAACAGATTTTCATTCAACATTAGTCTCACATTGGTCTCACGTTGGTCACACATTGGTCACACATTGCACCAATGTTGTACCAATGTGAGACCAATATTGAATGAAAATCTATTCGAATAGCAAATGTCAATGTCGTTGTAGCGTTGAGTTCAGTTGGGTTGAGTTGGGTTGGAGCTGTGTCTGTCCAGTGTGTGTGTTTATTTTTCGAAACGCGGCCACGTTGGCTACGCACCTAGGTACGTTACTCACTCGAATAGATGACACCAGTTATTTTATCTAACTGAATAGTGGAAACATGGTGGCGTATGTGTGTATGAATAGTATGAATACACGTTATTAAATTGGTCCAAAATTAAGAACTACCGAGCTAATTTTCTGATCCTCAAAGCATACTTAATATTAAATTAACTTAAATAAATTAAAAACCGATTCTTATATTTGAACACCAGGTGAACTCGTGATCGCGTGCCATTATATTGTGATGGCGCGAGATTGATGGTGTAATAAGTTTGTAGTTTTTGCGGCGAGTCCAATTTGAGGCGGTGGCGATAGTGTCAAAATTGCCCACGGCGGAGCACCTGTTAGTTGTTAGCTGACGAAATGGACGCTTTAAGTCGATAGTTGAGTTTATTATCATATAAAATGCTAGAACGTATATCCGATGATATCATCATTATACAAGCACCGATTCAAAATAGCCATAATTATCGTAATCTGCACCCAGAAAACGAGCCAGAAAACCTAGAAAACGAGTACAGTCACCGGCAAACAGTATTATATACAACCGTGACATGATGAAGAGCTTTTCAAAAGTAAGGTACGAGATTGAAAAGCTTAATTCACTGTTGTATACAATACTTTTTCTACTAGTGCTCAAAATAGACAAGCCGGTAAGAATTGAGATCGTCGAATGTCGTATGAAAATCCTTAAGACAATGGTCTGCGATGCTATAATATACGACCATATAAGCTTCATCGAAAAGAATGCGCTAATAGTTCGGTCTACAAAGTCTCAATTCAAGCATTACAATCACCGAGTAGAAAAATAGTAGTTTTCGATACAAGTGCGAGAAGTATGTCTTTTCGCACGAGTACCGAGGTTACTTGGCCCGAGCCGAGAGGCGAGGGTCAAGACTCGGGACGAGTGAAAATGACACTTCTGCGCGTGTGTCGAACAACGTTTTTTAATACAATTGCGAAAAATCTACAATGAAATAATAGTAGCTTGTTTGACAAGGGTCTAAAGTAGGCCATATTACCACGAGGTGGTTAAAAATTGTTCGAGTGGTAATATGGCTTTTAGACTAGAGTAATGCATACAATTTTTTACTTCGATTGCGAGAAAATAACATAAAAATACTTATTATTTACGCACAATAACTAAACTAAGGTGAAATTATGGTATGACTTGACGGTCTATTATTTTTTTTAACTTCTTTGACATAGATACAAAATATAAATACCGCGAATAAATGCCACAGACGACGGTATAATTAGCTCTTTAAACAGTTTAAACACACTTTAAAGCGTTTCCAAAAAAATAAAATCTTTTTAATGATTGTGAAGTAGGAACTAAAAAACACCTCATGTTTTGAGAAATAAATTGCTTTTCCTGATTGGTCGATTTTAACATTGCTATATTCTGATTGGTTGATATTAAATACAATGTTTTTTTTAAGGACTTCAATTATTTACACAGTATACGCACCAAAAAAGTATCTAGCGTCCCGATTAACTCCGATATGTGTTGTGATTGATGGATTTAATATAGTGAAGTGTTCTGATTGGTCAATTTAAAATGTTTTATAAATTATAAATATGTATACATTACATATTACCATATTAGCCCTCGAGGCTAAATGTACTACTTTAGTCCGCCTTGGTAAGCATAATAGGACATACTTTTTGAGCATGAGAAGTGAAAAATTACATTTATTTTCTGTCAGTGTACACAAGACAGCTTCGTTCAATCGCGCGTTGTTCAAGTAATACTATTAATTGGGTCTCGCATAATACTCCTTTAAGCCCAATCGCGCGAAGTTCAGGTGGGTCATTTATAAGCGGGTCTCGCATAATATCATTTATTTAAAATTCTGATCTGCAAATCGTGCGTAAAATCAAACTTTACGCACGATTTGCAGATCAGATTACTTTTTAGCACTAGTGCATAAATAGTACATTACTTACCAAGGACTGTAAAAGAAAGAAAGCCCGAAATCGTAGGTATTTGAGACCCGAGCCGCAGGCAAGGGTTGTAAATATGCGATAGAGGGCTTTCTTTTTTACTGCCCGTGGTGAGTACACAATTTTACGTCTCCATCTGGCCATAATGAGATTTTTACCGTACGCGTAGCGTGCGGCAAAACTCACATTATGGCCAGGAGTGACGTAAATCAAACTTTACGCACGATTTACAGCTACATAAAGTAAACTTTTTGAGCAATTGTATTAAAAAGTATATTTCAACATTTAAAAAAAATATACAAATAAATGAAACCAAGCAAACTAATAGCCAGTTTTCACACTGCTGCGGTTTCCGCATGCTGCGCCGGTGCGCGAGCGAGATAGCGCTCTGCATGTGTATAGCGCTGTCACGCTTGCACACCGTCGCCGCACCCGGTTGCGGCGCCAGTGTGACAATCGCCATAGTAACCGGTTGTCTTACAAAATAAACTTTTTCATAAAATTGTAAGAAAACATTCCTTCATTGTATATATTTCTTATTTTAGTGCCTACTCTCGGGATCTTTAAATCTGATATGTGTAATAACTACCCACGGCAGATCAGAAAACTCCAAAGGTTGCTGTTAAAGTCTTGAGCTACAGGTTTTAGCTCGGCCCAATGACAGAACAAAGTAACTCATTTTTACAACATTTTTAGAAGAGCTTAGCATTGTCCATAGTATGGGGTTCTTCAAAAAGGAGTATATATAGGTACTTACAGGTTTTTTGAAGAGTTCGCAACGCCCCTGTTATAGCCTTAGAGTTGCAGGCATCTATAGGCTACGGATACCGCATACCAACATGTTGGATATATGCTTATTTTATTTGCAACCAAGGTTATCAAATAAGTAGGTACCTACTATAAAGCGCTTAAAATATAAGCTACCTCTTATACCTTGTACATAAAACGAATTAGGTACTCTTAAGCAGATAAACGACAAGTACACTATTTTGTAATACAATCCTTGACTAACACTTTTGTTTTTGACTTAGTGATTTTTTTATTGGATTAAAAAAATTTAGTGGTTCATAAGGAAATCAATTCAAAATAACTGAAGAAGTTTCAATCATAATTAAGGGCCGTATTCTAACTTTAAAACACGTTTATACACGATCAACTTCAATACAAATCCAATGCATTAATAACACAATACTCGTACAGCGAGCGCCTAAACGTCTGAACCAGAAATGTCAGAATTTGCTTTAAAATTATTCCGATGCAACTACAATTCAACTTCAATATTGCTTGATTATTTGCTGTGTGTTGGAGTTATGATGAAGATAGGTTGTGTTTATAATGTATTGTTTATGTATTTTAAAATTAGAATACCTACGGCACATGATGACTATATTGTTAAAGAATTGGTTTTTGGTAGTGTAGGAACAATGACGTTTTATTTTGTATATTTGGTTAATATTTTTTTTTGTTACAGGCATTTTTTTTCTAATCCGCCATTAAAAATACAGATGGCCTGTGTCAGAATCTCATTTCGCAAAAATGTGATTTACTTACTTACTTTGTTTTACTGGGGTTTTTTTTATTTAAACGGTTGTGTTTTATATTTTTACTGTTATAGCATACATTGAACGTCGTTGGATTGTTGTTTACTTAGTAACATAAGAGCTAATTATATAATAACGACTGTCAATGATATCGATATAAGAGTACCATACAAAGTTTCGTTCCTAATCGTTATTGAAGAAAAGCTCCCTAAGGTTTCATTTTCATTTATTTTAAAAAAAACTTAACCCTCTGCTTTAACGAGTTGAAAGTAAGTAAAGAGACGTCTGGTGTAAGTGGGGTATAATACATAAAAGATAGATATGCATACGAAACGGTAATGCAACTGGTAAATATGTTGTATTACCGCTTAATCGCTGATTTAAATATATTTCTTACCGGTTTGAATGGTTTACTTGTTCTATGGTTAACTTGTCTCTGGTGGTAATATGTGTATCAATGTAACTTAGGTTACTAAGCAACTAAGGTTCATGGTTGTATTAACCTGTGGGCGGTCCATACATACTGAATATCTGCAGATATTTATTCCTAATATAATCCAAATATATATATACTCGTATTATAGATAAATACTTAAATACATAGAAAACATCCATAACTCAAGAACAAATAAATATCAGTGATAAACGCACAAATAAATGCCTGACCAGGATTCGAACCCGTGACTTATTGCTTCATAGGCAAGGTCACTAGTGTCACTACCGACTAGGCTAGGAGTTCGTTATATATATAATAGTCTTATTAACAGCTTAAGTCATGTTACAGCTAAAGCTTATCTAGCTACCTACCTGTAAAATAAGAAGAAACCAATTGCAACGTGACGTCATTAAATATCCACACTCTGCGACTCAAATTTGATTCTAGATGCAGACTCCGTAGATTTTAATCTTTTTGTCCCAACGAATTCCAGTGTAACTTATTTTGTGTCGTTAAATAATTCAAATAAAAACAATTTGAATTTCGAATACAAAGATTATTCCAACCGATTAGATAAGTCAAAAGCCGAAGCGACAGAAATCGTAACTCCTCCCGTATCGCGTCCAGTTCAATTGATAAAGCATGTTATCCAAGCCATAACTTGGTTTTAATTAGCCTATTATCTGTTAGAACCCAATACATACACCTGTTTCAATAAATTTGAGATCCATTCAATAGTGTAAAAAAAGCAGGTGTACCAAATACCCGTCGAGTTGTCTGCACCTTGTGTTTTTTTTAAAAGTTCCGTTAAAACGACGTTTTTTCGGCTCTCGAATTTGTAATTTCACCGTGAAGGGATGACGTATCTATTAATTTGGTGAGACGATGTGTCAGTTTCGATAATTCGTGCTTACATGACCGTTTAACTTGCGAAATAGATCCAATCTAATTTGAGTCTTATACGGTAAGGTGTAGGAATCATAATGTAACCAGCATTGTATGCGCTTTTCTTTTGTTTCGAACGTTAATTCGAATTGCCGTATTATAAAAATGTATGAGAGTTAATTAAGATGGTGACTTTTATGAGCGCTTTTTTTGTTATTTCTGCGTTAAAAAAAGATTTCTAGAGGTTCAAGGCGTTGACTCGAGGGATGAAATAAGAGGAGTCATGATTTTGTTTTAAACGAATAAGAACTAATTAACTGGAGGTTGTTTATACAGGATGAAAAAATCTAGGGGCCTTGGATCCCGGAACCATCTTAAATATTTCAAATATGCTTGTATTACCTAAAATAAACCATTACTTAAAAATAAACAAAATTGCATTAACAGATTTCTAGAACAGTTCTAGGTAATGTTGATTAAATCTCTTGCACTAAATATTAAATTTGATGGATATCTTGTACGACAGACGAGTTAACATTGACTGTATCGACTAGTGATATAAAATAACAAGTCTTTTTTGAAGTGAAAACTTCTTTAGCGGCGCTGTGCACTTTTTGTGATGGGGAAAAAATTTTAAACTCACAAACAGGTCACGTGACCGACAGATTCGTCAGATTGAAAATTCGTAAGACGGACACGTGACCTGATCGAATAAATAATTGTAATAGTTCTAAAGTGTTAAATTTTTTATGTAATATAAATTGTCACGTTTGTGTACGATAGTGCAATAAATGAATATTGTATTTTACCACATAAATGACGGCACTTTTATACTGATAATTAAAGCAATTCGTGCAAAATTATTCCCTAACCATTCCAAAATATCAAAAATGCACAACGTTAATATTTAAGTTTTCACTTCTGCCGGCACTCCCGGAGTGCAGCCCGTTGTTTTTTTTTAGCTGGTTTGATTCCCGGTTTGGGTAAACGTATCGAGAAATATATAAATGCATTTTAAAGATGATGTAATTACGTAAAATTAACTAAGTTGTAGAATTAAGGTATAGCCCTCCGGGTCCCATATAGATTTACACACTGTATTTTTGAAGGTATTGTTTTTGGACATATAAAGCTAATTCTATTTACGTTTTATAAGTAGATACTTGTCTAATAAAGAAAAGATACAGCGAGGGTAGATCCTCATCAATCTGAATCAATATCACACGAAGCAATGCCCATCCGGGTAACGTACGACTAGTCGTTGTGTATCTTCAGCAAGGTTTTTGTGCAGCAGTTGTCGTTTTACCGCTAATATTACGATATCGATTAATAATTCTAATTCTACTTTCACCGATGATTATTTCAATACAACTCTTCTTAGAAAATCATTATTAATTACCTCTTATTAATGATCAATTAAGTCGAACCCGGGACCTCGGTCTCAGTGAGCCGTCGGTGGTAAATCTTCGATTAGTTCGCAATTAACCCGAACGTTGCACAATAACTAAGCCTTAAGTGTGGTCAGGTCGTATAGCCGAGCCTATGCGGCCGGTTAAGGCGAAGTTTCATCGTTTGTGGTTTTCTTTGGCTTTTCAACTTCGCATTGCGATAAATAAGTAGGTAATCGAAAAATATATAATCCTTTTCTCAAGCAGTTAGTAAGGTCAATGTGGCTTATTCCGTTATAGGGACTATTCCGTCCACGAGCGTATATTTCTTTGGTTTTCAATCGTAGGAAAAAAAAATGCTTTTGATTGCTGAAACTAAAAGCAATCCCTGCTTTGTCAATTAAATTATCAATTTTGTTCGTTTTTCGAGGTAAATGTCCCTAACGGAATAGTCCCTATGACGAAATTAGCCACCTTAATGTAAAAGGCATTGTATATTAGACTTAATAGGCCGTGATCGATCCAATAAGCGCGGTATTACTACTTCAAGAAACTTATCGCATTTTCATAGTAAACTCCAAAAAAGTTGTAATTGTATCGGTAACACAAAAAATTAAGAAAACTATTAAGCAGCTGCTCTAAGTACTAACCAAGTAAAACGAGTGTTTGATAATTTTACGTCGCATACGCTTACGAAGCTATTGGCGGAAACTAGTTCAACATAAAATGTAATAAAAAACGTATTTCTCTTTAAGACACGCGTCGCCTTAAGCTAAGAGTGCGCGGACGCACATACAATAATCGCACAATTTACGAGGCGCGACCGCGGCACGCTCGTAAATAGCGCGAACTCTGCGCGAACTGCGAACTTTCACAATGTACGGTGATGTATGGTCGGAGGCCGGACTAGATAGGATGGGCTAGGTGCGGTGGTTTAGCAATAATAAAACAATATTTAACGGCGAACACAAAACGGTGAAATGGTATGCAATATTAGCAAAAATGCTTAGAAATAAAGCAAAAATAGAACTGTCGAGGGATTCATATGTAAAATTCAATCCTCTCCTCTTTACCATAATTCTAGATGACTGAATAACAATTCCGGCTACATCATATTTTCGATAGTAATACTAAGCGGAGAGGAGGCAATTTTACGACATCTACACTTTAAAAGTCACAGGTTGAAAATAGTTCAACATTAAATGTAACAAATAACCTATTTCTCTCTAAGACACGCGTCGCCTTAAGTTAAGAGTGCGCGGACGCACATACAATAATCGCACAATTTACGAGGCGCGACCGCGGCCCGCTCGTAAATAGCGCGAACTCTGCGCGAACTGCGAACTTTCACAATGTACGGTGATGTATGGTCGGAGGCCGGACTAGATAGGATGGGCTAGGTGCGGTGGTTTAGCAATAATAATGCAGTATGTAACGGTAAATAGTAAACACAAAACGGTAGGTGAAATAGTCGTCTTGCTCTTGAGCAATGTTATGGAGTTGAGGTGTTCTTAAATAAAATTTGATTCCTATTTTTTTTATATACCACGACGGTGGCAAACAAGCATACGGCCCGCCTAATGGTAAGCAGCTACCGTAACCTTTGGACGCCTGCAACTCCAAAGGAGTCACATGCGCGTTGCCGATCCTTTACAAAAAGGAGGATTCACTGTGTTGATGGCTAAAGGAAAAAGAAGGTCCCTCATCGTCAACACACTGGGTCCTCTTTGAGCTCTTTGGCAACCTTACTCACCAGCAGGAACACAACACTAATTTTACTTAAAATGTTTATGAATTAAGCAAAAGGACAAAGTAATGCCTCATCTCCGGGATAAGACCCCAGCCCGCCGTTAAACCAATTGAGCTACCGAAACTTACCCATTTGCAGCGAATTTCTTCAGCGCGTGACACACTAAGTATACAGCGGGCTTTAGGGGGACGCCATAGACCTGTCATGGTAATAGTAATACCAAGATTGAACGGGATGGTCTTATTAAACTTTCAACAGTTATGACAGAGAAGGCGCTATTATCGTTGGTCCTTGCCATAGTTTCACATTGTCATTATTGCTTACTTCCAAAAGGCCCTATGTACAATATAAACTTTTGTTACCCTCCATCTCTTTTTGAAGGAAATCAAAGAAACCGACCAAATTATGTAGGCTAGCTACGGTATGCTATCAGCCATCTTAAATGCGTTTCTAAATGAGTCGCGTTGCGTGTATTCTATCCTTCTTGGGTGTACGCGTGTTTCAACTCTAAGAGATATTTGCTTTGAGGGGGACGCCTATGCAAACCACAAAGATCCACACGATAATCATCCGCAACAACCCTGTCCAACTAATATACGTAATGTTTTATTCTTATAGTACTTGTCCTGTTTTGGAGTGCAGTAAGTTCTGTACCGACCATACTTATCTGCGCACAAACATTGAAGAAGCTGCAAATGATTTAGGTGCGCCCTTTGGCCATTTGCTATCATGAGACCCGGCCCGTCCCACTGCTGGGCATTCCCACACGGGCTGTATGATTTAATGACTCTACAAATGGCTTAGAATGAACCCGAATAATCTATACAGGGTGTGACAAAAATGCTGGTGATCCGTTTACTGGCGTATTTGGTATCATATTGTAATTATGAAAAACTAAGAAAATTTTTTTTCACGCAATAAAAAATGGTTTTCTATGGGGGGGTTGGCCGGCTGGGACAACGTGACTCATAAAAAAAAATTGCGTCCAAAATGTTTTTCTCCTACTTTTTAGGGTTCCGTAGCCAAATGGCAAAAAACGGAACCCTTATGGATTCGTCATGTCTGTCTGTCTGTCTGTCCGTCCGTATGTCACAGCCATTTTACTCGGAAACTATACGACGTATCTGAATAAAATCTACATATAAGGTGTATTTTGTATGCCGCTACTTAGTTATGGAGTTAAATTTGAAAAAAAAAAATTTTTAGGGGGGCTATATAGATGTAACTAAATTTAAAAAAAATGTTTTTTAACCAAATATCAACATGTGATACATCAATTGATAGGTCTTTAAAAATAACATTGAGGTTTCTTTGACCATTTTGTGATTAAGTGAATATTTTCTGAAATAATCGCTTCGAAAGTCAGAAAAATTGTGTAGCCCCCCTCTGTAACTTTTTGAACCGTAAGTCCAAAAAATATGAAAAAAATTGAGGTGCTGTGCTTTATCATATACTTTCTACGAAAATTATTTTGAACATTATCGGTTCAGCCATTTTTGAGTTATCTCCATAAAACTTCTTCCATAGGCTTCCATTGGTATTAGTTTGGTTCTTATTACATTGAAGGTACGGAACCCTCCTATGCGTGGTCCGACACGCACTTGGCCGGTTTTTTCTTACTCGAAATACGATACCAATTATGCACTGAGAGAGGATGACAACACCCGATGACCTTCAAATTGACTTTACTCAAATAGTTTTTTAGCTATAACTACTTGTTTGGAGAAACTAAAAAAAAAATATGTTATTATTCGTTATATTTGGAAGAACTTCTTTGAGTCCGATACACGATTGGACGAACTCGGCTCGATAGAAAATAATTCCAAAGTTACATCTTAAAATTTGCTTTAAACAGTCGATGTATGTCTTTAGTTTCTTGACTTATACGTCTGTAACTAAGGAAAAAATTCCACCGCACTAATACTAAAAACTTCGTTGTTTTATATTTCTCAATTAATGCGTAGTTTTTTTTAATTACTCATTTTGCAAAATTTGCAATGAGCTCCCATACTAATCGTAACACAGTGTTTCTCTTTCACTCGCGCTGAAGGAGGGAATTTAGCTGTACTTATATTAGAATAGTGTACTTTATATTTAGAGACTAAAATCAATATTTTAATTTCACTTTGGGCGTTAACACTTGAATCCCTCACTACGCTCAGGAGTCTAACTTTAGAATCCTTCGCTTCCTTTGGCATCAATGCACGCCCTCGCCGTAAATATTTCATTTTGCTCCCTTATTACATAATCTACTATTAAATACATGATTATCTGAATGACACAGTTCTAATCATCAACGTACTTTTTACCGTATTTCTACAGGTGGCAAAGCAATGGGTGGCCAGCCACCTCACGGTGGAACCACGAAATCATTCAATGAATTTCATGTGGTCCTGTGTAATTGGACATCGGAGGTAAAAAGTCGTCATCGCTTGGAATCGGGCTGTAGGGAGAGACGTAGGTCGATAATTTGTATCGATATCGACGACTGGTCTGAGTCAGTCTAGTGTAGTAATGGAATAAAAAAAGGAGGTAATCCTGGAGGTAAAAAAATCACCCTCGCTTTATGAGATCGTATGGTAGAGAGGGACGTAAGTTGATCATTCGTATCGATATCGACAACTGTTCTGGGTATAGTGGGATTCTACTCAAGCGACAATCGTTTATCGACAAGTGATTTGACTCTGTGACTTTTGGTTGGATGGCAGAGGAAATTAAAATGAATTTGGAAAATAGACTCGCTGCACGCATGTACCACACGTTGCCGTACAGTGTTAATTTTGTAAAATCCGGCAAGATGGCCTTCAAAACTAAACCCTTTGATAAAAGCCCGTTACTATCAAGACCGGGTCATAAAGGCGTCAAAAAATTGCGCGCGCCTCAAGTGGACAAAAGCTCGTTGCAAGCATACAACAGCCCTAAACCGATAGAAAATACTATTCTATCTATCATATTCTATTCTATAAAAACCGGAAAGTTGGCCTATAAAACTAAAACCATTGTCAAAAGCTTACCACTAGCCGGCGCGGTTATTTTCATTACAAAAAGTACGCGCGAGTAGCGAACGAAGACTCGTTACAACAGCGCTAATGTGGTAAATACTGTAAAGATATCATAATCATATTATACGATAGAAATCTTTTGAAACTAAAACCATTGATATTAGCCCATCACTAGCGGGACCGGGTTAAAAACGCTTCACAAAAAGTGCGCGCGCGACGTACGAAGACTCGTTGCGCGCATACACCACGCACGGGACAGCGTGTGATAAAAACTAGCAAGATGGCCTTTAAAATTAGTAAGGTAACCGGAAAGATTTTAATTTAAGTTACATGCGGGTTTTTCATGAATTACTAAGAAGCTAGAGTGAGATGCAATCAAGAGCCAGATAGCAGATAAAATAACTAACAAATAACCACATGGTCGGAGAACAAAAGAATACTTGATACCTAATATCTACAATGAATACCCTCCTTTAACACCTAAATTTAAAATTAGTAGTCTGAAATCAAACTTTAAACAAATCTTACTAGAAAAATATGAAACTACTGAAATGAAAGCATATACATATTAATAGAAGCACTTATACATACCTTCTGTTAATAGATTAAGATTTAAGTGAGTGCATCGCCAACAAACCATGTCATAGTTTGGCGAAGCTTTAATATAAGGCATAATTGTATTTTCACTTGTTTTTCAATAAAATAAAATAAATATTTTTTTTTGTTTGCGGTAGGCCTTCTACTAAATGTACGAACCAGGTCACAGGTTCGTACATTTAGTAGAAGGCCTGTTCCTCTTAGGTATATAGTTTTAGTGTTTGTATTATTTATGTCCTACGTTGGAATTTTATGAGCTACATGGCTTAACCCACGCTGTGTGGGTTGAAAGTGTTGAAATAACATCCGTAATAATGTAATAAAATAGCGTATTAGGGGGTTTTATAGAAAATACATATGCGTAAACTTAGCGCATCTACCATTTACACAACCTCTTAAGTTTGAGATCACCGAGGACAGTAGGACTGGCTCATTCCTTGCCCAATTGGATTGGGTAAAGCCATCCTGAGGGAGAACGCAGCCCGCGTTTTGGGAACCCTTCCCCAGGGTTATATACTCGGCAACCGCGCCTAAATTTATATTTTCGGTTAGCTTTAATTTTAAGGTAGCTATACGTACACTGTACAGTCGACTACAAAGAGATGTATCCACTTTTTCACCTTATTGCGTTGTAATAAGGTCCAAAAGTGGATATATCTCTTTGTAATATATTCTCGCCTTTCGCCAAATGGTTCCTTCTCCTAAAAGTGTCACATATGTTGTAAATATGTTACGTTGTCGGTCTAGTTAATGCCAGTCTAATTGGACCGAACTAATTAAATATGAATCTTTATCCCGAACTAATTACGAATGAAACCACGAACAAAGAATCAGTATCTTCAAACCTTGTATTGCCATTGCGTAAGCCTGAATGAAAAGAGTTTTCAAACCAACTAGTATAACGTGACCTCCAGATCTAGGGCAAGAGGGTTCCCCGTCGTTAACACACTGCATCCTCTTTGAGCTCTCTTTTATTCTTACCCATCGGCAAGAACACAACACTGTTTGAGTTGTTTGTGTGAGTTTTTATACTTACCTATTTGTAAACATTTGTTACCTTTTTGTTAATAAATATATTCGAAATTACACTGTGAGTATTGAATTGAGTAGGGTCTAGTGCTATTTGGCTGTGGTTTCCTTTGAGGTGAAGGTACCCCAGTCGTGCTCTGCTCCAGATTTGAGCGAGATGACATTCATTCAGCTATGCCCTACCACACAAAGTGAGATGAATTTCGCAGTGCCCATACCTCTCTTATTGGACGTAGTTTAAGGGTCCTACATCCCAGCCTCTACCCAAAGCTTAGCATGCAACAATACTAATGATTACCATACTTGTACGGTGGTCGTTTTTAGATAACATTGTACCTACTTACCACACTCCTTCTTATTTCGGAAATTACAAAACATATTAAGCTTTTTCTTGACTCTATGTTTATTAAGTTTTCTATGCAATACAAATAAAAAATAACCTTCATCTTAAAATGAAATAAATAAATAAATATTATGGAACAATCTTACACAAATCAAGCTGTCCCACGGTAAGCTCAATAAAGCTTGTGTTGTGGGTACTAGGAGATATATAATAAAGATAAATACTTAAATACATAGAAAATATCCATAACTCAAGAACAAATACCCGTGATAAACACACAAATAAATGCCCTGATCAGGATTCGAACTCAGGACCTCCTGCTTCATAGGCAGGGTGACTACCGACTAGGCTAGGAGTACCTTGTTACAGTCGACATTTTCTATACCTATTCCAAATTTCAACTTTCTACGTCAAACTTGTTTCCGAGAAAGACCACCAATTTTGGTACGAAACACTAAAAACAAATTTACGAACTTTTGACTCATAATCTCGGCAAGCAATTATAATAAATATCAGAAGTGATTGATGCAATCACGCATCTGACCCAACTGTGCAACACATGCTTACAATAATTTTATAAAAAGGTCAACAACTTTATATGAAACTTCCATACTTACAGCTTTTCGTTTCAGTGTGAAAAAGTTAATGATGTAAGATGTCATCGACCTCGTCTCAATTACGACTTAATGAAAATATGATGACAAATTGGATTTGTGACAGATTCCCATGAAATATTATGGGACGATCTTATTCCATGGCGTTTTAATGATTTCATCTTGATGATAGTTGTTGTTAAACAAATGTGCTCGCACTGCATGACTGCAAGTTTCAGAGTAATTATAATTAAATTGTATTAGTAACAGTAGATTAAAAAACTGTTGTACATATGTAATAGGATAAAAAGGATGACGTTTATTTGGTGTGATAAGATAATACTAGGAACTTATAGTAATTATACCTATAGGCAGTCTTATAATGTTTTCAAAAATCATGTCTTAAATTACGCCACAATCATTATGATTTATGATAAGTTGCAACCTTCGGCATCAATCTATACATATAATAAAGCTGAAGAGGGTCGAAAGTCTGTACATGGAAGATAATCGAAAAAAAGTTGGCTGGGGATACTTAGAATCGATAACAGAACACGTTCCAACAATTTTTAGAATTTTTGTCTGTTTATCTGTTTATCTGTTTGTCTGTTTATTTGACCGCGCATCACGTGAAAACGGCTGAACGGATTTTAATGAAATTTTGTACAGATATAGATTGAGTCCCGGGAAAGGATAATATATAGTTTTAATCCCGAAAATCAACCCAAGTGGGGGTGAAAATGGGGTTGAAAGTTTGTATGGAGATTTTTTAAACGCCGAAACGATTTAGATAGAAATGAGTATGGCGATAATTTGAGTCTCGAAAAACGTCATAGGATAGTTTTCAAACCCTTGTGGGGGTGAAAAGGGGGTTGGAAGTTGGTATGAGGATCTTTTTACCGCTGAACTGATTTAGATGAAAATTGGTATAGAGATAGTATGAGGTCTCGAGAGAGGACAAAGGATAGTTTCATCTTCAAAAAAGACCCCCCCCCCCCCCCCATCTTACTTTAGAATCGTAGGTCCAAAAAAATAGAAAAAAATAATGGAAGTGAAGCCTGAAAGGTACTTTCAATAAAAACTATCTATACATATAATAAAGCTGAAGAGGGTCGAAAGTCTGTACATGGAAGATAATCGAAAAAAAGTTGGCTGGGGATACTTAGAATCGATAACAGAACACGTTCCAACTATTTTTAGAATTTTCGTCTGTTTATCTGTTTATCTCGGAAATTATCCCTTAAGCGGATGCAAAAGGGGTGGAAGTTTACATGGGGAAGAAACAACCAATAACCGCTGTACGTATTTAGATGAAATTTGGTATTGAAATAATTTGTAATTTTTTGGTCAAATTTATAACACGTTACCCGTCGATGCTTTAAATTTACCTTTACCCGCTCTTAAGAAATATTTGAAAATGTCATGAATGTCAAAGGGTTATTGCAGGTTCGAGGACTATACATATATGACGGACAAAGATGCATGGCTCAAACCATAAACTACTACAAAATCATCTAACATTTATAGGACACCGTTTAGGTAGGAAAACATATCAAACGTTTTGTGTAGCAGTCAGATTAGGATTTATTTTTTCTTTATACACAAACAACAATAGGTACATTATCTGTCTCTCAAGCTGTTTTGATATGTCTTCTTGAAGAACTACGCATAATTTTGTATTACTACATCTAATAATGTATTACTGTTTAAAAAAAAATAAGTCCCGTCGAGTTTCTTTTCGGTCATAATACTTCTTGGGCCAGAGGTGTAGGGTTAGAACCAGTGGTAGTTTTGGAACGAAGTTCCTTCTCGGACGGTTCGCGGATGGGAGGCTAGACGAAAAAGCGTCACGTCACGAAAACGCGACGCCCATACGGTTGAGAAACATGTAAAATGGAATGAAATAAAAAATATATAAAATAGAATAAAGTGAAGTGCAGTGAAGTGTAGTGAATAGTGAAAGTGAGAAGTGACAAAGTGATAAAAGTGAAAAAAGTCGAGAACAAAAATTTCAAAAAATTTCAAAATTTCAAAAACTTCCAAAATTTTAAAAATTTCAAAAATTTCAAAAATTTCCAAAACTTCAAAAATTTCCAAAAATTTAGTTCCAATCGAGTGTTCCACGACACTCACTTATTTTATTTTTCTCTGACGTTCATTAGTGCATTGTAATGTGCTTACATTGAAGAATAAATATCTTGATCTTTTTTTTTTTTTTTTTTTTTTATACCACGACGGTGGCAAACAAGCATACGGCCCGCCTGGTGGTAAGCAGTTACCGTAGCCTATGGACGCCTGCAACCCCAGAGGATTTACATGCGCGTTGCCTACCCTTTAGGAACCTATACACTCCTTTTTTGAAGAACCTCATACTGTAGCCCACTGGGAAAACCTCGGCAGGGAGTTCATTCCACAGCCGCAGCGTTCGTGGGAGGAAATTCCTCTTAAATCGTACTGTGCGCGACCCATTGGGCTCCAGGGTGTGGGGATGAACACCCTGCCGGCGGCGAGCGGTGCGGTGATAAAAAGCTGCCGCGGGCATCATATCAAACAGTTCTTCAGAGCACAACCCATTGATCTACACCAATATCATAAATCCTCTATTCCGCGTTCGGAACCGTATGTAATTACCAACATTATTGCAACCAGTAACGTAACATCAGTGTCTATCTATGACAGTGTGGTAAAAACGTATGAAAATTCATTACCTACGGTAACGTAATGAAAATCCGCCCCCCCGACCGCCGGTGCGCCCCTCCCTCCCGACCGCCGGCGCAATAAGGTTGGTCATGGCGGTGTAATGGCGGTCATTCTAAAGGTTACAATGGATTTTTAATATGTGTGTAGGTAAAGCAGTGTATGCTTCTGTACATAATTATAGGCCTTATTACGTAACAGTTACATAAACTACTAGGAACCCTTATTGTTTCGCCATGTCCGTCCGTCTGTCCGCGATCTAGCTCAGTTACCGTTCACACTAGAAAGCTGAAATTTGGTGAGGCCTGATAAGAACTTTCAATAAAAACTATATTGAATAAAATCGGTTCAGCCGTTTTTGAATTATTAGTCCAAAACGCATAGTGAAAGGAAGTGCCGAATAGTAAAATGACGTAAGCGCCGCCAAATATCCCTTAATAAACGACCATTTGAACGGATGTTTTGTAACAGGGCGGCATCTACGAAACTCTACACTGAGCATCGCCCGACATTCACTTGGCCGGTTTTTTTTGCATTGGTGTCCCGGAAATCACCCCTTAAGGATTACTATTTCCAATTCAAGAAAATCCCTAGCCAGGTTATACGTAGCCTATAAAAATTCAACGTCTAAAAGCGTGGTGGGGGGGGGGGGGTTAGCCACTACACTCAATTGAGGGACCCCCCCACCCGACCCTCCAAGTGCACCTCAAATAGAAAAAAAATCATTTCTGCATTTGTAACCCCCCTCCCCTACCCCAATTTCAACCGAGCCTGTACTTACCTTTCATGCTTAGACTGATTTGACGGGAGGATCGATTTGGATGATATTTGCCGTGGACATGAACGTATAAATACAAAAGTGGTCCTGTATAGTCCCATATACACCTACTACTCTATGTCGTTTAAATCATGCCAAAAAAATTTATATGATAAAAAAAAGTGTTCATTTTTGAGTGTATCGTAGTTTCATTTAGTGGTAATTGTAAAATATTTTATTAGGACTACTGTCCTCTAGCGTATCCATCTGTCAACTTTACTTCCAGTTCCGCCTCCAGGGTAGCGGGAGAGAAATTAGGGGTGAATTAGCCGCTTACTGACACAGACCGAATTCCACGCGGGCGGAGCCGCGGGCACAGCTAGTACCAAATAAAAATATTCTTATTCTTAGAATAAGAACTAAAAAAATATTTTTATTAGGATACACATAAAATAGGGGGTGAATTTTTTCTCGTTCCAACCCTATCGTGTTGGGTATTATTGAATAGGTCTTTCAAAAAGAATAAAGGTTTTGTAATACATTTTTTGGATGAAACTGATAGTTTCGTAAATATTAGATCTGAAAGTTCAAAAAAGGGCGTCTCTTCCATCTAACTTTTGAACCTTGGGCCCAAAAAAATAGAAAAAAATAATGGAAGTGAGGCCTGATAAGAACTTTCAAAATCATATTGAATAAAATCGGTTCAGCCGTTTTTGAATTATCAGTCAAAAACGCATAGTGAAAGGAAGTGCCGGATAGTAAAATGACGTAAGCGCCGCCAAATATCCCTTAATAAACGACCTTTTGAACGGATGTTTTGTAACAGGGCGGCAACTACGAAACTACACTGAGCATAGCCCGACATGCTCTTGGCGGGTTTTTTTGCATTGTTATCCCAGAAATCACAGGATTACTAATTTCAATTCAAGAAAATCCCCAGCCCATACGTAGCCTATAAAAATTCAACGTCTAAAAGGGGGGGGGGGAGGGTAGCCATTACACTCGATTGAGCTAAATTTGCATGGGTCATGACCCCCCGCCCCCCCCCCTCCAAGTACACCTCAAATAGAAAAAATCATCACTGACCCCCTCAAAAAACCATTTCTGCATTTGTGACCAAACCCCCCCCCCCATTTCAACCGCGGTGCAACCGCGCCTGTTCTTACGTTTCATGCTTAGACTGATTTGACGGAAGGATCGATTTGGATGATATTTGCCGTGGACATAAACGTATAAATACAAAAGTGGTACTGTATCGTCCGATATACACCTACTACTCTATGTCGTTTAAATCATGCCAAAAACAAATTATAAGGACAAAAAAGTATTGATTTTTTGGTGTAGTTTCATTTAGTGATAATTGTAAAATATTTTATCAGGACTACTTTCCTCTAGCGTATCCATCTGTCAACTTTACTTCAAGTTCCGCCTCCAGGGTAGCGAGAGAGAAATTAGGGGTGAATTAGCCGCTTACTGACACAGACCGAATTCCACGCGGGCGGAGCCGCGGGCACAGCTAGTATAAAAATAATTAAGTAAACATGCATAATGGAGTAGGCGTATGTTAATGTTTTTTGTACAATCTGCTTTAATTTATAGGTATCGTATTCTAATTTTATACTACATAAACAAAACACAATCTATCTCAAACATAACTCCAACACACAACAAATAATCAACCAATATTGAAGTTATGTTGGAGTTACATCGGGATATTTTTCTGATTCAGACGGTTAGGCGTTATCTGATTGGAGTTGTATTAAAGGTAGATCGTCTTAACGTATTTTAAAGTTAGAATACGGCCCTAGGTCTGCCGAGTAACTAAAGTTGGTTAAATAAGAAAATGCAGCATTTTGGAGAAGTGCATGGTAGCTTAGTTATTTATAACCGTTATAGGACTAAAACTAGTAGGTATAAGTGTTACACTCCAACTTACATAATACCAATTAGTAAGATAAAAAGTTTAACAGTAAAATTAACTACTGGATAAGGTGGCTTGTCAACATAACATTACAACCACCAGGTAAAATGTTAATTCAACCTTTACTAACCAAACAATAACACATGGAATAAATTGACAGAATACCAGGCAATTTGTAAACATATACAGTACACAATATTACAGTTAATAGCTCATTAGACAAGTCTATTAGACGTCCTAGTAGTATGCAGCCGATCAAAAGACACCTTTTAAGGATTTTACGACCTTACAGTCGTACGAACACAACTAAATAGGCTTATCTACATTTTATTTTAATTTAAATAATTGTTGCGTAAAATAGGTGTATTTAAAACCTGGAGCCGTATTCGAATTTTAAAATGCATAAACAAAACATTAAAAACACAATCTATATTCAACATAACTCCAACACACAACAAGTATTCAAGCAATATTGAAGTTGTCTTGTAGTTGCATCGGAATAATTTTCCAGCAAATTCTGACATTGCTGATTCAGACGTTTACCCGCTTGCTGTATTTAGTTGTTAATGCATTGGAGTTGTATTGAAGATGGATCGTGTATATAAAGTGTATGTGTTTTAAAGTTAGAGTACGGCCCCTGGATGTAAAAATATCTGCATGTAATCTAAAACTCGATCTTTTTAATAAGTAATACCGGTGATTTCTATACAATTTTTAACGATTCTCATTCCCTGTTCTCTCATATCGGTTATTTTTATCCTTACACTGTTTATAACTACATCTATTTAGTGCCAATCGTGTGTAACGAGATACTCTACATAGGTAATATTGTAACGATTTGCATTGCCTTTATAAATGCAAAGCAACTGCTAAAGAGTTGAATATTTACATTTTCATTTATATTCCCTGAGAAATATGATCAGGAGCTATACTCGTAAAAGACAATCGTTTATGGAAAACGTTAATCGAAAATAAAATGTAATACAAGGATATATATTTTATCTCTTTTATTTATCAAAAACGTAAAATTATAAAAAAAAAAAAACAGAATTGGCCAACAACAAGGAAACGTCGCTAGTACGGTAGAGGTGGGGGTTGGGTAGGGCCGCACCGTCATTGAAACCGAAGAAATGTTGGATGGATTTGAATCTGTGCCGTGTCCCACGGATACACATGCTGGTGGCTCGGATTATCGAAATCATAATTTTGGATCTTAGCCAGCCCATTACTACACTAAGGGATCTGTTCCACCGGTCAGCGATGATATGATTACGTGACTTTTTATTCACATCTATTCCAGTTCAGTTTTTATTCCTTTACTGTCGCGCTTTCCGGTATCAGAAGGCCTACCGCGAAAATCGAAATTTCGTTAATTGCGTTGCGTTTCTTTCGCTTGAATCAGCAAGTGAGATAGAAAGGGAGATAACGAAATTTCGAATATCTAGGTTCATGGTAGGCCTTAAGATATTCATTCGCGTATGGAGTGCGCGAGTGGATTCGCACATGCATTTTGACAATTGATGTACGGATACTACCTTTGAGAATTCAACCAACCGGAGCGGCCATTGACAGGCGTTCCTCTCTGCCGAAAACATAAGACCAGTGGTCATATTTATTGCAAGGACTGACACACTGACGTGGCTATTTGTACGTTACGTACGAATTTAAATTATGGCCAGGTGGAGACGTAAACTTGAGTACTCACCACGGGCAGTAAAAAAGAAAGCCCTCTACCGCATATTTACAACCCTCGCCTGCGGCTCGGGTTACAAATACCTGCGCTTTCGGGCTTTCTTTCTTTTACAGTCCTTGGTAAGTAATGCACTATTAAAACCGATGTTGACTACGCTTGACTTTTAATATATGTTTCACTTAACCCGAATTCAATTTTTTTGTTACTATCCAAACATAAAGTTATTATTTCGGGTACCTGGATCAAAATTATTTAATGACCTTTAGATAGACTGTCAGTTACATTCAAAATAATTGTTGAGGCTAGTACTAAAAGACAAACACAACGGTTTCACTTACCTCAGAGACGAGGGAAATGAAACAGTTTTTTTTTGCGGACTTTTGACGGATTCTGAGCGCACTTAGAGCTATATGTTCCTGAATTTATAATACATTATTATATTGCAGAGTATATTTTATATTGCCCCTGCTATATACCTTTTATTTCAGTAATGCCAGTTGATTATCTGAAGAAAAAAAAGTTTTTTTCACTTACCGAACTGGAACTTATATATTTTTTTTTTTGTGACTAAGATTCAAGATAGAACTGCCTGTACTCAAGATTCCAAACCTGTAATGTCGTAAAGCCTACGTCACATTAACATAACAATCGGAACGGACCGTTAATCGTAAGTATTCAACGACAAATATATGGAAAACAGGCGAAATCCTATACAATGATCCAACACTATTAGGGATGGGAAAAGTATCCGATTGTTTAAAATATCGATTAATAATTGGGCATACTTTCAAATTAACATCGATTCATAATGGGATTAGTTTGCCAAGAGGTCTCATGGCTCAATTGTTGCCAAGAAATCGATAAAATGTTTTAAAGATATGTTAAGTAGCGCTTTTCTTGGCATGGCATCTTCCAAACATCAATTGTTTCACTGAGAAAAATCGTAACTATGAAAAAATATTTTTTTTTAAATACGCAAATATTTTATTTGTATCAAGAATGATCTCTTCATTAACCAATTTTTATGACAATAAAAATAATCGATTGTTAATTATTTTTTTCTTGTCTGAAGTCTTATCCCAACTATAGTCGATGTCGATGGTCATAAATAAGGAGTACGTGCGTGTGCGTTGCCCGTTTTATGGGCATTAAAAAGTTGGACACCTTGTTTATGGTGTGTTACGTAACTTTTTAAAATGCTAAGAGATGTTTGATAGTGACGGCGGTGGCGATTCTTAGTCTTGTTCGTGGATGTTTGTAAGTCTTATGAATATTTTAGAGCCAGGTTTGGTTTCAGTAAAGATACCTATTGTATGATAAATAAAAGTTGAAATACTTACTAATCCATACTAATATTATAAATGGGAAAGTGTATGTGTGTGTTTGTTTGTCCGTCTTTCACGGCAAAACGGGGCGACGAATTGACGTGATTTTTTAAGTGGAGATAGTTGAAGCGATGGAGAGTGACATAGGCTACTTTTTGTCTCTTTCTAACCCCCCACTTCCCTAAAATGGGGGGTGGAAATTTGTACGGAGCATTACGGGGGGCAATCAGTAAAGGGGAACCGTGTTACCCCGAATCAGGGACCGGAACCGGTAACCAATAAAGGGGTATTAGATTGGGTATTTGATAGAGTGACTTGTTCTTTTTTAAAAACCCTATCAATTCGGTAAGCGTATCGTTTGACTTACCCGAACGAAAGGCTAACCATATCAATACAGTTAATTCGGGTAAGTGGTTACAACCCAGCATATGGTTTCCCTATCAGATAGGGTATTTCAAATGCGATTAAGCTATTTTAAACTCTGTGACCAATAAATTTGGCTTATTTATTATTCGAGCAACCTACGAGCTAAGCGCTGCCGGTATGGCGGCACGAGCGAGCCTACAAACAAACAAGAATCTTTTTGCATATGTTTTCGTACTTACGCCTTTGATCTAGACGCTATTATTGCTTGTTAGTGCGCTAAAAGATCGTTGTGTGGTGCCGGTGTTTTTGTTTTTGCCATTCGAACCTGACGGCTCGTGTCGATTGAATCTTAGACCCAGGCTTCTAGGAACCAAAATCAAATGCATATTGTGAAGTGTTAAAATATATAATTTTGTGTTATTCTAGTTATAGGTAGTACTTTGTTTCAATGGCTCCAGCAAAATGTTCCGTCCGCTACTTCTAGTATCATGAAACGATCAATATCAGTCAGTGTTGGACACTCAAGAATAAAATCATTATTTGAAAAAAATGTCGTTAGAATAAACTTATGTTAAATTTTATTCCCGTTAAAATGATTCAAAATAATTTCGTCGGGACTAATGTATATGCGAGAAAATGTAATAAAAATAATTTATTCTTAACAGAATTATTTAATCATGCTTTTTATTTTCAATAATGTTCTGCGTATAAGAATGTAATCTGGGTTTTTCGGTGTAAGAAAACATCGTATGGAAACTGGACCTAATCCCAATAAGGTGTAGTTTCCCTTATGCCCAGCAAAAGTTATAGCTGTTTTAAAATCCAAGGTAGGCAGATATACACTTTTCACTTCTCATGCTCGTAAAGAGACTAAGTCGTGCGTGGACGACATAAAATCGCATTTTAAGCTCTAGGGCATAAAGTAAAATTTTCTTCTAAGACTAAGAATGTGGCTCAATAGCCAAACAGAGTCAAAATATATTGCACAATTTAATTGAGCAGTAAACGTAGAGTATTAAAACTTTTTCTTTATATTCTTGCTATAATTATTTGAATTGCGTGTTTTCTATAATTAAATAAATGAAATCAAATAAAATAGGAGTTCATAATAGTTTAGAAATGACCCGAAATGTTTTTATAACTTGGCAGGAAACAAGTATCTATGTTTAAATTCACATTTGAAAATTCAAAAAATATATTAAAAAAATGATTGGTGGGAACCATATTTGTTTTCATTGTAATATTTTTGTTACAACTTGAAATTGTTTTACGATTACCGATAAATAATTTCGTCGCAATTGAAGTGAAAATTAGAGTGTAACTCTCGTCCATAAAACCCATTTTACACTCGACTTTATATCGATCCTCGCTCGTAAGCAGCTCGGATGGATAAACTCCTCGCGTAAAATCGTACGTTTTATGCAGTTGTTGTACAATCTACTATTATAATATAATAAAAAAAAATTAAATAATAATGAAATAAAAATGCAATGAAAATGAAATAAAAATGAAATAAAACTGAAATATAAATGAAAATAATTTGAAAATTAAATGAAAATTAAATGAAAATTAAAAGAAAATTAAATGAAAATTAAATGAAAATTAAATGAAAATTAAATGAAAATTAAATGAAAATTAAATGAAAATTAAATGAAAATTAAATGAAAATTAAATGAAAATTAAATGAAAATTAAATGAAAATTAAATGAAAATTAAATGAAAATTAAATGAAAATTAAATGAAAATTAAATGAAAATTAAATGAAAATTAAATGAAAATTAAATGAAAATTAAATGAAAATTAAATGAAAATTAAATGAAAATTAAATGAAAATTAAATGAAAATTAAATGGAAATTAAATGAAAATAAAAGGAAAATTAAATGAAAATCAAATGAAAATCAAATAAAAATCAAATTAAAATCAAATTAAAATCATATGAAAATTATATGAAAATTATATGAAAATTAAACGAAAATTAAATGAAAATTAAATGAAAATTAAATTAAATTTATCTAATTGTAAAATTTGTGCTTGTAACTGTATGAGGTGTGCAATAAAGAGTATTTATTATTATTATTATTAAATTTAAATTATTAAAAAAAAAAATGTATTTTACAAAATTATAATACACTCAGTCAAACACACCTTAACTAAAATTATTGCTACCGTTCGTTGTCGTTTCCGGTGCAAAAGTGCCCATAACGCTTGCAGCATTACCACGCTGAATAGCCATGGACAGTCTTTGCACCAGAAACGACTCAGAGCGGGGGTCCTCTCCCTTTTGCCGAAGTCGATGGCCTAAGTCTCGTACAAATTTTTTCGCGTCCGCTCCCCAACAGCCCGCCGTTTCTACCGCGAAAGGGACAAAAACGTAACCCGCGCCCAAGGGGGCGTACTTTTGCCGCTTCACTGCCGCCTGAGCCTCGGCTGCCGCTCCAGCCGCGCGCGTCGTGCGAACGATATGAGAGGCCGCGAAGGTGCTGACACACGTAGCGTCCCACACCAAGCACCACCCCCTCTCCCACGGCACCAAGGTCAATCCATCAGGCCGTTTGCCATCCGTGCGACTAAGGCCCGGAGGCTCAAGCACGGACGGAACGCCAGCCGACCTGAGAGCCCTCTGGACTATGTCGTTGAGGGCATGGTGACGCGGATGCCTACCAGTACAGTGTTATTATTATTATTATTATTAAATGAATATTAAATGAAATGAAAATTAAATGAAAATGAAATTAAAATTAAATGAAAATGAAATTAAAATTAAATGAAAATTAAATGTATATAAAATTAATATAAAATGGATACAAAATGGATACAAAATGGATATGAATGACCATGTGAGCTTAAAATCGTATATCCCATAACTAGCTGAAAACGACTACTAATCCCTACGCCAATTCATTGGATTAGGTTGCCAAACGGACCACAGGTTCAACTGAGCCGTGGCAAAAGCCGGGACAAACGCTAGGAGGATGAATGTATTGGTTTGTGTCAAATCGATTTGAATATGAATAAAAATTGTGTTTTTATTCTTATTCAAAATAATTATTGCCCAACTCATCAGTACGTGAGAACTATGCAAAAATAAACTGAAGGTAAGACACATTTCTTTAACAGAAATTATTTCATTTAAAGTTGTGTACGCGAGCAGAGGACTGGACTGTGAGTGTGACTTTTCCAGAATGAATAAACGACAGCAAATCTTATATTCACTCAATTTGTTCCGCTGCCACCTCTCCTGTTCCATTTCAAATGAGAAAGATAGAACCGCCTGCCTGCGTGGAAAAGGGACAGGAAAAGGGTAGCCCTATGATAGGGTAAGCGGTAAATATTAAAGCTATCTTTACCCCTTTCGACTCGGAAACCACATTGAAAAGGGTTAAGCCTATTCAAAATGATTTCCATATCTATAGGGTAACCCAATGATAGGGTAACCCTATCATTAGAGTAAGACTTTAATAGGGTTACCGTATCGAAACGATTAATCAAATGAAGGGGTTTTCCGGTCCCTGCCCCGAATTTAACGCGAGCGATGCTGTCGTGTCCTGGGTCATGCCTGGGACCGTATTTTAACTTAAAAACACGTTTAGAAACGATTCAACTTTAATACTTAACTTTAATCGGAATGCCTCTCAAAATAACATAAAATAAAACATTTTAACTCTAATTCAAAAGATTTTAAAGTCTAAAATAGTTATTTTAGATCCAAGTCAACGTCGTAATCAGCAATGAAGATAAAAAAAATCATTTAAACCGTATAATGTTAGTTAATTGAAACGGAAAGGTGCGTTCCTTGGACATGTTTTTGTTTGTCTTTAATTAAAAACGTCGACAATATTATTAATTAGTTCAAATTGAAAGTGTAGTTAGAAGTTGAAGTAATGCATAATACATTACAGGATACGGGTGCAAAGTTGGTAGGAAATAGTGTTTTAAAATAAAAATATACTTATATATCTACAGTTAGGAATGAGACGATATGCAAGACTTGGAACTATTGAAAGAATATAGTCTATCTATTATTAATTCGTATCCTATTATTTTAATAAAAACAAAAAAAAATAGTTTTGACGCGAAAAAAAAATGGTTTTGTATGGAGTTAGCCTAGCCGGCTGGGACGACGTGCCCCTTAAAAAAACTTGTTTTTTCGCGTAAATTTATTTTTTTCCCCAACTTTTTTTTAGTGGAAATATGATACCAATTGTGTCCTTAAACGAATCACCATTATTTTTGTTACATATGCAATATAATTAAATAAATATTATGGAACCATTTTGCACAAATCGACCTAGTCTCACAGTAAGCTCAATAAGGCTTATGTTAATACTAGGCGAGGATATATGTAATAGATAGATATAGATAAATACTTAAATATATATAAGTCACGAAGAAATAACTGCGATTATACATAAATAAATACAACAAAACAAATTATGATAATAAACTAAAGTCAAAACTAACCAGAAGCCTGAATAACCTAGATGTAGAAATTGTAGAATGTAAATTTGCATTATCTGCATGTTAGTTTTAAGTTGTATATTTATTGTTCTCAAGTAAGCGAGTTTTTTAAATTCTTATTGAGAATAAAGCTCTTAAACCGAAAGCCATAATTTTGACTATACTAAATTTTTTTTCTCAAAAAAATACCTAATGTTTCCTAAGGCAGTTTCCCTGTATCTCCTATACTTTAGGATTTCCCCATACTGTCCCACTTAAAAAAACACACTGTATATATTCCCTGACTAGGATTCGAACCCATTGATTGGTTAGGAAGCCATTTGAATTTGATTATGATCAGGATTGGAGCTGTAAAGTGACGTTTATCAACCGCCTTCAAGATTTTGAGAGAGGAGGTTCTCAAAAGTTCACCGGTTATTCGAAGACGGCTGCACCGATTTGGAAAATATTTTTATTGTTTGAAAGAATACTTGACAGTTGAACCCATTGTGATCAGGTCAGGATCTGATGATGGGATCCTGGAGAAATTTTGAACAACTCACCCGCTTACCTACTTCTGCAGCATTCAAGACACGTGACATTCGAAACCACCGGCTTTTGTTTAAGAATGCGTCGCGTGCATCTTACCCACTGCCCCGACTATAGCAATAGTTTTATCTAAAATAACCTGTTTCTATCATCTGACACACTGCTGGGTAGTACAGACGATATTATTAACAGAATTTGATGAGATTTTTTGGGTTTGACCTGACTAAAAAGTTTGTTTGAATGTTTTTTCTACTCTAGTTCATATATCTGTGAATAAAATGACGGATAGTAGTATTTACGTCACATCTGGCCATAATAATTAAATATCGTATGTTACTACATATTACAATATAATACTTATTAAATCTTATAAAATTAAATTAAAACTATACATAAAACTACATTATAAACAAGAAAAAATATATACCGAATAAATCTACCTACCAACCCACAAAGTTACAAAACGAATACCCCGTCCAGCAGCTCCGATTTTGGCATAGTCCCCATCACGCTAGCGGCGTTCCCCCTTTGTATCGCCAGACTCAGTCGTTGTGATAGGTATGAGCCGGCTCTGGGGTCTCCTGAGGCGTGGATTAATCGGGACGAAAGGGCCTTCATAAATGTCTTCATGTCGGCCGACCAGGGACCCAAAGTCTCGACTGCAAGCGCCGCAAATTCGTAATCCTTTAAAAGGGTAGAGTATTTGCGGCGCTTGAGAATTTGACCCTGATCAGCAGCAGCGCCGGCTAATGAGCGGGTTGCTTGGGTGTGGGACATGGCGAATGTGTCAACGCACGTAGCGTCCCACACCAAAGCTCTGCCGAGTTTCCACGGCACCAAAGTAACTCCATCCGGACGCTTACCATCGTCTCTTGCCATTCCGGTGGGTTCAAGAGAGGAAGGCACTGAGGCAGTGGCAAGCGCCTGGCGTACCAGGTCGTTAATGGTGCCGTGACGGTACATGCGGCCAGCGCTTCTGACACAAGAAAGCCCATGTCGACCCAGCCAATCCACGGCTTTTCCACAGGTACATGTATGAGGTACGCATATCCTGGCCCCAATTCTCAGGCAGGCGACTATTCTTAATGTGCTTGCGTCTAAAACTGTGCCGATGTTACGTGAAGGCAAGGCGTTCAGCCAATGACCTGACTCAGTTGTAGAAACAGCTAGGAGCCTAGCACTTTCCGAGTCGTCAGGACTGTTTTCGAGGAGAGAAGCGTGGGTTGCCTTTAAGCGGGGGGTATCCCAAGCCCTCTGAATATGTTTAGTTGCTGGGGCAAACGCTCATGGGCACGAGTCACACCAAGACTTCTCAGCCTCCGCCAGACTCGTAATCTCTGCGACGGAAATCTGTGGGAGATTTAAGATTATTCCGACGAGAGAAAAAGAGCTGAAGGCGGACGATAAGAAGGCAGGCAAGGCCACGCTGACCAAGGAGCGGACACCCAGGCCGCCGAATCGCACAGGGAGCACCGCTTGGGACCATGATCTAGTATCAAAGGTAATATTCAGTTAATAATATGAGTTTTACCGTATGCGCATTATGGCCTGGTGGAGACGTAAAATTGTGTACTCACCACGGGCAGTAAAAAAGAAAGCCCTCTATCGCATATTTACAACCCTCGCCTGCGGCTCGGGTCACATATACCTGCGATTTCGGGCTTTCTTTCTTTTACAGTCCTTGGTAAGTAATGTACTATTAAACACACTTTTCCAAAGGAGTGTTAAAATAATTATAATACGTGTGATAACAGTACTATAATGTATATTATAATACTGAAATCAGTGTTTTAATAGTGGTTTTAAAACTTTATTATTGCACTGATAACAATGTTATAATGGGGGCCATTGTTTTTTTAATAAAATGGTGTCAAGATAATTTTGAACACCTCACCCGCTTACCTAATTCTCCAGGTTGTATTCAAGACACGTGACATTCGAAACCACCGGCTTTTGTTTAAGAATGCGTCGCGTGCATCTTACCCACTGCCCCGACTACAGCAATAGCTTTATCTAAAATAACCTGTTTCTATCATCTGACACACTGCTGGCTAGTACGGACGATATTTCCAACAGAATTTGATGAGATTTTTTGGGTTCGTCCAATAAATCTATCTGACTAAAAAAGTTATCTTGAGTGTTTTTTCTACTCGAGCTCATATATCTGTGAATAAAATGGCGGACAGTAGTGTTTGAAATACAATTTTAAATATTCCAAAAGAGTTTTAAAATGATTATGATACACCTGATAACAGTGATATAATGTATATAAAAATACTGAAAGCAGTGTCTTAATACAGTATATTAAAATGTTATTATTGCACTGATAACAATGTTATAATGGGGGCCATTATCTAGAAACATTTTTTATAATTGCGTGTGCGTGGAGGTGATGAAAGCCAAAATGATCTTGGTCGGAAAAGTGGAAGGCGAAATACCTAAGGGCCCCCGCAAACCAGATGGTCTGACCGAAGCCACCTCAGGCAAACTCCATCAAGCGGTCAGGGCTACGGGAGATCGAGACCGATGGAAACAAATCATAAGGACTGCAAAACCAAGTGGTCACTATCCTCAGTAATGAGGGACCGACATAGGAAAGAAGAATGGTGTGAAGATAATTTTGAACACCTCGACCGCTTACCTACTTTTGCAGGTTGATTCGGAACCACCGTCTTTTGTTTAAGAATGCGTCGCGTGCATCTTACTCTCTGCTCCGACTACAGCAATAGCAATATCTCTATCTGAAATAACCTGTTTCTATCATCTGACACACTGCCGGCTAGTACGGATAATATTTTTACCAAATTTCGATGAGACTGTTTGGGTGCTAAACGCTAAGGTAAATGTCCTAGTGCTCGACACACTAATGACCAATAATTGAAATTCTGCTGCGTCTTAATTGCGAATGTCCTAGTGCTCGACACACTAATGACCAATAATTGAAATTCTGCTGCGTCTTAATTGCGAATGACTTAAGATTAAAGAAGGCATGTACTGGAACAGAGACGAGCACTGAAATATTTACCTTAACTGAAATTCAATTAATTTTATGTCATAAAACCACATGTCAAAGATACCTAAATCATATAAAAATATAAAAGAGTAACATAAAGAATAATAATAACAATTACAAACAAATACTTAGTACCAATGGCATAATTTTAAAGTAGAAAAACGACCTGACGAAGAATAATATTCTTAAAGGTTCGTAAGTGGCTCAACAAGTATATTTCAAAGGCATCAATCAGCAAGACACAGGGTTTGTTACCTTAATGCAAGGACTATATCGTACCTGAACTGACAAAGTTTATACAAAGTCACGTTCCTTTAAAAATCAGGCTTTACTTTGTTTCGGCAATTTTGTATAGAAATTCAGGTATTCTTTCAAATATGTTACTTGGCTTGGTTAAAATAATACCGGTGGTAGTATTTAGGGTTCCGTACCCAAAGGTTAAAAACGGGACCCTATTACTAAGACTCTGCTGTCCGTCTGTCCGTCTGTCACCTGGCTGTATCTCATGAACCGTGATAATTAGACAGTTGAAATTTTCACAGATGATGTATTTCTGTTGCAGCTTTAACAACAAATATTAAAAACAGAATAAAATAAATGTTTAGGGGGGCTCCCGTACAACAGACGACATGATTATTTTTTTTGCCGTTTTTGTCTGTCGCCAGGCTATACTCATGAACCGTGATAGTTAAACAGTTGAAATTTTCACTGATGATCTAATTATGTTGTCGCTATAATAACAAATACTAAAAACAGAATAAAATAAATATTTAAGAGGGCTCCCATGAAATAAACATGATTTTCAAGTCCGACTCGCACTTGGCCGGTTTTTATTTTTTCTCTGACGTTCCTAAGTGTATTGTAATGTGTATAAATTGATGAATAAATATCTTATTTTTTTATCTTTAGGTAGTTGCCCTAACCAGATACCGGTGTGTCATCACCATTTAAAAAAAGCTATCTCGCACCGAAATCTGCCGCCCTCTCATTTAAATCACGCGGGAATGTTCGTCTATACTATAATTTAGTGTTAAAAAAACGATGCTACACGAAAATAGTGAACTTCGTGTGTCGAAAAAACAAAGCAGTGGCACGGAACCTTTCCGTCTCGAGGATTATTAATAACTATTTTAATAGAGCTGCTCAAAAAGACGCTTTTTTTAGTGGTTTGATGTGCGGTTCGAGTTCGCGGCTAGAACTTTTTACTCCTGCAGCTTTCTTATTGGCAGCTTTTAAATAGCAAGTTAATTATTGTTCCTACTTAGCAATCGAAGGCGAAGATTATGTAAAGTGCATGAAAAATCAAATTTTAAAATACACACCGGTAATTGTTACTTAAGTATTCTTTCAATATGGCTAACGTGGATAAATAGTATTTTATACAATCGTGACTAATTTATACAGTACTTCTTATATAAGTACTCAAAATAGGAAAACCGGTAAGAATTGGTTACGACAAAAGCCTTACAACCTGTTGATTCTATAAAAAATTGTAACCTCAATTTCTTTGTGGATTGTCTCGACGCTCGGGGTCCGAACGTGTTGTATAATATTGTATGAAAATTCATAACACAATTGTTAATAGCCACGTTCTTATTGACCAACGTTTGTGACATCCATTTAATCCTGGAGTAGAAAAAATATTTTCTCTAATTAACATGCATCAACAGGCCAATAATGGAGTTGCCGTTATAATGAATGAAATTATTTAGCATGGATTAAGTGGATCACGTCATATGAATTATATCAGTCATAAAAACAAAATTTCCGTGAGACGACATTAAATAAATCAAGTTTTTATACCTGTAAAATAGGAGATAAAAATGTCAACAACCTGTTGTATAAGTTGTCAATCCCTGAATGTAGAAAAAAGGTAGGCATTTCTACCTGCGCGATTTACGCTCGCACCTGAGCACCCCTGGCTCTGACAGCTATTTTGTTTAAACTCTACGCACTTCAATTATTTAAAAGTTTTCACTAAAACGTCCACCATGGAACGTGAACCTTTTTATACTTTTTATTATTGCTAAAATTCACTTTGTGGAAACTGAAAAGGCTGCGTGAATATGTTTTCACCATGTTTTCACAAATTTAATTAAAAAACCTCTGCATTGTAGAATGTAGAGGTATAAAAATATATTGAATGTAAGCTCACCGGTTTGTAGATTTTACTGTTGTTTTGGTTTTACTGTTTTTGTGTTCATATCTAAAACTAGCCTACACCCGCGACCCGTGACGTCACGGTTGCCTATCATAAGGACCGTTTTAGAAACTAATGCAACAGTCAGACTTTGACTCTCATTTCTGACTTTTTAATACACGAAAAAAAATTCGTTATGCATATATTTCATATTATTATCACATAAAGTTGAGTCATCGCAACATTAAATTTGAATTATTGCTATTACTTTAAATTTTGTTGGTTATTTTTAAGTAAGCAGTTTCAGGTCACCTAGAAATGATTGCTTTCGACCTCATATGCCAATGATCGAGTCCGGTCGCTAATTTTGCATGAACTTTGCAAGCAAAATTTGGATGCCAAAAAAAACGTCTTATTATCATATCAATTTGATGTACGGGCAAGCTCTTCACACCTTGATGCTGACAAAGTCGATTCAATGTCGGCGTGGTCGGATTATACTATCATTTATTAATTAAAACCTTATTGCACACAACAGAAATATATAGAAATAGCGGACTTATTGCATAAAGGCATTCTCTACCAGTCACCCAATGGCTAAACAGAGACAGAGACTTATCGTTTATAATATAACGACTGTGATTACAACATATTAGGTATATTTTATATTGCTTGCATGTCCTTATAACACATCCTTTAACAAACCTAAAGTAAGTATACTTACTATGAAATGAAATGAAAACAGAGACTCACATACCCACTCATTTTAACTGTTTTGACCTCATGTATTATTGATACAATCAATATTTAGGTACTAATAATTTCAACCCGTATTTATACAACATATTTATTATATATTGGTTGCATTTTCTTATAATAGACCTACCGAGACCTAAAATTAAAACGATTTTAAAAGACGAAACGAAATTAAAAGGGTATTCTAACTTTAAAATCATGACTTGTCACAAATTTGATATCAAAATAATTACCTACATAAATTAACTGTGATTCTGACATTTCTCACAGCTCATTGGCACGTTTGACGTATCACATTGAAGTTAAATAGGTAATCTTTTTTGATATCTATTTAACAGTATAAAAATAAAATGATCTCAATAAGCCAAACACCACTTTTGACAGGTAAATCAATCCTGTATGATTTTAGTGCCAATATCTATTAACATAATTTTAATTTTATTTTATTCGCATGTAATCTTGTTATTTTTGTTTGTACCTATGGATCTTGTCATCTGAAAATAAATATATATATTATTTTATTTTAAATATCAAATTGAAAGTCAAACCAATTAAAAGTTTTTTTTTTTTTCGAATAAGCCTGTAGAACATTCTATGACCTTATTACACAATTTACACCACCGTTTCACAAACACAGCTATATATTACACGGAACTGTCATAACAACGTCATTGTTAATACAAATAAGGCCGGGCTGCCGCCCACTGCTGCTTTTAAAAGAATAAGGACGTATCATTGCAAGGTAAATGTATGTTAGCCTTACTTTTTAGGGTTCCGTACCTCGAAAGGAAAAAACGGAACCATTATAGGATCACTTTGTTGTCCGTCTGTCTGTCTGTCTGTCTGTCTGTCTGTCTGTCTGTCTGTCTGTCTGTCTGTCTGTCTGTCAAGACCATTTTTCTCAGGAACGCGTGTAGGTATCAAGCTTAAATTTATATCAAATACTCAGGTCTATTGTCCCTTGAAGCTGTGAAAAAATCAAACTTAAAAGCCAACGCAATCAAAAGATACGGACGTTTATGCTGCAAATTTTAGAGTTTTTCGGCACTTGCAAAACCTACGGGGTACTTCCCGTGAACTCAGAAACTTGAAATTTGGCACGAAGCAACGTCATATAGCATAGACAATGGAAAAAATACAAAAAGTAGACATTTTTAGTAAAATCATACAAAAAAATATTTTTTTAAATTTTAAACTTACTACCTTTTTCCTCGTAAACGCGTGGAGGTATTAAATTGAAATTCATATCAAATACTCAGCGCTATAAGACCTTTCAAATGTAGCAAAACCAAACTTTTATGTCAACGCAACCAATAGAAATTGCAATTTAAGTCGCTTATTTTGAAACTGAGTAGTCGCAAGAAACTCAAAACCTAAAGGGTACTTCCCGTAAACTCAGAAACTTGAAACTTGGCACGAAAAAACTTCATATATCACAGACAAAGGAAAAATTACGAAAAGTAGACATTTTTAGTAAAATCATACAAAAAATATATTTTGAAATTTTAAACTTACTGCCTTTTTCCTCGTAAACGCGTGGAGGTATTAAATTGAAATTCATGTTAAATACTCAGGGCTATAGGACCTTTACGATGTAAAACCAAACTTTTATGTGAAAGCAATCAAAAGAAATAGCAATTTAAGTCGCATATTTTGAAACTGAGTACTCGCAAGAAACTCAAAACCTAAAGGGTATTTCCCGTAAACTCAAAAACTTGAAACTTGGCACGAAGAAACTTCATATAGCACAGACAAAGGAAAAGTTACGAAAAGTAGACACTTTTAGTAAAATCATACAAAAAATATTTTTTTTAATTTTAAACTTACTACCTTTTTCCTCGTCAACGCGTAGAGGTATTAAATTGAAATAAGTAATAAACATACTAAAACTTTTGCTTGTTATAGGTTTGTACGGAACCCTCGGTGCGCGAGTCCGACTCGCACTTGGCCGGTTTTTTTACCTTTGAAGGCAATGGTATCGTATACTCGGTATTATTACATGCTTAACTCCTTTATACTAAAGGGCAAATATGATGTTCGCAATTATGAAAAATATGTCAAAACCTACTGCAAGTATTTAAAAAAATGAATGTTTTTTTCTTAGCTCGCAAGCACGGTTTAAAAAAAAAGTTGTACAAAATTTTACGTCAATTTTGCTATGGCCCCTGCAAAATGTAGATATTTTCAAGAGGCATCACAAAAGTGTGAAAAATAGTTAGGATACTTTTTTCCTTTATTGAGAAGCTCAAACAACCGCATTATTAAGGGGCTGGCAACAGCTAAATTCCATTCCTATCTTTTTCAGCGCGAGTAAAAGAGAAACACTGTGTCACGATTAGTATGGGAGCTCATTGCAAATTTAGCAAAATGACGTATAAAAAAAACTACGCATTAATTGAGAAATATAAAACAACCAAGTTTTCAGTATTAGTGTGGTGGAATTTCGTCTTTAGTTACAGACGTATCCATACCATACTAATATTATAAATGGGAAAGTGTATGTGTTGTTGTTTGTTTGTCCGTCTTTCACGGCAAAACGGGGCGACGAATTAACGTGATTTTTTAAGTGGAGATAGTTGAAGGGATGGAGAGTGACATAGGCTACTTTTTGTCTCTTTCTAACCCCCCACTTCCCTAAAATGGGGGGTGAAAGTTTGTATGGAGCATTCCGGGGGGCAAAGGGGAACCGTGATACCCCGAATTTAACGCGAGCGAAGCCGTGGCCAAAAGCTAGTAAGTCAATAAACTAAACACACAACTGTTTAAACCTAATTTTAAGATGTTACTTTGGATTTATTTTCTATTGAGCCGATTTCGTCCAATCGTGTATCGGAATTAACGAAGTTCTTCCAAATATAATGAATATTGACATTTTTTTTTTTACTCTCTTGAAACAAGTAGTTATAGCTAAATAACTGTTTGAGTAAAGTCAATTTGAAGGTCATCGGGTGTTGTCAGCCTCTTAAAAGTATCTCAAAGAGCCTGTACAGCCAAACCTTCCATTACTGGTCATCCGTACATACATCAAAATGAGAACCGGAAGTAAATATGTGACACAGCATATTATATAATGAGACTGAAGTACAGTCGACGTCAAAGAGATGTTTACAGTTGTGCACCTTATTGCAACGGAGTAAGGTGCAAAATTGTAAACGTATCTTTGACGTCGACTGACTACTGTGCGAATGTTTATTTTTATTGTATTTTTATTATATATTATTTTTTGCTGTTTTTTTTATATGGACTTTTGTCTGAAATAAAGCAATTTATTATTTATTTATGTCGATGGTCCTGGTGACACTTAGTAAAAATAATAAACTTATAACACTATGAACCTTTTTTACTCAGTGCAAATATGAGAGGCTATATAACCCAATTTTCAGAAGCCTTTCTTTACAGAAATTATATACATTCCACATTTAAATGGGATTATTATTGGTATGATCTTCTTTTGACACGAATTCGTTCGAAAATGATTGTGGAACTTTGAAATGGTAAACGATTTCAACGGGAATGCACCGAAATTTGAAAATATACGTTTCATTTTACTCTATGTGAAATCGTAAGAAGGATATGACGATATTGCTACTCGAATACAAGTGAGAATATAGGGTGCCTAGGTATTAACATAACATAACATAAATACTAACATAAGATAACATAAGGGAAGGATCAGGCCGTTGTCCAGCAGTGGGCCATTGTCTCCTATAAATAAAATACTCTTTATTGCAAACCTCAAAATAAAGAATCACATTAAATACAAATTACAAACAGTAAAAGTAGAGGTACGTGTATTACTATTGGAATTATAAAAAAAGTGTAGAGGTTTTTAAGGATAGGAGAGAGAGGACAAGGGGTTTTTAAATGGTTGATAATGCGCATGTAACTCCACTGAAATTACAGACGTCCGTAGGCTACGGTGACCACTTACAACCGGGTGGGTAGTATGATTATCTGCCACCTACGCGGTGTAAAAACAGCACATTCCTGAGTTGGACTGCTAGAAATGACAGGGCAGTAAATGTCATTTATCTAAACAGTGGGACGGATTATGAGTTATGATAACTTATGACGTGTAACGGCTTACCCACGCGCACTTTTTACAACCTTCCATACAATTTACATTTGTATGTAGGTAGATTTGTATTTTAAACCTTGTTTTATAAGTAGAAACACTTATGTAAACGATTATGCCAAAGGCTGGTGATTTAAAAAAAAATGTAAACTCTAAACCAGGGGGTACATTTGGCCGGCGCGCCTCCCGGGCAGGCGTATGGCCGTGGGCTGCCGATCGGCTCGCACGATAGTCGTGTCACGTGGCGCTCAAAATTGAAAATACACAATGGCTTCGAAACCTAAATCTCGATCTAATCCGTATAAAAAATATTTTTCTGTTTACGGATGTCTGAATAAACGGAAGAACAAGGAAGCAGATTTTTTTTTAAATTCCGGATGATATTGAAAGTTCCCGAAGTCCTTACTAAGTAAGTAATAGTTAAAATGAACATCCTTAATTTTTTGAATATTGATTGTCCAGAAACAATATTAGGAACTGACCGACATATTTTCAAAGGAATACGGCTGTGGCATACCTACTTCCGTGAGAATCAGACATACTATCTTCGGATAAAAATTTCATGTTTACAGAATCAACGTTTGTTATTCTTACATACTTATCTTAAAAATAATAAATCAGTAGGTATTTTAGGTACAAAAACTTGTCAAGTTACAACCCTCACAGCTCGGTCATAAAATTGCGGCGCGCAAAGAAGATTCACGGTTCGTGCGCGGTTATAAGTTTCAATTTTGCTTGCAGGCGGCGAGTATAGGTATAATTTTATACCTAAATCTGCCTTTTGTGAAGGAGTGAATTTTCTGTACGGCAGTACTATTAGTTATTATGTGACTAAACTGACAATAATTATAGATCTTTAACGAGTAATCTCACAATCAATAGCAGGATTAAAGCAAAAAATTAGTACGGAAGTTAAGTATTTTTGACCTATTTATTAATCATACAACATGAGCATTTATTGTAAGCTTTTATTTAGTTCCACCTGTCCCCCTGTGTGTAATCAAATCTTGTAAGTGAAATTTTTAATTTCATTTTAATTTATTAAACGTTTTCTACTTTCATACCACATTACAACTTTATACCGCTAAATACTAAAGGTTTCATAGCTAAGTCGCCAACGGATGAACAGACGGACATGGTGAAACTATCTCAGTGTAAACAACTAAGTAATATAAGTAATATAATAATAATAGTAATATAATAGTTTTAAACAAAAAAGAACCGACTACCGGAAATGCCCGAGCTACTGTAAAAAATACTTAAATCACTATAGGTGTGCCTCTAATATTTGAAGAGTTCCCTCGATTTCTCCAGGATCATATCAGATCCTGACCTGATGACAATGGGACCAACTGTGAAATACTTATACTCGTACTCTTTCAAACAAAAAGAGAATTTTCGAAATCGGTCCAGCCATCTTCTAATAATCGGTGAACAAAAAATAGCAAAACAAAGATCCCGACGTATTGAGAATCTCCTTCTTCGAAATCTTGAAGTCGGTTGAAAAGGTTTACACTGTGACTCTCTACTAGTTGGTAGCAAATGGTACAACAAAATATCCCGCGCAAATATATCTGACACAATCTCATTAGTAGAAATTATAGAGCCCATGATCGATTGATCGTGTCACATATTTTTGCGATGTTCTTTTGTCTACTCACTCAGATCAGGTTGAACTCGCTTCAACTGATTTCGCTGGAAGCGCAAGCTCGGTAGGTGAAATAGAAATAGAAATACATTTACTTGCTAGAATGCAGGTAATAAAAATATTACAATAATGTCAGTAAGTTCCGTATACAATCAGCCACCTAGTGGCATGCAAAAAATAATAAAGTTATTCTATATATTTTCAAAAAAATGCTAGTAGCAGTCAATTATATAATAATAATTCTAAGTGTGCGTTATTAAAAATTAAAATACGTTAAGTTTATACAAATTAAATTAAGATATAATCTTAGCATGCTATGTCATAATATTTCCTTAGCCTAAAGCGCAGGTACACATATGGTATTTGATTCAATTAAAATTTAAAGACAATAATGTACAATTAGTGAATTACTACAATGTCAGTAGGAGCGATGACTAGATGCGATGATTGATTTTAATTATGATTACATTCGAAATGTTCATCGACTTTATAATATTGCTTGTTAATACACCAATTTAGTAATTTAAACTTAAATTCGGGAAAATCAAGTATCTTGATAGCCTCTGGCAGGTGCTTAAATACCTTAACTGCCATATGAAGTACACTATTTCGGTAGTGTTGAGAGTCACAATCCGGAAATTTTAGATTGAACCCACTTCGGCCAGAGGCTTGCCTAGGATTTCGCTTCGCAATGCTGAACTTGTCAATATTTATTTTTGTATACATGCAAGTCTCATACACTTAGAGAGAAGGCAAGGTGAGGATTCTGTGCTAACGGAATAGAGGTCTGCAGGGAGCAATGATATGAGCACCGCATACTGCTCTTATGCACTTTTTCTGTAGCAGAAACACTTCCTTCAAAGAACTCGCGTATCCCCATAAAATTATCCCGTACCGTAGATTAGACATAACGTGTCCGTGAAATGCTAGGAGAGCAGCCTGTTCCGATGCTACATGGTGCAGTCTCCCTAGGGCATAAACAAACCGGCTTAGCTTCTGAACATGCATTTCAGAGTAGCAAAATTATCTCGTCTGGTCGCGGTAGGGTATCCCCCGGCTACCTTCCCAACTAATAGTCCGCTCCAATGTTTAGAAATAAAAGAAAAGTACAAAAATCCACTGCTTCAGGCGAGACTCGAACGCGCGACTCATGGATACATGCCCATCGTTTTGACCAACTGAGCTGTTGAGACTTACCTGGTGGCTGCGAATTTCTCCACTATATCCGTTATGCGTCTTAGGGGGACGCCTAGCGACATCTACCGAAGAATTCTTACACTTCTCAACCGGTTATCGGAGTCCCAAGTAGTATTGCTTGAAGCAGTAGATTTTTCTGCTTTTCCTTCATATCTAAACATTGTGGTATCGTTAGCAGACGTTTTGCTTAATACAAAATTAATTATAATAGTCTGCTCCTTTACCGCTACAGTAGCAATAAGAGGCTGAGAACACCCGATAATCGATGACCTTCAACTCTACTTTACTCAAATAGTTATTTAGCAATAACTACTTGTTTTGAGATAGTAATAAAAATATATGTTATTATTCGTTATATTTGGAAGAACATCGTTAATTCCGATACAATTGGACGTAATCGGCTTGATAGAAAATAGTACCAAAGTTACATCTTAAAATTTGCTTTAAACAGTTGTATGTATTTAGTTTCTTGACGTATACGTCTGTAACTAAGAACAAAATTCCACCACTCTAATACTAAAAACTTTTTTTTTTATATTTCTTTGTTTTTTTTAAATTCATCATTTTGCAAAATTTGCAATGAGCTCCCATACTAATCGTAACACAGTGTTTCTCTTTCACTCGCGCTGAAAAAGATAGGGAGGTAATTTAGCTGTTGTTAGCCCCTTAAGCCCAAGTCAGGAAAAAAGGTGTTTGTTGTGCAAGATATTGTAAGGTAACTGTACCACCTGTTACATTACACTGTCAGTACAATCTTCAATCTGTCTGTCCCGTACGGCTCAAGATTGGCATCCACAAAGGACCACTGACTACAGATAGCCCTGACATGACCACATTGAGTTGTCTATCATCGGTTGTCTGCGCATATGGGAAGGATCTAGATTCGGTAGCAATAGTTTATGGTAATACTAACATTTGCCTATAAGTTCACCCGAGTAAAAGTACCCTGTATCCTATTATCGTGCACCTGTTTCATGTCGTAACTGGAATGTTAAACATTAACTTATGACAACTAGAGTTACCGTAAAACTTTCGTGAGACTCTAACATATTACAAATATTTATAACGGGTTACTCACGTAATTTAAGTCGATTTTTGCGACATGTTTCGATCAATTTACGATGATCATTTTCACGAGCGCCCTTCCAGTAGCCGGTGCGCTGCCGTCGCGGAAGGCCGCTCGTGAAAATAATCATCGTAAATTAATCGAAACATGTCGAGCAAAAATCGACTTAAATTACGTGAGTAACCCGTTATAAATATTTGTAACAGAGTTACCGTCTTTGAGGCACTTGCCGTTTACTAATACTGAATGGCAAGTGATAGGGTTATATAATAGGAAAATGTTTACTTATAGACAATTACTTACTTCTGTGAATCTACTATCCATTTAAAGGTAATAACAAATTAAAATATGCCTGGTAAGGTCTCAGGACCCTCAGGCAGGATCAGGTATTTGTCGAGTCAATTATTTTTATTACTTTCGTTGTTACTGATCTTTATTTGTCTTACAACTGTTTTATTCAGAATTGCAAATCGAAAGTATAAAACGGCGCATGAACAAGAAGTACACGTGTTAAATTGACAATAAAATAATCATACTAGGTATTTATAGATAATTTTTATTACTTTGTGTAGATTGTATATGATAATATGCTAAATGTAAATGCAACTGCATTCCTTATACGTTTTATTAATAACTAAGAGTAAGCCTACTTCTAAACGTGGAAATCGTTAAAATCATCCAACTCCTTTTTCACCCCCTTACGTGTTTCCCGAAACAAAAAACGCCCATTTGTCGCCTGCTTCAAGAAAAAAACGAAATAAACGCTGTAAATTGGAGCGTCTGTCACTCAATGTCAAAAGACGATTGCCATTTAGAAAAAAACCGGCCATGTGCGAGTCGGACTCGCGCACCGAGGGTTCCGTACAAACCTATAACAAGCAAAAGTTGTAGTATGTTTATTACTAATTTCAATTTAATACCTCTACGCGTTTACGAGGAAAAAGGTAGTAAGATTAAAATTAAAAAAAAAATATTTTTTGTATGATTTTACTAAAACTGTCTACTTTTCGTAATTTTTCCTTTGTCTGTGCTATATGAAGTTTCTTCGTGCCAAGTTTCAAGTTTCTGAGTTTACGGGAAGTACTCTTTAGGTTTTGAGTTTCGTGCGAGTACTCAGTTTCAAAATATGCGACTTAAATTGCTATTTCTTTTGATTGCGTTGATATAAAAGTTTGGTTTTGCTACATCTGAAAGGTCCTATAGGTATTTGACATGAATTTCAATTTAATACCTCCACGTGTTTACGAGAAAAAAGGTAGTAAGTTTAAAATTCAAAAAAATATTTTTTTGTATGATTATACTAAAAATGTCTACTTTTTGTAATTTTTCCATTGTCTATGCTATATGACGTTGCTTCGTGCCAAATTTCAAGTTTCTGAGTTTACGGGAAGTACCCCGTAGGTTTTGCGAGTGCCGAAAAACTCTAAAATTTGCAGCATAAGCGACTGTATCTTTTGATTGCGTTGGCTTTTAAGTTTGATTTTTTCACAGCTCCAAGGGACAATAGACATGAGTATTTGATATAAATTTCAGCTTGATACCTCCACGCGTTTCTGAGAAAAATGGTCTTGACAGACAGACAGACAGACAGACAGACAGACAGACAGACAGACGAACAACATTCCTATCCTGTAAGGGTTCCGTTTTTTCCTTTCGAGGTACGGAACCTTAAAAATCAACGCGACTTTTTTAAAAAGGTATTTAGACTTAAGAGTCCGGTAACGATTTCAAAACGAAAATCGCTAATTATGAAATTACGCACACGAATGGCATTTATTTGAAGTATTTTTATTGGAAGAAAATACTTTTGGTCCATATATTAATAATTGATATCCGAAAACTCAATTCATACAGAGCTTGTTTAGTGAGGACGTTGATTCGTGCAATCTTGTAGCTTGATTTTTGTTATTATTTTAATGCCCCCTAATATGTTTTTATATTACATGAATAAAGCATAAAGTCAAGTTTATATTTTTGTAAAATACTTGAATACATTCCCAAAAATATCACCCAAACTTCGGCAATTTTTAATAAAATTGCTCTAGCTAAACAGACTCTTGCTTCAAAAATATATATAAAAAGGAAAAAAAACCGAACTCTTAATTCAAAATCCAAATCAAAGATGTTATCAATGTTATCATAAATACTATAAGTGTCTGTTTTGACATGGCAATACCTTTAATAACAAAACAAGTAGAATTCGCCTCCCGGTACATTGTAGGTCACTAACCCCAACCAGTAAGTAACCTACTCCGATCATTACAATGTTACTAACAAGTACAAAATGACAATACGACTGACAGTTCAGTTCTGTACCTACGACGATATCGGGCACGATTTCATATTTTCCATTCTAAATGACTTAACCGCTTATCAGTCTTATAATACATACGTCCTTTAGTATTTGAGTGATAATAATTTTCATATTTCCCCATCCAGATTAGTATGGTACGTTCATAGATGCCCTCAACTATCTTCTAGACTGAGCATATAAAAACCTTAGCAGTTTGCGGACTTTGCGGGCGTGACCGCACATTTTAGTTACCTCTACGTTTACAATCGCCTACTTCTATTAAATTCTTCTTCTATTAATATCTAACTTTAAAACACATCTATACACGATCCAACTTCAATACAACTCCAAAGCATTAACAACGCAATACAGCTAGCGCCTAAACGTCTGTATCAGAAATGTCAGAATTAGCTTGAAAATTATTCCGATGCAACTCCAATACAACTTAAATATTGTTTGATTATTTGTTGTGTGTTGGAGTTATGTCTGAGATAAGTTGTGTTTTTAACGTATTGTTTACGTATTTGAAAATTAGAATACGGCCCAATGGCACGAGGCATTAAAAATATGTATTTACACAAAATTGTCTGAAGAAAGAAGTGTTGGCGTTGGTAGCCTTTTAAGCGGTAAAGCGTTTGACTTTCAGTCCGGAGGTCTTGGGTTCAAACCCGGCTGGTACCAATGAGTTTTTACAAATTTATGTACAGTACTCATTTGTTATTTAGGTAAGGAATAATGTTCGGAAAAAACCTACATACATCAGTGAAATAATTCAATAGTAGTTATATTTGTAGTCCGCAACCCCGCTTTAGGCCAGGGTCCTATATATGAAAGGAGGCCTGTGCCCAGCAGTGGGAAGTATAATAAGCTAATATATTAAATGCGGTGTCTCATATGTGTTTCTACCGCAAACGTCAACAATCTAAATTTAGTTATCTCCGTCTCTATCGCTCTTGTATATTTGAAAGAAAGTGATGCAAATAGACGGTCGAACGCACGAAGTTGTTCACGGTGAAAGGTCTGCGTACGTTTTATTTAAACTAGTCGTAGGCAGGGCTCTAGTGATTTTGGACGCGCGTGACAATCTTACTGGCATTTTAATGATTGGCATTTAGTTTCCATGGCAATTATCGCCTACCGCGAAACGCTTATGCCAATTGATCCCAACATAGTTGAAAATATCCAGCATAATTACATAGCGAATAGGTTTTTGCAACACGAATGTTGGGTCGCGGTTAGGGTTAACCAGTATCTTGACTTACAACAAAACGAAACGTAGATGTACCTACATGTAGGCTACTACTTACCACCAGGCGGGCCGTATTCTTCCACTACTTTATAACTGACTCGCTACATGTTTATAAATATTTGCGAAAAAAATTAAAAATTAAAAAATTTGTCACGATTTATTAAAACTTTTAATGTTGCTCCTCAGAGGAGCCCAACTAATGATAATAGCAGTACCTACCTATTGTTTGCATTTGAAAACTAGCTCAGATCTATAGGTAATTAATTTGTTTAAGAACAATGTAGATAATAGGGTATTTGTAAAATGTAATTACACTATGTATCATTAGCACGGCACTATACAAATTAAACCTGGCAGGGAAAGTATTAAGATCATCATCATCCCTTTATATCCCACTGCTGAGCATAGGCCTCTTTTCGTGTATGCCACTTGTCCCGGTCTTGTGCCAATTTCATCCAGAAGTAACCCGCGGCCTTCTGAACGAACCCAACGAGCCATCGGACGCCAGGGGCTTCTTTTATCTGAAAGGGGCCACCACTCCGTCAACATTTTAGTCCACCTGCCATCACTCTACCTGGCAACGTGTTAAGATACTGTTAAAAAACCTGTACTGAGTTCTCTCAGCGGCCTCCCTGGCATTATCATTCCGCCGGGACTCCCGTTGCGAATAACAAGCTTTATAAATAGTCGCATGAGTTTTTCGACCCACTGCTAAATGCTTGCTCCTAGCATTCGACTTGAAAATAAGTCCAGTCAACGAGGATTTTGCAATAATTCCTCCCGTTATAAGTTAGTTGCCGTTTTTTAACGCACACAAAACAATAAATATAAAATAAACAAAAAACGAATTTAATGATTGCTCGATAAGATAATGTTTAATCACAGATAACCTCAACCACTAGATAGATCATAAGTACAACTCGAGGTCACCACACATAGGCGCTTCCGTACTAATTAATATGAGAGCGCGACAGCTTATTTCAGTTGAGTTAACGTTTTTGATCATTTACTCATGTGAATTAAAAATATCCACAAAAATTAGGTTACAAGAGTAAACCTGGATTGTAATACGACAAAATGGTGTAGACTATTGAGATGTGCTGTTAGAATCGTAGAGTTTTTGTGTAGTGACCTGGTTCTCCGTGTAGCTTAATGATGAGCAGTCTGTGTAGTCTGTGTGTTTAATACTTGGCACGCTGTTGTTACGATTATTACTAATGACTTAAGTTTAAAGATGATGTTAACGTAAATGCAAAAACTTACCTAGTTGTGACCGAGATAAAAGAACTCAAAAACGATACATTCGGATCCCAAAAGTAAATGGATCTGGAGCCATCAGCCATTACTGGTACTTACATTTGCATCGTACTTACATACAACATAAGTTGGATGGATAAAGTCAGCAACCGTTCAGCCATCTTGGAAAGTGGTGGTGAGGTAGTGAACACCGTGGTCAATACTTATATCTGTTGTGATGAAAGCTACAAGAAAGGATACGATTTACCTAAAGGAATAAAATCAAATACGTAGGTAAACAAATAATGCCATGAAAATCAGGCGAAATATCATTCCCATTACAAGCGGGCTTTGACTGGAGTAACCCTTATAATCTAGATTCCTTTGAGTTATAAAAGAAGTTTTTCGCACCTCAGAACTTAAATTATCAGAATTAAAAGAACAGTGAGGAGTCTTCTCAAAAGGATTCAAATATGTCATCTATTTTGCAGCTAGGATAGGTAATTGGTAAGGAATTTTATTCTGCTAATCATAGACATATAAAATAAGAAGACGCGGTACCGTGAAGACCATAGTGAAGACAAAATTGTGATTCCATAATAAGCCGATTCTCTCGTGTTTACGTGCGACACACATACATATACAGGGTGTTTCCTGTAATAAGAGCAATAAATTAAAACGTAGATTCTACTCCTCAAACAATGAAACGTTAGTTCTACAATTTAAAAAAAAATTAAGTTTTTATATTGTCTCTTTTTCATACATACTAAATAGTATTTTCAATATACGTTAAAATCCGTCTAATTGACATTGCTTGTCACTCTTGTCACCCAACAGAAATAATCAATTTTGCAATACATTGCGTGTTCGAATAAACTTTAAAGTGAAATAAAAATCAAATTATAAGTTATTTTTAAAAGTCGCTGAACTAATATTGTCCAGTTTGAGGAGTAGAATCTACGGTTTAATTTATTGCCCCTATTACAGGAAACACCCGGTATAACTCGTGGACGAGCGGTGATTGGTTCAAACGACAAAAGTGAGTGTGTGTGCACGAGACCACGGCTTACTATGGAATCACAGTAAAAGTTCCGTCTTCGTGGGACCACGTCTACCTATTTTATATGTCACGAATGTCGTTTCTTTCACATTCGCGAATGCGAACTTTCAACCTATCTTCTAGGAGATGCGCAGATTTTTCGAACTACCCGCACTTGGCACTTTTATCTACCCTAAGTTTGTCTATTTGCCTTCACACAACAATCACGATATCTGACGGTTTGGAAGTGCAAGGTTTTTCACGATTTTATTTTCTAATCCCAGTATTTCACGAAGACGAAATCCCTTGTCCCTTGTTATGGTTGAAATTTTTAGACTCGCTAATCTACCTGCGATCATGAATGTAGCCACGTATGATACAACAATTTACTTAGAGTTTCCGCAATACAAGATTTGGTTGAGTAGAACGTTTTAATAAATAAAACACGTTGTTCAATCGTAAAACGCTCCATAACAAATTTGCTGTACTACACAAAGTAATTTACATGCAACAACTTTCATATTCGCCGCCAAAACAAAATGGCGGCAAAAAAAGTTGTATACCTCCAAGTTGGCCACCCTGTATCTACTAAAACTGTTATTATTAACACATTTTTTTTACTTCAAACGCCTTTATTACGGGGTATTCCTCTAAAATGATTGCAATACTTAGAGGATAGTGTTGAAACACGGACCCATTTAGCCCAGACCAGCGTGAGAACACTGTTGTTCCTAACTTGTTGGTACTGCCCACACTGAACTACAAGTAACAAGCGACTAGCGATCTATCTTACAGAGGTGACTCAATTGTAAATACATTAGCGGATACTCGTAGTAGTGCTTAGACACGGACCCATGCAGCCCAGACCAGTGTGAGAACACTGTTGTTCCTAACTTGTTGGTACTGTCCACACTGAACTACAAGTAACAAGCGACTAGCGATCTATCTTACTGAGGTGACTCAATTGTGAATACATTAGCGGATACTCGTAGTAGTGCTTAGACACGGACCCATGCAGCCCAGAACAGCGTGAGAACACTGTTGTTCCTAACTTGTTGGTACTGTCCACACTGAACTACAAGTAACAAGCGACTAGCGATATGTCGTACTGAAGTGATTCAATTGTAAATGTAATAGCGGATACTCGTAGTAGTGCTCAGACACTAACCCATGCGGCCCAAAACAGCGTGAGAACACTATGGTTCCTAATTTACTGGTATTGACCACACTAAACTACAAGTAACAAGCGACTAGCGGTCTGTCTTACTGAGGTGACTCAATTGTAAATGGTTTAGCGGATACTGGTAGTAGTGCTCAGACACAGACCCATGTAGCCCAGAACAGCGTGAGAACACTGTTGTTATTAACTTGTTGGTACTGTCCACACTGAACTACAAGTAACAAGCGACTGGCGTTCTTGCTTGATGTTCCGAACATTAGGAAAGGGGAGTTGAAACCAAAGCGCCAAATCCCTTTCGACAATTTTGTGAAATGTAAGACTGTAAGTAATTATCTTTTTTAAACTAATTCAAAAATTCAAAAGGAGGAGGTTCTCATTTCGTTAATAATTTTACCTTATTTCACAACTCCATATAATCTCTCTATATAAGAGTTTATACTTTCAAGATTGATCCTATTTAATTTTATATCCAGATCTGATTATGGGATCCATGACAAATCGAAGAAACTTCAAATATTAAAGGAATAAAAAATGCTTAACATGATTGTTTTGAAATACACTATGGTCGGTGTTTGTATGGCACATTAACTGTTTGTTGAGTAATTTCTTTTCTAATTAAGATCATGCGAAGCTTTTTTTTCAGCCAGTTATGTTATTATTAATCTTAGAATAATCAGTTTTTATTACGGAATGCAATCCGGGTTTATTTATTATGAAAAAACTCTGGTAATACCCGAAAACCCGAGCTCTTTCATACGCCGGGCTTTTAAGATATCTTATCTTATCTTTTTTTTTTACCCTTCCTTTTAGCATCATTCCCTAGTTTTTATGCTAACCACAATTCGCTTGTGCCTTACGCTACAATTTGTTTGTTCTTGGAGTTGACTTAAGGCCAGCGACCTTCCGGCTCCGTCCGCAAATATTCTCCACAAATATTTTGAGAGTGGACATTCTTGAGCTTTCGTCCCAGGCCGGACAACGTCTAGACTAGGCAATAACTTATTAGCTTTATTTTTTTTATTTTACTTACTACCGCCCTCACTCATAACTCGTAGTTAAATTATGTTTTGCCTGTTTCTAATGTAAAAAACACAGTGACAGATAGCGACAAAGTGACAAATATTATGACAAACGGTTAGTAGTTAAATAAGGCTTCTAAAATGTTTATAAACAACCAAGGTACGTTTATAACTTCAATTATTCGAAACTTAAGTAAAAAAATCATGACTTTATTACAATGAGTTTTTAACGGGCCTGCCCCATTGGGTTTGCCCATTTGTTTGTATATAAGTACTACGAGTATACACATTATCGGTTTATCCTTTAATTCATTTTTCCGTTTTGTTTTCCTCTCACTTTGTGCATGTCTACTTTTTATGCAAAATATCTGACGTCAACTTTCTTTTTAGGGTTCCGTAGTCAACTAGGAACCCTTATAGTTTCGCCATGTCTGCCCGTCCGTCCGTCCGTCCGTCCGTCCGTCCGTCCGTCCGCGGATAATCTCAGTGACCGTTAGCACTAGAAAGCTGAAATTTGGTACTAATATGTATATCAATCACGCCGACAAAGTGGTAAAATAAAAAGTGGAAATTTTTTTTTTATTAGGGTACCTCCCCTATACGTAAAGTGGGGAGTGATTTTTTTTTTTCATTTCAACCCTAACGTGTGATATATTGTTGGATAGGTATTTAAAAATGAATAGGGGTTTACTAGAATCATTTTTCGATAATGTAAATATTTTCGGAAATAATCGCTCCAGAAGTAAAAAAATATGCGTCCCCCCCCCCTCTAACTTTTGAACCATAAGTTTTAAAAATATGAAAAAAATCTCAAAAGTAGAACTTTATAAAACATTTCTAGGAAAATTATTTTGAACTTGATAGGATGAATAGTTTTTGAAAAAAAAATTACAAAATAATTTCTGAACTAAGTTTGTAATTTAACCGTATAAGCAGGTGTTTATTGTACCTGTAATTTCTACAAAATTACAATGAAATGACGTGCTTTCAAATAAAGTAAAAACGGTGAAAATCGGTTCACGCAATAAAGAATTATTCCATAAAAATCATCTTCCATACTTTAAGCTCGCGCGCAATAGTTTACTTAATTTGCCGATAGATGTCGCTGTACGTGGAACTCTCGTATCATATCCTACATGGCGGTGTTATTAACTCTTAAGTGGGACACTTACTGTGACGGACGGAAAACTACGGAACCCTACACTGAGCGTGGCCCGACACGCTCTTGGCCGGTTTTTAAGTATCGTTAGACTCCTTAAAGGCCAGGACAGAATAACAGCGTTGCAAATTGTGGGGTCAACTCGCAATTTCGCAACATTATGCTGAGTCTGAGCCTTTTCTTTATCGCGCACATTGCTGAACACATTGTGAACTTCTGTAGTTACCTATACTCGACTAGTGTTTACCTTTAGGTATTCATTTTTCAACCTCTGTTTTTAGGGTTCCGTAGTCAACTAGGAACCCTTATAGTTTCGCCATGTCTACCCGTCCGTCCGTCCGTCCGCGGATAATCTCAGTGACCGTTACCACTAGAAAGCTGAAATTTGGTACTAATATGCAGATCAATCACGCCGACAAAGTGGTAAAATAAAAAGTGGAAAAAAATGTTTTATTAGGGTACCTTCCCTATACGTAAAGTGGGGAGTGATTTTTTTTTTTCATTTCAACCCTAACGTGTGATATATTGTTGGATAGGTATTTAAAAATGAATTGGGGTTCGCTAAAATCATTTTTTGATAATGTAAATATTTACGGAAATAATCGCTCCAGAAGTAAAAAAAAATGTGTCCCCCCCCCCTCTAACTTTTGAACCATAAGTTTTAAAAATATGAAAAATCTCAAAAGTAGAACTTTGTAAAAACTTTCTAGGAACATTACTTTGAACTTGATAGGTTGAATAGTTTTTGAAAGAAAATTACAAAATAATTTCTGAACTAAGTTTGTTTTAACCGTATATGGTGTTTATTGTACCTGTAATTTCTACAAAATTACAATGAAATGACGTGCTTTCAAAAACTCTTAAGTGGGGACACTTACTGTGACGGACGGAAAACTGCGGAACCCTACACTGAGCGTGGCCCGACACGCTCTTGGCCGGTTTTTTATGTTGTGTAGTGTGTGTTTTATTGAATAAATTTATATCTATCTATCTATCTAAATAGCAGTACGTGTGGTTGCTGTTTGTAGGTTTTTATTTCATTGAACTTGTCCCGTGAACTCCCACTAGTCATAGTCTAAGAGCGCACAGGATGGCATGCAATCAGCATGCAGATGCTGAAGCTCACGGCGAACATCGAATATTGATCGTCGCATTATGATAATTCCGAAGCAAAGTCGCCGCGACCGGTGTGTAGGCCGACATCTTATACGGACTTTCAATGCTTCCTAGTGCCTCATTCCAACTTTAGAACACGTTTAGACATGATCCAACATCAATTCAACTCCAATGCATTAACAACGCAATACAGCTAACGCCTAAACGTCTGAATCAGATATATCAGAATTTGCTTGAAAAATATTACGATGCGACTGGAATACAATTTCAATATTGATTGCTTTTTATACCACAACGGTGGCAAACAAGCATACGGCACGCCTGATGGTAAGCAGCTACCGTAGCCTATGGCAGCCTGCCACTCCAGAGGTGTCACATGCGCGTTGCCGACCCTACACAAAAAGGAGGATCCACGGTGTTGACGGCTAAAGGAACAAGAGGGTCCCTCGTCGTCAACACACTGGGTCCTCTTTGAGCTCTTTGGCAACCTTATACTTACCAGCAGGAACAGAACACTATGAGTAGGATCTAGTGCTATTTGGCTGTGGTTTTCTGTAAGGTACTTCCCCAGTCGGGCTCTGCTCCATATTTGAGCAAGATGACATTCGCTGTGCTGTGCCCTACCACACATACCGAGATGACATTCGCAGTACCCATACCTCTCATTTGGACGTAGTTTAAGGACATACCCGTGTCCGGGCGTTATTTGTTGTGTATTGGAGTTATGTTTGAAATAGATTGTGTTTTTAATATATTGTTTGTGTATTTTAAAATTAGAATACGGCACCTGGGCAATACAGCTTAAACGTCTGAATCAGAAATATCAGATTTGGTTGAAAATTATTCCGATGCAATTCCAATACAACTTCAATATTGGTTGATTATTTCTTGTGTGTGTGTGTGTGTGTGTGTGTGTGTGTGTGTGCGCGCGCGCGCGCGCGCGTGTGTGTGTGTGTGTGTGTGTGTGTGTGTGTGTGTGTGTGTGTGTGTGTGTGTGTGTGTGTGGGTGTGTGTGTTAAAAACACAATCTATCACCAACATAACTCCAACACACAACAAATAATCAACTAATATTGGAGTTGTATTAGAGTTGAATCGGAATAATTTTCAAGCAAAGATTAATCCCCTTATTTATAAACGTCTCTCAGCCTCAATTAGTTTCTTTATGTTTTGTCCTTATCTGTCACTTTGACAGCTGTGTTTGTTAGAAACAGACAAAACATAAATTAACTAATCGGAGCCTGAGATATTTTTATTAATAAGATGATTATAAGACGTTAGCTGTATTTCACAGTTAATGCATTGGAGTTGGATCGTGTTTTAATGTGTTTATTCGAAGACAGCTGGACCGATTCAGAAGATTCTGCTAGTCTGAAATAGTATACTTCACAGTTGGTCCCATTGTAACCAGGTCAGGATCTTATGATGGGATCCTGGAGAAACAGAGGGAACTCTTCAAATAAAATATGTACACCTATAATGATTTAAATATTTTTTACAGTAGCTTGGGCATTTCCGTTTGGAAAGGTGGAGTCTACGTGAAATCGGTTCTTTTTTGTTTGGAGCTACCCTTTAGATACTTTTTATACGTCTTACGACCAATAGAAGCTTCCGAATGATGTCATCGCTTTGTCTATAATAATAAAGATATATAAAGATTTAACAACAAAAAAATATAGCGATGTGCGTACCTACTCGCTAATAAGATGGGCGTTTCTCTAGTTTAACTTATCCTGTCGCGAAAACAAAAAGCTAATTTTATCTAATTGTCTGTTAACCAAAATGTCACGTCAAGTGCCTCAAAGAAGATCCATGGATCTGACATAAATAAGCCGCAGGCGCATCAAAATGGCGAACTGTCAAACGTGGGGTAATTACTGTCATGCCATGCACCCGTTTTGTCATGCAGGTGGCATTGCTATCACTTAACGAGTTACAGTCGGATTTGATTAGGGAATGTAACGGGTTTTTATTTTGGTTGAAAAAAAATCGGCTTCCCGGTTAAAACCAGTTTTTATTTTACAAAATAATAACCGGTTGCATTACATAAATTTGATGCATGTTGTCGATAGTAAATAAATTAGTTTGGTGACATGGCTACATTTTCATCGACTTTCAAGAGGTTCGATGGGAAACCATGCCGTAGTTTGGGTAACGGGTTATAGTTTTTTAAACGTTTTAATTGTAACTATAAAACTTTCGTGAGACTCTAACATATTAAAAATATTTATAACGGGTAAAATGATCATCGTAAATTGATCGAAACATGTCGAGCATAAATCGACTTAAATTACGTGACTGACCCGTTATAAATATTTTTAACGTTTTAATTGGTTCATATCAGAGCTCTATTGTTATAAATACGCTATGTTTTATCATATACGTTACAAAAAAGCATGCAGCTTGCCTGCATGGAAAAATAAGTACTTATACCTATTTCCAAGTCTCTGATATTTAAACTTGAACTCTTTCAAAGAATCCAATTCCAATACTAAATGTCTTGAAGTTCAACCTAAGTGTACATCCCTCCTGATGGTAAGCAGATACCGTAGTCTATGGACGCCTGCAACTTCAGAGGTGTCACATGCGCGTTCCCTTTAGAGATCTGAACACTCTTTTTTTTTAAGTACCCCATACTGATACTGCACGTGGATAGAGAGACCAATGATGCAAATTAAACATTAAAGTGATGGATCTCACAGTTGATTGCTTGACAACTCGCGAAATCTATGTGAATTACATTTTCTGATGTCAAAGTAATAAATGACATTATCTGACATTTAATGCGTAAGGACGCAATCTATCGCGGCCATTAAAAATGACAGCTCTGAATGAGACTGTTGAATAACACGCGAGATGTATGGCTTAAATTAACTACTTAGTCTAAGCGCCAGGGGCTTTGGCTTTTTACAGCGCCATTTTAAAGAAAAACACTTAATTTTTGTTTTGGTAAGCGCTGGTGGCCTGGCGGTAAGATAAGGCGGTCAGACTTTCAATCCGAAGGTCGCGGGTTCAAACCCCGGCTCGTACCACTGAGTTTTTCGGAACGTATGTGCGTCACTTTTCGGAAAACATCGTGAGGAAGCCGGATCTAACCCCAACAAGGCCTAGTTTCCCCTCTGGGTTGAAAGGTCAGATGGCAGTCGCTTTCGTAAGAACTAGTGCCTACGCCAATTCCTGGGATTAGGTTGCCGAGCGAACCCCAGGCTCACAAACGCTAGGAGGAAGACTTAATTTTGTTTACAATTTTTTTTAAATACTTGCTTTTAACAACGATTGTACTTTACTTTTTTTTTTAAATAGGAGGCAAACGAGCAGACAAATCGCCTGATGGTAAGCAATTACCGCCGCCCATGGACGCCCGTAACACCAGAGGGTTCACAAGTAGTACAGTAAAAATACGATTGCGTCAAACATTAATTTATATAGCCTGATTTTTTTAATATTCATTCTTATGGAATATTTATATATAATATATGCAAAAATCCTACCACCTTTTCACCCGGAAGTAGTTAAATAGGTAAAACAAAATATATATAAAAAATTGTATATTTTTATTTACAATAATATCAATTATTTTTATTTGTAAATATCACTGAGAAAAATAATGGCTAACAAAGTCACAAAATACGCCTTGTCAGGTTTTTTTAGTTGTAGGCACAATAAGTATTGCATTTGTAACAAAGCGGGTCTATTTACTATCACAACATTTTTGTTGTCAAATATATATTGCAGTATTAACAAGTCGTATTTTGTCACCGAGACAATATTTTTGGGTTTGTTGACTTGACAATTGAATTTTGTGAATTTAACAAGTTTAACATTAGTACGGCAACAAAGTCAACAACTATTAACAAGTCGTATTTTGTCACCAAGACAATATTTTTGGGTTTGGTGACTTGACAATTGAATTTTGTGAATTTAACAAGTTTAACATTAGTACGGCAAAAAACTACTTAACAAAGCACATTTGTATCTGCATTAAATGGTTTTATTGTTAAATTGACAATGTTCAGTTGCGCCGAAAGTGGTGGACGTGACGGAGCGCGGGCGGTGTGATAAGTGCTTAGTGTTGTGGTTTTGAATAGGAATGTGTGTCGAGGTGGGCGTGTTTCTTCAAGATTGGTTTCTGCAAGGCTTGCACACCTAATCCCTAGCATGGTTGGTAAGTAACTACTCATTATTTTTTATCACTTAGGTAATTTTGTATTTCAATTCCATTTTACAAAAGACGCGTGCGCAGGACTATCGAACGCAAAATTGTATGCATTCCAGATTGAACTCTTCATTAGGTTGCACACTTTTTCTTTAGTTCATTACATACAACACTATTTATATTAAACATTCGGTCTAACTGGGCAACCACGCGGCCGCGCGCCATCTTGCACACAAGTAATAGCACAAGTAGCTGATAATTTAACTTAATCTCTTAAATAGGTATTTACGATTTTATTTATGATTTGTAAGTATGTGGGTATCTGCCATCAACGAAATACTTTACTGACCATCGGCAGACTTTATTGGTACGAGTATGATAATAGTAACGTTCCGTATAAGTAATCTAATGCATCTAAATTATATACGGTGTAACCGTACCTACTGTATGTCAATAATCTTAGTAATAAAATGCATGATATTTTTAAGATGTATGTATAATAAAAATAATAAATGTATAGATAAAATACCTATGTAGGAGCTGTAGGGTTAGAATCGGAAGTAGTTTCTTTTTGATTTGCATAAAGTGCATTGTAAAGTGCCTAAATTGAAGAATAATTAATAATTATTTTCATTTTCACTTTAACATTGCCATAAGGTCTACCGTGGTAATTATATTTAAGTGTGGTGTTGTTTGTAGCATTATGATATATGTTTGTTTCAGGCGTCGCCTGACTTTCAATGTGAGTACCAGCAGCAAATAAAACATATAAAGAAAGATAAAATCCTCTTATAAAGTTGAAGATTCTGAAACTACGAGTACTCGTTGAAAGAGGAGAATGTAACAAGGCTGACTTATCAACCATCGACCTTCTCGATTTGGCCTCTGGTAAGATCCTAAATATGTATTTTATGTTTTGTATTTCTTCAAATAATTTCTGCATTTTTAAAAGATTGCTCATGACGACTTTATACAGTAGCACGTTTCGTAAAACAGTCAGGACAGTAGTATATTTAAGGTTTATGTATTAGTACACAGTTCAAACCTTGCATCTGAATTTTAAACCAGCTCCCGATTTCTGACTGATCTGAAAATTTTCATTTCTTCGTAACTCGGATAACAATGCAATGTTTTGGTACCATCGAGCTGATCTAATTGTTGGACACTGGAGGTGGCTATAAGTACTCTGCAATAAAACAACAAAGCCTAATTGTCTTTGAGTCTGTTATAATTGTTTCGATGAGTAATATGACCCTTAAAGCTTATGTCAAAAATGAAACGTTTGACAAAAAACTTATATGTATTAATTTATTTTTCAGTAGGCGAAGAGAAATGTGTGGAAATTATCCAAAGAAGAGCAAGACATGATTACCTGACTCGTGTTGCGACAGTTTCAGACATAGGAACATACTGTAATCAAAGGGAAATGCTTTTCGGCACCAAAGAAGTCACCATCATGGAAGTTGCTGATATTATATTGAGGGCTCTGCAATCAATACTTTGAATCGTCCATTTTAAAATAAACGAAAATATATTATTTTTTGGTTTGATCTTACGTTTTATACTTCCTAAATATTTTTAGGTCACTGTTTTGCTAACGTGAAACGCTGTTTCTTGATGTTATAATCACGCAACAGGAACATGCTTTGTTTCAGCATCATTTTTTTTGGGTCGTAATGGTTTGCACTTGCTCGTAGTTTGGTCATGATTGGCACTGCTTTTTGTTTTTTGTTTTTTCTGTTTCAACATAACATTTAGGTACATAATGTTATTCATACAACATTGGTTCCACCTTTAATAATGTCAACGGCCTTGAACCACGATTTATCGACATTTTAACTATTTGGTATCTCGCAATTGAAAAATATGCAATTTATAGAAATTGGTCTTTTGCATAATTATCCAACTGCGAGATATAAATTAAAATGCCGAAAATTAAATTTGAAGGTCGTTGTTATTAAAATATTGAACTAATGTTGTATGAATAACAATAAATTGTATCTTGAAACAGAAATACCAAATGGTTAGCATAACAAAGTGCCTTTGTCATTATGACTTTAAAAAAATGATGCCGAAACAAAGCATGTTGCTATTTTGACCACGTAAGATTTGGTTAATTTAACAACGTTAGCAGAATAGTGACCTAAACATTTGATGCCAAAACAAAGCATTTTGCTGCTATGACAACGTTTAATTTGGTTAGATTAACTACGTTAGCAGAATAGTGACCTCAAAGATTTGATGCCAAAACAAAGCACATTGCTATTATAACAACGTTTATTTGGTTAGGTTAACAAAAACTATTTTGTGGTATTGCCACAATACAATACAAATTTGTTGCAAGAACATAATTTAAACAATACAATAACAAAGTTACTTTGTCATTTGCACAAAGCAATTTTGTCTAGGTAGCAACTTAAATCAGAACGTGCTAGGTTAAAAGTTGCCAATATCACAAAGTTTATATTGTTGTAACGACAACATATAAAGCATTGTAATAATAACAAAGTGAAAATGTTATTTATATAATATTGTCAGATTAACAATAAGAGTTTGACAACATAAAAGTTGTACTATAGACCAAGCCCTATAGACGGTTGTATAGCGTTTAAGTTTTATTGTTACGCCCAACATTTTTTTCTCAGTCCTATATAGGACGATATTTAAGTCTTCTTTCTGTTTAAAGCGAAAAAAAAGAAACCGTGTCCATGTTAAACCACATAAATAACAAAATGTACGGCGCGGGCAATATATATCCTAATTCGCTAGAAACAAATAGTAATAATTGGTAGTTTGTTCTTACACATTTTAAATGACTTAGAAACGATATATTCATTAAAATCCTACAAGAAAAACGCTTGGATTATGAGTGCACATATTTGTGGCAGTTAGCGAATAACGACGATATTTTGTAGGATTTCATTGCGTAAATAATACTTGTATCATGATATATCCGTTACACTAAAAATATTAGCTATTATTAATTATTTCCAATTCCCCATACTAGCCGCCCGTAAAATGACTAGTAAAGCGCGTTACCGGCCTTTAAGATGGGAATACGCTCTTTTCTTGAAGGTTTACGCCCAAGTTACGAAGGTATACTAAATTTCAGCTCAATTGGACAACAGGAACTGGTTTAAATCTGGTGCCGTATTCTAATTTTAAAATACATAAACAAAACATTAAAAACACAATCTATCTCAAACACAACTTCAACACAACAAATAATCAACCAATATTGAAGTTGTATTGGAAATGCATCGGAATACTTTTCAAGCAAATTCTGACATTTCTGATTCAGACGTTTAGGCGATAAATAGCTGTATTGCGTTGTCCTCAAATTAAATAATGTTTGTTCAGCGACTTTGAGCAATAGCTTACGGTTTGATATTTAGTTCACTTTAGTTAATTCGAAGACGCAATGTATTGCGAAATTGATTATGTCGACGGTGGCAAGACTGACAAGCAATGACAAGACGAATTTAACGTACGTTGAAAATACTATTTAGTTTGTATGAAAATGTTGAACAAAAGTTTTATTGTTTGAGGAGTAGAATCTTCGTTTTAATTATTTGCTCGTATTACAGGAAACACCTGCCCTGCTAGCATGACTTACATTGTCGCGCGACTCTCCATACTTCAGGAGCGACTCGAAGTATGAAGTCGCGCACGACAACGCATGTTATGCTAAGCCGCCTGGTATACCTATAGGATAAGATGGGTAAGTTTGACATGTGTTGTTTTGACATTAAAACATTTGATTTGTTTTAACTGACAAACACTGGAAGTTAAATGAAAGCTTGTAAATATATACACCGTAGGTCCTAATAACTAAAAAGATTTTAACAGTGTATTCCTGATCATATTTAGATACTAAAATGTCCTATAAACTTTTCTGGAATACGCATAGTTCCAGAGTTAAAACCAATTTAAAAAAAATATTTTTTTATTATAACACGGCATAAAACGCCTTTTTAATGGCGTTCTCGCCACTATTGGGCATAATTTACATGTCCTTACTGACAGATATTACACTGACAAGGAACACTTCGCAGAACTTTATTTTTACAAAAAAATGCACAAAGTTGGTTTAGGCGGCCATATTATTAATAACATTTACTTTTCATGTGCAAAAAACATTCAAAAAATTGAATAAAAGAACAAAAATATGTTTTTTGGCGAAATTGACCTAAAGTCACGTAATATTTTTCCTTTCTTGGTCTCAGAAATGCATGGTCTTTCGGGTTATTCGAGCCCACAGTGTACATATATGAGTATGAATATTGTCATTTAACCCTTTGTTACTTGCAAAGTTAGTACAAAGGTAAATATGTTTGTTGGATTATAAAATGCAACAAAAATTTTAGTTTCCCGTTGGATAGGTTTGCGTTAGTAGAAACTATTCCCTTCATTTTAACGTCTTAAAGCAGCCTAGGCCATTTGTAACCAAATCCAAAGTGCATCTAAAACGAGATGCAATCAAAACTCGTTGGCGACATAAAGCCATAATCCACCGCACGTATGAAGATATCCACAAGCATGCTGCAGCAGTAGCGGTTGACGCGAGTGGCGCGCCAAACGCTATTGTATGGAAATATATACACGAGACACAGGGGACAGTAGGACAGCTCGATTCAGTACGGCTGAAGATAATAAAATTATGGGCATTTTTACTTTAAGAGGCTGACGACACCCGATGACCTTCAAATTGACTTTACTCAAACAGTTTTGAGCTATAACTACTTGTTTTGAGAAAGTAAAAAAAATATATGGTAATATTCGTTATATTTGGAAGAACTTCGTTAATTTCGATACACGGTTAAACGAAATCGGCTCGATAGAAAATAATTCCCAAGTTACATCTTAAAATTAGCTTTAAACAGTCGTATGTCTTTAGTTTCTTAACTTATACGTCTGTAACTAAGGACAAAATTCCACCACACTAATACTAAACACTTCGTTATTTTATATTTCTCAATAATTGCGTTCAATTCATCATTTTGAAAAATTTGCAATGAGCGCCCATACTAATTGTAAGTAACACGGTGTTTCTCTTTCACTCACGCTGAAAAAGATAGGGAGGGAATTTAGCTGTTGTTAGCCCCTTTACTTGTTCTTTAAAACACGATTTAAGTCGTATAAGTATTAAATGTGGGAACGTAAGATCAATAAGATTAAGAGGCTGACAACACCAGATGACCTTCACATTGACTTTACTTAAACAGTTTTTTAGCTATAACTACTTGTTTTGGGGAAGTTAAAAAAAATACATGTAAATATTCATTATATTTGGAAGAACTTCGTTAATTTCGATACACGGTTAAACAAAATCGGCTCGATAGAAAGTAATTCCCAAGTTACATCTTAAAATTAGCTTTAAACAGTCGTATGTCTTTAGTTTCTTAACTTATACGTCTGTAACTAAGGACAAAATTCCACCACACTAATACTAAACACTTCGTTATTTTATATTTCTCAATAAATGCGTTCAATTCATCATTTTGAAAAATTTGCAATGAGCGCCCATACTAATTGTAAGTAACACGGTGTTTCTCTTTCACTCGCGCTGAAAAAGATAGGGAGGGAATTTAGCTGTTGTTAGCCCCTTTACTTGTTCTTTAAAACACGATTTAAGTCGTGTTTTAGTAACGTAGGGTCACATTCCTGACAAAATGAATGGGATTTCACATTGACCGTCAGTTTTGTGACGTGACGATTGCTAGTTAGCACAGTGGCCAGTTGGCCATTAATGGTACACAATAGAATGAAAATACCCTTATATGTTAGTGTGTAGGGCTTTGCAGCGCTAAAGATGGCACTACCACTTGATGTGTACCTATTGGTACACATCATTTTTAGGGTTCCGTGCCTCAAAAAGGAAAAAAAACCTTGGAGACCGTCTAGGATCTAGGACTACTCGTGTATTTGTCTATCTAGGCATTTTCACTTAACTGTGTACCATTAACGGCCGGTTAGCAATCGTCACAAAACTGACGATCAATGTCAAATCCCATACATTTTGTCAGGAATGTGACGGTAAGATAAGAATGATAACATTGATAACTCACACCATGGTCTGTCTAGAGTATAGGTATCTTACTTCAGTTGGAGACACAAAGACAAAATCCACGGCTCGTATGAAGATATACACAAGCATGCTGCAGCAGCAGCGGTTGACGGTGAGTGGCGCACCAAAAGCTATTGTATGGAAATCACAGCACAGGGACAGGGGAAAGTAAGCTAGCTATAGTATATGGCTTATCATTGACAACGCGCATGAGCTTATTGAAACAAGACTGACGTTGGACGCCATTCGTCGAGAGACGTTTTAGGGCCCTAATTTAAAAGAGGAATAATAATAGTCAAAGTCCTGATTTAAACATTGACGGGTTCCATTAAATAGTTTCGGTAGTTTTACATACTGTATAAGTTTCGACAAATTCAGTGGGACGACCCAACTTTTCTTGGCTTCGAGTAAGGCTCTCTTAGGATCCAACAGGAAAGCTCTTAATGGGGAAGACAACTGTCAAAGGTTTGGGCAGATGGAGCCAGCAGAGTATTGTGCTATGGGATTTAGCTTAAGATTAGAATTCACTGCAGAAAAGTCTCAAAAATAACAAGAATTTGACACTATTGATAGAACTGACAGGTACAAACAGCAACACTCTTAACTGTACATAAGTGGATCTTATTACAAAAGGCATAATGCCCACCGATGGGCAGTTAACAGTGTGGGCGATGTTACAACCTATGCTGACGCTATCTATAAATACTTCCGACCAGCTAACCCGATTGTGAAATGTTACTTATGAGTAGTTTTACATTTTACGCTCGTCATAATGATAATGGCGTCCTCCAAGCGAACCTGCTGTGCCGGTCGCCATTGGCCAGCTGTGACGCGAATACGGAATAGCCGGTCTATACTTAGCCGTGTTAGCCAATAATTAAATAATAAATCACGGCTAGTGTTGACTTCTATTTGCTGCCGACGTGCCTTGACCCGTGATGTATAGTCGAGTTACTGACATTAGGTTTATGTGTGGAATAAAAATGTATGTGGTGATGGTGGTAACTTATGTTAGAGAGCTTGTGGGTGAGTTTAGTGTAAGGCCCTACAATGTCGGTACACATAAAGATTTCATTCTTTCACTAATAGAGAGCGTATATTGCGTAGTTTTAGGAAGTACTAATAACTCCATATCGACAAAGTGGGACCTTTTTCAAGTACTGACACATACTCTTCGGTGGAAGACCACATTAGTTGAAGTTAGAAACGAAAGACTACATATAGTTAAAGCAATGACGCGTAGTTTTAGTGACCGCTAGGCAACCGGATGGCTTACGGTATTTAAGCTCCTGAAGTGATGAGATGAGGAACCGCCATGTGCAACCCGAAATGACCCAACTTGGACTGTAGCGAAAATAGAGGGGGGTGCAAAAAAAAATTTATCGCGAGAAAACCGAATGAAACAGCGGTTGCCTGAAAGAATGTACGCTGGTTATATAACAAAATTTTAATGCCATCCCTCCTGGTTGGACTGGTTCCCTGTACGAGAGCGAAGAAAAGAAAATCGTCAGGCAACCGCTTGAAAATTAGCATGCTTATTCTTCATCACATACAGACACCGAAAACAAATTGCCATCCGCCCAGCCCGGGCAGTTATCGAACCATCAGAGTTGGAAGCCGTGGTATGATGTGGAAAACGATATGCCTAAATGCCATCCCTCTCCTATGAAATTTCATCCCCCTGTGGCAATTGATTGCGACACATTTTATTACGTGTATTCAAATTTGACGAATTTCTCGTTTGTAGGGGTGGCCACAGAGGGATGAGATTTCATACGAGAGGGATGGCATTTAGGCATATCGTTTGCCACATCATACAAAATTCAAAAAACAAATGCCATCTGATTTCGATGACTGTTATTGCGTTTTTCCTAAGTTCTGATGATAATGATGGTTCGATAACTGCCCGGCCTGGACGGATGGCAATTTGTTTCCGGTATCCGTATGTGATGAAGAATAAGCATGTTAATTTTCAAGCGGTTGCCTCACAATTTTTTTTTATTTTTTTTCTTCGCTCTCGTACAGGGAACCAGTCCAACCAGGAGGGATGGCATAAAATTTTTGTTATATAACCAGCGTACATTCTTTCAGGCAACCGCTGTTTCAATCGGTTGCCTCGCGATAATAAAAAAAAATTGCACCCCCACCTCTATTTTCGCTCCAGTCCAAGTTGGGTCATTTCGGGTTGCACAGGGCGGATTCTCATCACTTCAGGAGCTTAAATACCGCGAGCCATCCGGTTGCCTAGCGGTCACTGAAATTACGCGTCATTGCTCTGAATAATACTTTTTGCTTAGTTTTGACGACTTACCACTTACTTACTCCATTGGCTCAGCGACCCAAATTGAATCTTGGCTCGAGAGTGTGCCACTTTCCGCGCTCTTGCCAATTGCAGATTTGGAGTTCGCGCAGATCCGCCTCGACCATGTCACTCCAGCGATACAGGGCGTCGCCCTTCTGGACAGCCATGGTATGCATCCTTCACTTTCCGATCTTCCCCCATCCTCTCGAGGTGGCCAAGCCAGCGGAGTCTGTGAGCTTCGGTCTAATAACAATGCGTTGATGAACTTCCGTTGGAAGTATGTAAGTACGGTGGACGTACTGTACAGAGCAGGTTATATGAGCTTCTGTGCTCAGTTTTTACTGTTAAGTAAATCCATTCATCAATAATAACAACATCATAAATTAAAAAAATACTTCGTTATGAGTAAGCTTCCTTAATATCTGTGAACTAACTTACAATCTTTCTAAATGTGACTGTTTTATTATCGAAAACTGGGCAAAAGTGACCACCCATTTGTGGTTGACAACTTATGGACTCTTCAAGCCTTCGCACTTTAAAACTGGCCAATAAATCACATAGTTCTAACAGCCGTCAACGATTACACAAGAATAAACACTATGATACTCAGGTAAAGCTCAATTTAGAAAGGCTTGATATTGTAGATATGCCTTTTGTGTTAGATGAACATTTTACAGTAATGTCAAAGGTTCGTTTCCTGCAATAAAGGTGGAAAAGACTGTAAATAACAGTTTACTTGAACATTTTAGTTATTATCGTTGTCTATAATTGTGTGCTTAAATGGTTGAAAGGGTATGAAAGTTAGAAATTAACAGATAGGCTATAGAAATATACTCGTTGAATGTCTTTGAGACCCTAACGTGAGAAAATCTTCAATCAGTATAACGAGTATGTAATAGTGAAACATACAATAGTGGCTTTAACGTCCGACTTGTAGTTTGGTTATAAAATCCAAATATCTGACTTTTTAACATCAATTTGATTTGCTTGTATATAGCTGTTAAACTGTAGGTATGGACTCAATAAAATATAGCACAACCGAGTTCATTTGATACGCCACTCAATCAATATGCATTGTATACTTTGGGTGCAATATGCAGTTTTCACAAAAGCGGCAGCCATTTTGATTACGTCACTGAGCAGGAGGCTATCGTCTACGTCACTGTCGCGCGCGTTTATTTACCTATAATAAATTAATAATTTAAAAAGGAGTTTTCTAATGGTAACATCGATCTGCATACATTTTTATTTATACTTTACACGGTGAACTTAATATCTGCTATGAAATGTTACTTTGAAATAGTTATCGATAAATTTGATGTTGGAAGGAAGTCCCTATTAATTGACATTACTGCCAAAAAACTTATAAATATGTCTGATCATAACTCAGTGTTTAAAATGATCATAAATATTAAATACCAAAGTCGTATGAACAGGCTTATTCACTTTGGCGTGTACAGTCGCCATTAGATATATCGGAGCGGCCAATGTGGTCACAAACATCTGAACAACGCCTCTATTGTCAAGGCGATAAACGGCATGTTCACATATTTTTGAGTACCTTGGCCGCTCCGATATATTTGATAGCGACTGTACATGCTACTTTAATTACTTGAATAACTGTTCGTTTTATAAAATCACAGTAAAATTTAGTTTCTGCAAAAGCTAGTATTTTTTAGAGTTCCGTATCTGAAAAGTTACAGGTAAATATTCTTTATTATTTTTACCAATGAAGGCAAAAGTAACTCAGTATGTCTGTCTCTTTTATTGAGGTGTACAAAATATATTATTATCATTAATCTGGTGACGGAACTGTTTACGCGAAAAACCAAGTAACTCTTGACCGATTATTTTCATAATTTCATTGTGTTTGCCTTAACGCGCGGCAAAGCACGATCAAGATAGCTAAGTATAAAAAAAACATGCTGCCTTTGATATGCCATACAGCGAAGAAACGTTCAAATATGCGACAGGTTGGCACAAAAACTTCATTTCCAACAACGAAAGAGATAATAAAATGGCCGGAGGGAGAGGGATAATAAGAAAACTATGTTATAAACTACTAGATGACTCGGCAAACTTTGTACCGCCAAATTTTTTTTTGATTTCTCCAATATTTTAATAGTCATTCTGCTATCGGAGCGGAGATAAATCCAAAAATTCAACATTGTTAAAATTTTCGCCAGCTGAGTAACCGACACACCTGTGTTATATATTGATTAAGTTTAGGTACTCATAGATATATCACCATCAATTTATAGGTATTTCTAAAAGTTATATTACAGGTATGTATCTAACAATTATTTTCGTGGGGTGAAAATTAAACATAGGTAAATGTTATTTTAAGTTTAATTTATTTTATGGGTCTCCTCAAATGTAGACGTCTGTTCTTGAGGACTTTTGGAACTTACAGGGCCGTATTCTATCTGTAAAACACATTGCAACACACACGAAACACGTTCCAACTTCAATACAACTCCAATGCATGAACTAAGCATAAAGCTAGCGCCTAAACGTCTGAATCAGAAATATCAGAATTTGCTTGAAAATTATTCCGATGCAACTCCAACACAACTTCATTAAATTTAATTGTAATTAAATTGATTATTTGTTGTGTGTTGGAGTTATGTTTGAGATAGATTGTGTTTTTAATGTATCTTTTATGTACTTTAAAATTAGAATACGGCATACAATGTCGATATCTGCCTATACATCCATTAAATTATAATATATTATGTGATAATTAGCCTATAAGCCCTTTCTGGTATTAATTACGAAGCCTTTTATAGCCCAACAAAAGCCACTTCAATAAAGCATCAATTTATAAGCAACATACCTGCGTAGATATTAATGTAACCTTTGACAAATACATAAAATGAGTAATAAAACTGTTAATTTTTATCAATTTCCGGTTTTGCCTAACCTGTTTCATATGGAGAATCAGCGGTTTTCAACCGACTTCAAGATCTCGAAGAGGTACTCAATTCGTCGGAAGTTTTGTTGTTTTTGCTATGATTTTATTCGAAGACTTTTACAGTAGCTCGGGTGTTTTCTCTCGGCAAGGTGTAGTAGCCTAAGTGAAGTCGGTTCTTATATCTTTATTAAAAATATATTAAATGCGTTTTGCATACACAAGAAAATGACATGTTTCTAGAATTTAGAGCAGAAGAAGTAGGAAAGGACTTTACGGAAAACCACAGCCCTAGACGAACACAACTGTAAGTATGGATTCACCGTTTCTACCCCATCGTTTTTCCACCACCAAAACAATGGTTTTTCGGGATTATGGTGGTTTTTCGGGGCTATGAAACCTAAAAACTCACCTTTTTCTATTGTCAAACTCAAACTCAAACTCAAACTCAAACATTTATTCAGTAAGTAGGCCACAAGGGCACTTTTACACGTCAAAGTAAAAGAGAGAGAAAAAAAAATCAAACTACACCGGTTCTAACCCTACACCTCTGACCCGAGAAGAATTATGTCCGGCAAGAAACTCGGCGGGACTTATTTTTTCAAAACAACAGTACATCAAAACTAAACAATACATATAGTGCGTTGTTCTATAAGAAAACATATCAAACCAAGGTTAGATTAACCAACAATAGGTTATAGTTTAAGAAAAATACCAAAGAAAAAAGATGAGTCCAAATCTGACTATTGAAAATAAATTACATACAAGTTTGATATACTTTCTTACCTGAACTGTGTCTTCTACATAAATTTCCAAATTATAATAATCCATCATCAACAGTTAGAAACAAACTTTGAATTTAAATAATATAAAAAAAAGTACTTAAGTGATTCTAGTATACAATAAACATACTATTTCTAAATTATACTTAGAGATGTATAAGGTCTCCAAGTGTCTTGAATAAAAAAATATGGATAATCAAGCACCGAATGTTGTGTCTAAAGCCAATTAAACTAAAATTAAATATGATTAATAAAAAGTTACGTAAATGTGTTGCCCCAGTTAGCCTAAACAGACCGGTCTCCACAAACAGCACCCGTTCACGAGTATGACGCATATCTCAGCCATCGCCTCCCTCAACCTTTCTTCGGGAAAGTGGCGACCCGATCAACGACGCCACCATAAGCAGAGCCTTTTAAGCGAGCATGACATGTTCAAGCTGGCGGGCTTTATTAATTAATAAAAACTAGCCATGTTTAGTCTGGTGAGAAACAATATTCTGTGCTCGTATTTTACATGCGTGAACTAAATTACAATATAAAAGTGACATAGAGATGTACATGTCTCTAAGCGTCAGGATCATTAAATATATATCTATACATATAAATATTTGCGAATGCAAGACTTAGAGATGTATAACGTCTCTAAGTGTCCAAATACTAAATAAAAACAAAATAAAATAAAAATGAAAAACAGGTAATACTGGACACTAGTAAAGCTGCTTCATAGAGTAATGTACCTAATAATTTCTCAATTTGTATTGTACTAACTATATCAAGCTACAGGCTTAAAGGCATCGTTATCCTCAATGAATTCCTTTAAAGTATAGTACTCTCTCCTCAACAAATAGCGCTTAACATAAGACTTAAATTTATTTAGTGGCAAATTCACTACATCAGCGGGGACTTTGTTATAAAAACGTGTACAGTTCCCAGCAAAAGACGTACGAACCTTACCGAGGCGGTGGCCAGGCTCAGCAATCTTATCTTTATTTCTAGTGTTATAGTTATGGATATCACTGTTGAGCTTGAATTTATGGATGTTTTTCCGCACATACATAATGTTTTCAAGTACGTATTGAGATGCTACGGTAAGAATATTTGCCTCTTCAAATTTTCCTCTTACGGATGCTCGACCGCGCATTTTATAAATGCCACGTACAGCTCGTTTTTGTAGCACAAATATGGTCCCAATATCAGCTGCTTTACCCCACAACAGAATTCCATACGACATAACACTGTGAAAGTAACTGAAGTATACCAGCCTGGCAGTTTCACTGTTTGTTAGATGGCTGATTCGCCTCACGGCATAGGCTGCAGAGCTAAGTTTCCCAGCTAGGGTAGCTATATGTGGATGCCATTGTAATTTCGAGTCTAAAGTGACTCCTAAGAAAACAGTTTGATTTTCGAATTCCATTATTTCATCATTTATTATAATCTTGCTGCTGTTAATCTGCTTGACGTTGGGAAGTGTAAATTTGATGCACTTCGTTTTCTTGGCGTTCAAAAGTAGGTTATTAGCCGTAAACCAATTTACTACTTTGGAGAGTGTACTGTTAATACTATCGAAGCTGTTTTCTTTTCTGTCCACTTTAAATATCAGAGATGTGTCATCAGCAAATAACACTATATCATGTTTATCTTGCACAATTTTAGGTAGGTCATTAATGTACACCAAAAACAGGAAAGGACCAAGTATTGAGCCTTGAGGCACTCCGAGTGCCACAGGGGACCCAGAAGATTGAGTTCCATTAATAACCACTCGTTGTGTTCTATCCGATAGGTATGATGAGACGAGGTTAAGGGCACCAGCTTTGATCCCGTAATGGCTTAGTTTTCTCTTTAGATTTTCGTGATCAACGCAATTAAATGCCTTCGATAGGTCACAGAATATTCCAACAGCATCTTGTTTTTTTTCCCAAGCGGCAAAGATGTGCTTAAGAAGAACAGCACCTGCGTCAGTAGTCGAGCGACCTCTGGTAAAACCAAATTGATTTCTGGCGAACAATTCGTTTCGGTTAAAATGTGACACAAGTTGATTTAGAATTAGTTTCTCGAAAACTTTGCTCAGTGCCGGCAGTATTGAAATTGGTCTGAAATTGCTTGGTTCTGTTCTCGATCCTGATTTGAACAAGGGGATGACTTTGCTGTGCTTCATTATGTCTGGAAATATTCCTGTATCAATACATTTGTTAAATATATCAGCTAAATGTGGTGCAATCGATTCAACAATGGAATGTAGAACTTTAACAGATAGGCCCCAAAGATCTTCAGTTTTCTTTAAATTTAGGGATTTAAATGTTTTAATAACTAAGTTCGGAGTAACATATGAAAATTTAAAGAAATCTGTACACTCTGCTATATTTGTTTTCAGTATTGCCTCAGCGACGTCAGGCGATGAATGAAGAGACTTTGTTGTTTCTACCGGTATATTAGAGAAGAACTGCTCAAAATGATCCGCAACTTCAAGGTCCGAACTCACTAAATTATTATTAATACGTAGGTTGTAGTGCGGATCTTTGATTTTACGTTTCCCAGTTTCAGTTGTCTCTATTGTTAGCTCGACTCGGCGACATCGCATTGTTACCCAGCTCGGTAGAGGCATACTCCTACGTTGTAGTTTGTTCTTTACGTATTTGTAATAGGTTTTATAATTGCTTAATTGATTACTCCTTATGAAAGACTAGGTATACTACCTAAAGTTTCCATAGTTTAGGTATTTTTTTGGTGGTGGGAAATCAATGGGGTAGAAACGGTCATATAACTTAACGAGATTTTTAATGATCTAACAAGCCCCGCGAACTGACACAATTACATTACCCTTTATTAGTCTGGACTGGAGTAGGTATCAAATTTATACCTAAAGTAATTAATTCACATTTCGCGAATATATATGCAAATTTCAACGTATCTATATGTGTTACAGCACAATATGAAACTTCTGGTATATGTTTCAACCCCATCAATTTTAGTTATTTAGTATCTATTCGTTTTCAGTTTTTGCCTAAAATTTATTAGGTTATGCAAATCCAATTTTTGAAATATTATTTTATTGATTCTAGATTATTTCCAGTCTAGATATTTGTGTTGTCTTAATTTTTTTTTTGGGTAAATTATTTAATGCAAATCCAATTTTTGAAACATTATTTTATTGATTTTAGATTATTTCTAGTCTAGATATTTGTGTTGTCTTATTTTTTATTTTTTTGAACTCGTAAATAACTTTGGTATATGTGACAACCGACTGCTATTTATTGGTGGACAATAAACATGACTGTGTTTTGAACAAGTTTCAACCTGTAAGTATGCTGTACGTTTCCGTAAACGAAGTTCCCATTATTTATTATAATATATAGATCTTTTGTTAATGTAGGATTCGGTGTGTGATTTATTGCATTCCTGTTTATACCAGTTAGGTGGGGCGGTGCGATGTTTAAAGACTCCTTTGGTGCTCTAATTTAAAGTCGCAATTACTATTATTAGTTTTTTCTTTATGCTGTCGGCTTGAGAACTTTACCTTTTTTGCTAGATGTCCTTTGAAGAAGGTAATAATTTACTTTTTATTCGTTTCTGAGAAATATGTAAATCAATCATCGGGTTTGAAGTCACACGCGATTTTAATAGAAAGTAAATGCACAAAAGATCAGTCGTTTAAATTCTTTAGAATTCTTTTGATAATTTAATCTTTTGTTAGAAAACATTCCGCTGCAAACAAAAATTTACCTGTCCCCGGAATCCTGTTTAAACTCGTCGCTACCTACCTAGGTGGTCCTCTATCCCCACCAGCCGTGACCTTTTTTTCAACACAAATTCATATAAAAGGTTGAGGCTGGGGGGTAAATTTTAGAAACGAAGTGAGCTGCAAATCACGTGTTCAATTACGATTAAGTGAATAAATTTCTTAATTTTGACTAATCAGAGATAGAATTTGAAGGAACACTTTAAATTTCAAAGTATAAAAAACTTATACTATCCTGATTTTTAATCTATATGTATAGCATGTCAATTGGAAATGATAATTGTGATGTTAAACTTCTTCAATTATGTGAAGACGTGGAGAAGGAATATTTTGAAGACCAAGAAATATATAATTTGTGTGAATCTCTTAAGTCAACAAAAATATGAAATGTAAGTTAATCAATCTGTTTAAATATTTAATTAATTATACATTTTTTTTCTACCTTTTTTTTTTTTTTTTTTTTTTTTATACCACGACGGTGGCAAACAAGCATACGGCCCGCCTGATGGTAAGCAGCTACCGTAACCTATGGACGCCTGCAACTCCAAAGGAGTCACATGCGCGTTGCCGACCCTCTACAAAAAAGGAGGATTCACTGTGTTGACGGCTAAAGGAACAAGAATGTCCCTCATCGTCAACACACTGGGTCCTCTTTGAGCTCTTTGGCAACCTTGCAGAAGCTGCATCTTGTTGGGGTGGGTGATCTAAGTTAAAACATGTTGTTACATGTTTCCTTACCTGACTTATGGATACGGAGGGGATAGTGGTATAAAAGTGGGTCCCCAGTTTTAAAATTATCTATAGCAAATTGAAGTTTCAGTGTTTTGACCTGTGGTGTTGTGTGATTCGGTTTTGCAACATGGCATTTTATCTTAAGCCTAAATTAGAACGTAGCGAGATAGCAAGTTTTAGCAAAAAGTTAATAATCCAGAAATTTCATATATACATCCGATTGTGGTTTATTGATGGCTTATTACCTGATTCAATTTTCGAAGATCAAGATAACAATTAAACCATATTATACCCCATGTGAGGGTCAAAGGAATCAAACAGGATATTCATATATCAACTACTGATGTAGTAGACGGAGTCCTACCAATGCAAGCGTATTGTTTGCATTGTAAGAAATATACAAGTTAGTATTTTGTAGTTATTATTAATCTTTGTTTCTGGTAATCATATTATAAGTAATGATGTAATCATATTATTTGTGATATTGTATTTTATTTCTTTAGATCCCAACGAGTTGGAGGCGGAATAGAAATGGCAACTACGGATCCTGTGTCTAAGGCATCAACAAAGAAGAGTCAACCTTCAACTAGCAGTGATTCAGCATCAACTTCTACAACACAAGCTTGCTGTATTGACGTAAGCACAAAAAATAATGACAAAATTGAATGTTCTGTGTGCCATGTGTATGTGGTAAAAAGATATTTAACAAACCATTTGAAAAGCAATAACCACAAAAACAATGTTCTTAGTTCAGACAGCGAATTAATCAACGTTCAGCTAATTGAATGCGTTCCGAAACAGGGTTGTTACGTACAGAATATCAAGTAATAAAAATGATTACCAACCCTTTGAAACCTCCGAATCGTTTTTAGAAAAAAAATAAAGATACAATTTTCGCTTTATTAAATCGATCAGTTGCAGATCATTGAGCTTTAAAAGTTAATTTTATTTTAAATGCAAATTTTTGTCAGGATACCAAACAGTTAAGAAATACATTTGATTTTCAATTAAACAATCAACTTTTTAATGTGAGCAGTGATAGAGATTTTTTTTTCATATCCCTCGTAAATGAAATAACAGAGAGATTAACAAACTTTGAAAGAAAAGATAGTGGATGGAGTTTGGTAAACATAAACCACTTAGACGTTAATGTTAATAAATATAAACCATTGCGTGGTTCTTCATATATTGAATTACCACGTGATATAACAAACAAAAGAGCAGTAATAAACATCAAAAACAATGATCATGAATGTTTCCGTTGGGCATTGCTTTCGGGTTTATATCCACCTAAGAAAAACAATCACGCTAATATAGTGAACTGTTATGTCAAATACAAGGAGAAATTGAAGTTTGGTGACATTCCTTTTCCTATCAAGTTTACTGATATTGAGAAATTTGAAAAGTTAAATGATTTAAGTATTAACGTGTTTGGTTTGGAGTATAATTCACAAAATAAAATTCATGATATTGTTGGTCCTTTACACATTACAAAATGTAAAAAAACAAAACATTTTAATTTGTTATATATAACAAAGGGGAATAGAGGACACTATTGTCTAATAAATAATTTATCTCGATTAGTATCCGTTCAAATAAATAAATCACAACATGCTGTTAATATATGTGATGGTTGTTTGTCAAATTTTTCATCTAATCAGAATTTCGTAGAGCATCAAAAGAACGATTGTTTTCATATATGTACCAATTTACCCCCTGAAGAGGATAAAAGGAAAGATTGGTTTGACAAAATGACTTCTTGAAGTCAACTTAATTTCAATAATTACGAGCGTAAATTACGAGTTCCTTTTGTTGTGTATGCAGATTTTGAGGCATTTTTAAGTCCTATTCAGTCAAAACAATCTAATGAGCAAACCACTAAAGATAATAGTCACTCTCCAACACCTGACAGTGATAAAGATTATGATGATTATGTGGATGATAAAATCAAACGTAAACGCAGACGTATAGACAAGCGTTCCTCAACCATTAACATTCAGAAACATCAAGTTTATAGTTTTGAATACTATATTAAATGTGCATATGATGACAAGTTATCAATTTATAGAACATACAAAGGGGAGAATTGTGGTCAAATATTTATGAAATGTATTAAACATGATTTGGAGAGTATTTGTAAAAAGAATACATTTTCCAAGCCCCCTTTACCCTTAACAACTTTAAATAAAGAACACATTGCATACAGCAAAGTCTGTTTCATTTGTAGTACATGTTTAAACGAGGATTCCTGCGTTTCCTATAATTGGCATACCGGAGTTTACGAAGGCGTTGCACATTCACTTTGCAATGAAAAGTACAGACCCCAAAACTTTGTACCTGTGTTTTTTTATAACTTAAGCAACTATGACAGTCACTTTATAGTACATGGGCTTAATTTTGAAGATGGTGATATAGAACTAATCCCACAGAACAAAGAAAAATATATTTCCTTTTCCAAAATGTTAAAAGTGAATAACCGTACAGTGAAATTAAGATTCTTTGATTCCCTTAAATTCATGTCTAGTAGTCTTGAAAACTTAGCTAAAAACTTAACAACAAACCAATTCAATGACCTAAAATTAAATTTTCCAAGTGAAGAAGACTATAAGCGCTTGATACGTAAGGGTGTTTACCCATATGAATACATGACATCATTTGATAGTTTAAACCTTACCGCCCTTCCTCGTAAGGATTTATTTTATAGTTCTCTGACTAATAGCCACATATCAGATGAAGATTATGAACATGCTGTGGGGGTGTGGAATCACTTTAATTGTCAAAATATGGGGAACTATTCAGATTTATATCTGAAATCAGATGTTTTGCTACTAACTAATGAATTTGAAAATTTTAGAAATGTATGTGTTAAGACCTACGGTTTGGATCCAGCTCATTATTACACTGCCCCGGATTGAGTTGGGATGCCCTGTTAAAAGTTACAAAAATAAAACTTGAACTTTTGACGGATATTGATAAAATTGCTTTCATAGCAAAAAATATTCGAGGAGGTATATCCCAATGCAGTCACAGACATGCAAAAGCTAACAATAAATATATGTCAAACTATGAATCAAACCAACCGTCTTCTTTTCTTGTATATTTAGATGCAAATAACTTGTATGGATGGGCTGTGTCTCATCCTCTTCCTACAGGTAAATTTGAATGAGTGAATGTAGAGACGAATTTTAATATTGCAGATGATGCTGATCATGGCTTTATCTTAGAAGTAGACATTGAGTACCCTAAAGAATTACATGATTATCATTCGGATCTACCATTCTGTCCCGAAAATGTATGTTTAGGTAATTCTAAAGCAAAAAAATTTATACCAAATCTAAAGAAGAAAACAAACTATGTCATTCATTACAGAAATCTTAAACAAAGTTTACAAAACGGATTAAAATTGCTTAAAATTCATAGAATATTAAAATTTGAGCAATCCCCATGGTTAAAAAGTTACAAAGATTTAAATACCTACATGCGATCCCAAGCATCTTCTGAATTCGAAAAAGATTTTTTAAAACTTATGAACAATTCAGTGTTTGGTAAAACTATGGAGAATGTAATGAAACGAGTAGACATCAAATTATTAAATCACTGGGAAAATTGTGGGAAATCTCAAGGAGTTCAGTCTTTAATTGTGAAACCTGAATTTCATAGTTTATCTCTTTTTTCACATGATTTAGTAGCTGTTCAATTGAAAAAAACTAAAGTTTTATACAACAAACAAATTTACCTAGGTTTTTGCATTTTAGATCTTTCTAAATCTTTAATGTATCAATTTCATTACGACTATGTGAAAACCAAATATCAAAATAATTTGAAATTGCTTTACACAGATACTGATAGTTTACTATATCTAATATTCACAGAGGACTTTTATGATGACATAAAATCAGATCTTAATTTATATTTTGATACTTCTGAATACCCAGAGGACAACGTGTATGGTTCCCCTCTTGTAAATAAAAAGAAACTTGGTGTTTTCAAAGATGAAAACAATGGGGAAATATTTAAGGAATTTGTTGGTTTGCGTTCAAAAATGTACGCCATAGATGTACAAAATAAAGAAATTAAAGCTAAATCTAAAGGTGTCAATAAATGCGTAACGGAAACATATGATCCTAATAGTTTAAAAAAATGTTTATTTAAGAAAAAAATTAAATATGATACAATGTTACGTTTCAAATCAATAAAACACATTTTATTTACTACTATATAATCTAGAAAATGTGATTTATAGTCTAGGAATACCTGATATGTCCATGTTTGATGGACTGAAGCCCAAATTACTTATAATAGATGATTTAATGCGGGTATCAAATGGGCGACTGGTTGATATTTTTACAAAAGGTAGTCACCACAGAAATTTAAGCCTGTTTTATATTACTCAAAACATATTTCATCAGGGTAAAGGTCAACGTGATATGTCTTTGAATACGAGTTACGAGTATTTAGTGTTTTTTAAGAATCCTAGAGATAAAACACAAATACGTTATTTGTCTCGTCAAGTATACCCAGAAAACTCAAAGTTCGTTGACGAAGCTTACAAGGATGCTACTAAAAACGCTCACGGCTATCTTATGATTGATTTAAAACAAAACACAGATGACATGTGTCGTTTTAAAACTAAAATATTTCCATTTGATGGCCATTGCACAGTGTATATCCCAAAGAAAGGATTTAAATATAACAAGGATCATCAAGTTTCAGTCAGGTCTAAATGATGCATTCTCGAGTAAGCACCTAAAAACAATTACTGGAAGCCCTGCATTTACTTAAACCAAAATATCGCACTGCTTTGCTTAAATCGTGCGATGAAGATGAGATCAACATCATTTGTGAATGTATCTATAACGTTCTAAAGGGTAAAATTCCTTTAGATAACAAAGAAAAATCCAACTTAATAAAATATAAGGAAACATTACGAAAACAAGTTTCAAAAGGCAAAAATAAGCTTAGAAAAATCGTTATTATTCAGAAGCGAGGTGCATTTTTACCGATAATTTTAGGTGCAGTTTTAAGTGCATTGGTAAACTCCTTATCTTAGATACAATGGAGAATACAAAGAAAATCTTGTTAGTAGAACCGTAGAATAAATGATCGTGAAAAGTGGGCATTATACTGTCAAGCACTACAACGTTTTTTACATTTTGCTGAGGCAGATCGAAAACCATTTAAATTACCAATAGTGATGGATGAAGTGAACTACCTTACTAACGATAACTACAACGTTCCTTCGAAAGTTACCAAAAAGGAGGAAAATGTAAAAAAAGAGGAAAGTATCCGAAAGGAGGAATCATTTACTCAGAACTTAAGCGCAGACGCAAATTCATCTGTGCCGGAAGAAGATGTTTATGCCACACCTCCTGGTGTATCAAAGGTTGAATTACCTAAACGATATTCTCCATCCTATATTATAGATGTTATACCTAAATCGTACAGGACAAAAAGTCAGACGCTACTGCAAAACATTGTTCTGAATAGACCTAAAATTTGGTGGAAGGAGAACGGTGAAGTAGTTATAAACAGTCAGACAATACCAAATAGCAATATTCTCGATTTGGTAGGCGATGTGCTTAGACCGCTTAAACGCTCAAAACCAGTGGGATGGGAGGATTTCGCTAGTCTTTTAAATGATATAAAAGTTCCATCGTCATGTATTGGTAACCCCGAGACTTTAGAATTTATTAATAAAATTCAATCTAAACCTGAAGCTTCACAGGCTTCTATTAGCGCGCAAAACCTATCAATTAAAGAAAAAAACGCATCAACTCCTCTATCTACTAAGCCAAAAACGAGATCTCAAAAGAAAGTTGATTGGGAAAGATGGACTCCTTATTAGACATAAATAGAATATATTACGATATATCAAACCCGGATGGATATAGTAGTTTAAATAATGTTATGAAGGAAATGAAAGGTCAAATGAATAGAGAGGAAGTGAAAAAATGGTTGCAGTCCCAAGAAGCGTACACTCTACATAAACCTGTTCATAAACGTTTCTCGCGTAACAAATACATCCTGTCAAACTACAATGAACTATGGCAAGCTGATCTAAGTGATATGCGTACCTATAGTCAATACAACGATGGGTATAAATTTATTATTTGTGTTTTTGATGTATTTAGCAAATATGCATTTGCGAGACTTATGAAAAAGAAGGATGCTGAAACGGTTAAAACGTGTTTTGAAAGCATATTCACGGAAGCAAATGCAACCCCTAGACATATTCAATCTGATAAGGGTACAGAATTTGTTTCAAAGATGGTGAGAGATTATTTTAAAAGTAAGAACATAAATTATTATACAACTAACAACCCAGACATTAAAGCTAGCATAGTTGAAAGGTTTCAAAGAACTCTCAAAACTAAAATGTGGCGTTATTTCACTCATAAGAATACTTACAATTACACTAATATATTACAAGATCTGCTTTATTCATATAACCATAGCTATCATTCCAGCATAAAAATGCGTCCAGTTGATGTTAACTCTAGTAATATAAGGACTGTTTGGTGTAACTTATATGAAAGAAAAAATTATAAACAACCTTCTTTAGAAAATGCAAGGCTAAATGTAGGTGACCATGTTAGGATAACTAAATATAAACATATATTCCAAAAGGGTTATGAAACCAATTGGAGTGATGAAATATTTGTGATTGAATCAGTTATCAATAGGTCTCCGTGGGTTGTTTACTTGAAAAGATTTGGAAGGTGAACCAATAATTGGTACATTTTATTCTAAAGAATTACAAAAAGTAACTCACCACCCCTCCATCAGATATAAAATTGATAAAATAATACGCTCGCGCCGTATTGGTGGCAGAAAGGAAGTGTTCGTGAAGTGGCGAGGTTATCCTAGTAAATTTAATTCCTGGATACTGTCATCAAGTTTAGAAACAATATGAGTGAAAACAGTTTTTACTTAACTTTGTTGAGCAATAGCTCATCGGAATATTACAGTGATAATACAACTGCGCACTTTTTAACAAAATTACCTAAAACGATTAAATTGGAAGGAGAATGGGTCGTGGGTTTAGTAGAATTTCAATACCCATGCTCCATGTACAATGTTCAAGAACATGAAAATACCATTTATATTAAAAAGAAAGTTCGAGGACCTGCAGACAAGACGGATAAAATCGTTGATTCAAAAACTCACATACCAGCTACTTCGTACGATAGTCTTGATCATTTTCTTGATGCATTAAATGAAAACCCACAGCTAAAAAGCAAAGTTAAGTTTAGATATGATAAAATTACAAAAGTGGTGGGGATATCAACAGATAAAGAAATAGTCTCAGTCACAACAACACCCATATTAAATCTACAATTTGGATTTCGACCAAGATCAAATTTAAAAGAAATGTCAATTGGAAAACATCCTGCAAATTTTTACTTAGGTTTACCCTCACAAATATTTGTTTATACTGATATAATTCATCCACAAGTGGTGGGAGATGTAATTACATCATTACTGAGAATAATACCGTTAGACCCAACTAAATTTATTTATGGTGCTTACAAAACACATATTTTCTCACCTGCTCACTATGTAACCGTATAACGAAGAGAATTCGATACTATAGAATAAGATATAAGGACAACTACTGGAGCTAGAATACCATTCCAGTTTGGATCTTCATGCGTGAAGCTACACCTTCAACGGGTAAAATTAATTATAAAAGATCATCTACGTCTTGCCCATATGAACATTACTATTCACACCAAGCTGGTACGGGTATAGGAATAGTTTATAAAGGGGTACCATATCAACGAGGACATGGGATCGGGAGTTTCTTGGGTGGTATTTTTAGATCTGTGCTACCATTATTATCAAGTGGTCTTAAAACAGTGGGAAAAGAAACTTTAGATGCAGGAATCGGTCTTTTATCCGATATGGTAAATTCACGGCCAATGGATAGTTCTATTAGATCTCGGTTCAATGAAGCAAGCGCCAACTTAAAAAGAAAAGCAGATGAAAAAATTGATTCTTTGATGTCGGGGTCTGGGTATAAAACGTCCACAAAAAGACGTGGACCATTCATTAACTTAAAAGCATCGCACCGAAGAGGAGGTAAAAAAATATAGGAAAAACAATATTGAAGATATATTTTCAAACTAAAAAATGTCATTCTTACATAGTCATTCTTGTGAGTGTGCCAACTCTGAGTTAGACTTATTTGCTTTACCATCAACTCAAATAAGCATTGAAAGTGGTCAGTAGATTCATTAAAAACCAATTTCATCTCTAAGTGACGATGGTCCTATTGAGTTTCAAGTTCCTGGGTCAGGTGATGACTACATTGATCTATCACACACTTTGTTGCATATAAATGCCAAAATATTGAATCAAGATGGTACAAAAATAAAACCTGATGCAAATGTTGCCCCGGTAAACAATTGGTTACATTCCTTGTTTAGCCAACTAGACATTTATTTAAATCAGAAGCTTATATCACCTCCAAACAACACTTATGCTTACCGAGCCTACATGGAAAATCTGCTTAATTATGGTTCAGCAGCCAAAAAATCTCATCTGACTTGTGGATTGTGGTATGAAGATACCCCCAACTATATGGACGCCGTTGACTCGACTAATAAAGGGTTTCACGAAAGAATGGACTTCGTTCAGGAAAGCAAGGAAGTTGAAATGATTGGTCATTTACATGGTGATATATTTAACCAGGAGAAATTTCTAATTAATGGTGTAGAAATGAGAGTTAAATTAGTCCGTTCGAAAGAAACATTTAATTTAATTTGTCATAAGGATGGTAAATTTAAAGTACAAATAACAGATGCCAGTCTTATTATCAGAAGAGCAAGAATAAATCCTAGTGTATTGTTAGCTCATCAAAAGTATTAGCATCAACAACTGCGAAATATCCGATAACAAGGGCAGAAGTTAGGGTTGTGATATTACCCGCAGGTATACAAGGTAAAACGTTGGATAATATATTTCTCGGGCAAGTCCCTAAAAGATGTATTATTGGATTCGTTTCAAACTCTGGGTTTAATGGTAATTTAGCTATAAATCCCTTCAATTTTCAACATTTTCATATGAATTCATTTAGTTTGTACGTAGATGGTCATGAAATTCCTTCTAAAACTTTGCAACCCTCATTTAACTCTGCGGGTTTAATAGCAACTGCATATCATACTTTGTTTTCTGGAACTGGTATTCATTTCCATAACGAAGGTAATGCTATAGCAGATCAAACTATGTGGGTGGTTATTCTTTATTATGTTTCGATTTGACTCCTGATTTATCTGCAAGTTCAACTTCACACTGGAATCTTGTAAGACACGGAAGTGTTCGAATCGAAGTTCGTTTTGATTCAGCTTTAAGTACTACTATCAACTGTATTGTGTATGCTGAATTTGATAATACAATTGAAATAAATAAAAATCGTGATATTACTGTAGATTATAATAGTTAGTAATTAAATAAATACAATGCATTCACTCAATTTTATCATTACCACTTGAACATTGTCTGTAAAACCACCAGTGTTTACTTTTTTAGATTAATTATTATTATGGATTCGAATGAAATACAATTTTGTATGAATAAAATAAACCCGAGGTTTAAGTCAAATGTTTTTGCTGCAAACCGGATTCCTGTTTGGGTTAATCTACCTACTTTTATTATAAGCAATCTGGATCCTGATTCAAAGCCCGGCTCTCATTGGATTGCAATACACATTGATGTGAATGGATATGGTGAATACTTTGACTCTTTTGGTCGAAAGCCTACTGGTTATCACAGATTATTTTTAAATAGAAACCCTACGAGGTGGTTTTATAACCATCAATCACTTCAAAATTATTTTACTTCTGTTTGTGGAGAATACTCTTTAGTTTATCTTTATTTTAAGCTTCAAGGGAAAAAAATGTCTGAGTTTTTATGTCTGTTTTCTGATAATTCGTTGTGTAATGATTTAGTTTTAAGGAATATGTTTAAATCAGTTTTTGTGAATTAAAACAATGTGTTATGAAAATAAATTGGGTTTTATTTTATTTCTTACAACTATAATTACTCGTACAAAATATTCCTACTACCTAAGACAAATGCAGTGATGGAGAAAGAAACACAAAATAAGCAATTAAAACTACATCTAATATTAAACATGTTCAATAAATGAGTAATAACATTAATATACAATAAAACAAGAAAGAAAGTGAACATTTTTTATAAGTGAAAAAATAAAGTAAGTTATTCTAGTTATAAATAAAGCACTGATTAAAACTATTTTTTGTCACCCTTATCAGTCTCTTTAAAATATTTTAATCATTTTGTTTTAGATGATAGTTCCTTTGTTATATTAAATATAACATCCCGAGCACTTTGTTCATGTGAGTCACCTTCGTTAGAATAATATTTAACACGATAGTCACAGTGTTTCCAGTGGTCCAGAGGTCCAACGTTTCGTATTTTGTTCATGTCCTATACTTCAATCTTTATGAGGTGTGATGCATATGCCCCATCGACCTGACCTGATGTGAGATATAAAACACCGTCTTCTTCTTTTTTGGAGACCGTTGAAGATTTCTTGTACACTTTTGTCTTCTTCTTAGGCCTTTCAAAAAAGCCATCAATATTATTTGATTGACGCTTCTTCGCAATATCTTGGTTCACTTTGAAAGCCAGCGTTCCCTCTTCATCACTTGCTTCGTCTTCATTTTCATCAACGTAAAAGTTTTTGAAAGTGTTGTCGGGAAACTGAAACAAAATTCATAATTAATATTACAGACTTAAAACATACACATAACAGATAATTTTTTTAATGCAATAATTATAGAGTAATACTATTTAAATACTTACATCCATTATGAATAGTCTTCGTTAAAACTTCAAAGCGTAGAAACTGAGAGCTCTTAACTGAACTGGAGATCCGAAGGTACTATATAAAGTTACCCACAGCCTCAGCCTTTTTATATGAATTTGTGTTGAAAAAAAGGTCACGGCTGGTGGGGACAGAGGACCACCTAGGTAGGTAGCGACGAGTTTAAACAGGATTTCGGGGACAGGTAAATTTTTGTTTGCAGCGGAATGTTTTCTAACAAAAGATTAAATTATCAAAAGAATTCTAAAGAATTTAAACGACAGACCTTTTGTGCATTTACTTTCTATTAAAATCGCGTGTGACTTCAAACCCGATGATTGATTTATATATTTCTCAGAAACGAATAAAAAGTAAATTATTACCTTCTTCAAAGGACATCTAGCAAAAAAGGTAAAGTTCTCAAGCCGACAGCATAAAGAAAAAACTAATAATAGAAATTGCGACTTTAAATTAGAGCACCAAAGGAGTCTTTAAACATCGCACCGCCCCACCTAACTGGTATAAACAGGAATGCAATAAATCACACACCGAATCCTACATTAACAAAAGATCTATATATTATAATAAATAATGGGAACTTCGTTTACGGAAACGCACAGCATACTTACAGGTTGAAACTTGTTCAAAACACAGTCATGTTTATTGTCCACCAATAAATAGCAGTCGGTTGTCACATATACCAAAGTTATTTACGAGTTCAAAAAAATAAAAAATAAGACAACACAAATATCTAGACTAGAAATAATCTAAAATCAATGAAATAATATTTCAAAAATTGTATTTGCATAAAATAATTTACCCAAAAAAAAAATTAAGACGACACATATATCTGGACTAGAAATAATCTAAAATCAATAAAATAATATTTCAAAAATTGGATTTGCATAAAATAATTTACCCAAAAAAAAAATTTAAGACAACACAAATATCTAGACTGGAAATAATCTAGAATCAATAAAATAATATTTCAAAAATTGGATTTGCATAAAATAATAAATTTTAGGCAAAAACTGAAAACGAATAGATACTAAATAACTAAAATTGATGGGGTTGAAACATATACCAGAAGTTTCATATTGTGTTGTAACACATAGAGATACGTTGAAATTTGCATTTATATCCGCGAAATGTGAATTATAATTACTTTAGGTATAAATTTGATACCTACTCCAGTCCAGACTAATAAAGGGTAATATAATTGTGTCAGTTCGCGGGGCTTGTTAGATCATTAAAAATCTCGTTAAGTTATATGACCGTTTTGTGTAATATTGTCCCTTAATTAGTAATAATTATTTTTATTTATTTATGTGTTTATCGGTAAGAACCTACAGTACAAAAAAACATATCCTTGGACTTCTAGCTATAACACTAACTACGTAATTAAATTCGAAGTCGAGGCATCAACTTTAGAAAATAAAGCAAACAAACACATACAATGCGTTACGATATAAAAACACAGGTATACACGATCAGCCATTTCACGGTTACCTTAATAAACTAAATATTTATGAGATTTCTCGTAATTCAATTATCTAATGCACACCGATGCCACGATAAGAGTTAATGCACGCTCCATTTAGCCCTCGTCCGTCAAAAAGAGCCCGAAAGAGCAGCATTACTACACAAATTAGGGAAATATACACGGAACGGTGGGCTGCTGCTGAACGCGGCGTTTGTGATCATACTCGTTCGTTTCTAGGTGCCGTATTCTAATTATAAAATACGTAAACAATACATTGAAAACACAATATATCTCAAACATAGCTCCAACACACAACAAACCTTCAACCAATAATGAAGTTGTATTGGAGTTGCATCGAAATAATTTTCAACCAATTTCTGATTCGGATGTTTAGGCGCTAGCTGTATTGCGTAGTTAATGCATTGATTGGAGTTGTATTAAAGTTGGGTTGTGACGTGACTAAAAGTGTTTTAAAGATAGAATACGGCCCTAGGGCACCTAGGTGCGGACGTATGGAATGAGTAGGTCAATGATGAAAGGACAACTGGAAAGTTTACCGACTTAGGCCAGATTCGAACCCGCTTTACCGACTGAAACTGAAAAAGAAACTTCGGTAATTCATCTGTGGTTTTCTAGAGGACGGTACATTTTTGAATTTTACTTTGCTTTCAAAAATTGTCTTTAAATAGGTACCGACTAACGGTAAGGGTCTGAGTAACATTCTTGGCTAATTTTATATTTGTACCGTTGTTAATATCATTTAAATTGAGACTATCAACGTCAATATAATGTATAGTGGTATTTTTTTAAGATGTCGGAATCTTACTAAGGAATTCTACCGACAATACCGACATCTTAAAAAAAATCGTACTATATATTAATACTTAAAGTTACCCTAGATTATAAAATAGACATGAAAAAAGTATAAACTCAATGACTTGAACTAACATAGTTCCACCTTATTGGGCCTTCGTCTTACCAAATTACTTCGAGTGAAATAACCAAGACAATGAAATTTCCAATTTATTTGATCTGGGCCAGATAGTTTTTGCATGAACATGTACATACCTATGTAATTGCCCTTTGCACCGTTTGGGTACAGAGCGCTTTGCCGCTTCGTATGTTCCACTCCTTAGGAAACGAAATAAATTAACTGGACTAATAAAACCCCTTTAAAACACACTCGAAAACTCCCTAAGCTCAACCATATAAGGTTTATTTCCGTCTGATTTAACCGCAATGTAGTGTTACCAGAAAACACGTATGCATTAGAATAATTGCAACGGGCAACTCCCATGGCGCGGTTATTAAAAAAACATTAGACAATGTCATATTAATTAGTTTATAAGGAATATGTTCTGTTAAATTGGGTGTTTGGGGAGTTTGGATGTTTATGATGTATTTTTTGATTTTATACGGAATACTTACTAGTGAATTTAATTGTACATAATTATTTACTACTAGCCTTTTCCCGCGGCTTCGCCCGCGTACTATAAGTACTCAAAAAGAATACGATACCCATGTTGATTTTCAGACTTCGTGACCACATTTGCCACTTTTAGGATTTGAATTTTCAAAAAACTCATTTATCGTTAGGAATAGTCCTGTAAACTTTCCAATAAAATAGTCTAACAAATCTTGATTCGCCATACAAATTTTGGACACCCATTTTACCCCCTTAGGGGGTGAATTTTGAAAAATCCTTTATTAGTGCACCCCTAGACCTTATAAGGAACCTACATGCCAAATTTGGAATTTCTAGAACCAGCGGTTTGGGCTGTGCGTTGATATGTCAGTCAGTCAGTCAGTTTCTTCTTTTATATATTTAGATTACAGGTACTTGTTAACGACTCGTAACGAAACATTTTTAAACAAAAGAGAACCGACTTCACTTAGACTCCACCTTTCCAAAAGAAAATGCCAGAGCTACTGTAAAAAATATTTAAATCACTATACATGGGTGGATTTATTAGTATTTTTTTATTTATATTTGTAAAACGTAAAAAACAATTAACAATATTATGTTACTCGCCAAACTGCGATTACAGTTTGTTGGCGAATTATTTAATTGACCATCGAAAATTGATTAATGGATATTGAACAAGTAATCAATTTTGTAATAAAAATTATCTTAGGAGTGATCTACAGTTAATCCATACCTCATCACATTTTCTTCCACAAAAAATATTTTATTCTATTCTACTTGGCATCCGTGAAAATAAAACAATTGGTCAAAGATTATTATCATATAAAACAGATAATTAATTGATTTTTCTACGGGTAATTAATTATTATTTTCTCCATCCACCACAAAAACCTTTTATGACGGCTACCACATGAAGCATGAACAACGGCATTGGCATGAACATGAGCATGAGCACCGGCATGAGCATCAGCACCGGCATGAGCATGAGCAACGGCATGAGAATGAGCAATAACAGCAGCATATTGAAGAGAACGCGCCTTGCGTTCATAAATAAACTTGCTTCTTTATGCTGTAAGCTAGAGGAGCTATTGGAAGCTACTAAAGGAAAGTAAAACTCAGAAAGCTGAAACTTAGAACGCTTAGAAAGCCAAAGTCGCTCTCTATGAAGGAAACCCTCTACCCCGTCTGAAACCCCGTAGTACTAAAACCCCTGACTACTTTAACTTTCCCTCAGCTCTGATGACTATACATACTTACCTCCTGAAAGGAACACTACAACCCTGCGTTAAGTACTACAACCCCAATGATCTAATTTCCTATATAAACATGATTTGTCAGACAATCCCAGCGGTTTTTCCTAACAATGGCTCGTGAAAGTTTAGCGGCAGATCCCTAGTTATGTAGTAACCCGATAATTTTTAGGAGACCGATAAAGAGGTTGTTGAAACAAAAACAAGGATATTTATTTTAAACTTTATTTCCTATAAATGGTACTTTACAAAGAAAAGATATTAAGTAAATAGGTATATAAAAATTAATTAGTTAATTAAATATTCGGTAATAAATTCAAGTTGTTGATGCGGGGTTTTATTGGTAAAGCTGGAGGATGGTGTCAGGATATCTGTAAAAGAAAAGGCTATTCGGTAGTTTCCATATAGACAAAGTCTTCCCAATATTTGCGGTGAAGATTAATGCTAGAAAATTGATTTGTAAAATTTTGTTATTGATGATGAAATTAACTCTTGTCTTATTTGAATATTTTTTAACTATAAGCAAATATGTTTTTTTTTTATTTAACCCCTACGCCTACAAGCGCTAATGTTAACGAATCCAGGCAGTAACAACTTTTCAAATTAGTTGTTTTTTCTGATTATTTTGATTAGATATAATTTGATGCCCAGCTATTTAATTAACCCAAAATTAAACCAAAACTCAACCAAAGTGACTGTGGTCATGCCGAAATAACTCATAGAAATATGTCGTGTTAGGCAGTTATGCTAATTCAAACTTCAAGGATAAGCAAATAGTATTGTACGTAGAGTGAGGCATTGTTTCTAACTACCAAACTCTTCATCCAATTATCAAATTTAACGGATGATGTACACTATTGAAATGATAGTCTGAATTAACTTATGAACTATTTTCGTTCAGTTGTAGTTGATATGGATTCCCATAACTCATTCCAGCACAACTCAATCTCTCAGTTGAATTTCAATACTTTATTGTAATGGCTTTCTCTTTGCCAATAATTGTATTTCCAACAATATAATAATATTTATTCAATAATTATTGTGAATGGTGATAAAATACAAGTCTCACTATATCAGAGAACATTGTTAAAATTTTCATAATATTTTTGTTTTATAACTCAATGTTGGTACAAAAGTTAGATGCCATATTTCAGCTCAAAAGTAAAATAATTTCAGTTATACAAATAACAGTTCATAGAAGGAACAAGGTGGTGGTTTTGAAGAATGAACATAATTGTTCAATGGTTAATGTTAGTTACTCTGTCATAAATAAATAATGTTATAATCACACAAGTAATAATTGCTTCAGTTCAAGTCATTGCTTATATACCAAAGCATATGAACCGTAAGTATATAGAGTACGCACACCTTTAAATTCATAAATCAGGCACGTAAAACACGCTAAAAATCGTTCCCAAAGTAGGGTAAGCGACTTAATATATACTCAATTAAATTCATATGCCGCAAGCGCAAAACATAAAAATATAACGCATTCCGCAATAAAATTCGCAAAAAGTATAAAATTATAACGCATACGATATATAGGATATAGGATAACCGCATTCACAAACGTATTAAAATATAACGCATTCCGCAAAATAGGATAAACACATCCATACCTAATTCGTTAAATTCGTAAAATGTTTCCGCATACTCCGTTAAATTCCGTACGCATATATATTGCATATAATAATCCAACCCAATTTCACATAAATTAAATGCAAGAACCACAGTAATAAGGAAAATGTTCATAATATAACAGTCAATTAAAAGCACTTACTCAACTCCAAGGCCTAAATACACAGAAAAGAAATAAATTTTATAAGTGAATAGATTTTGCCTCACCAAATTAGACTTCTTTTGCTGGTCCTATTGGCAGCTCAGGGCGGGGCCTCGGTGTTTGTAGCACGGTGCTTGTAGCTCTATTCAGCGGCAGAAGTCAGGTCCCGTTGCTCAGGATGGTACTTATGGCTCACGACGGCGGCAGAAGTCAAGTCGTCCCGTAGTCCCGTAGGTAGAAGTCAAGGTGCTCGCAGATCTGGTCGGAGTCAAAGTGATTCCCTACGGTACGTCCTTCCCTTATATAGCATTAAAATTACGTATATAAACACTATCTACCCTCGTGACGTCAAAGAGGTTCGAAACGTCCGCCTTGTGGTAGTTGGGTTAGATTGATTTAAGCCAATTTGAACCTTATTGATCCTTTAGTTCATACTATTTTAAAGACCAAATTCCTACGCTTAAATGACCTAGTTCGATAATCTCCTATCTCCCATAGAGAATGTTTTTCTTGAATATTTATCCAAATTATGCAATTTCCAATGAAAATTTATATGAAAATAGATGAAAACATTAGCCCCGCGTATGATTTAATAAGCCCCTGTAAGTATTAATGTCTATTTTCCCCGTAAAATACCAATATATCTTTGTATACCAATTTGATTCTTAAGATCCCTACGCTACATACTTCTATAAGAATCAAGTTCCACGCTACATACTTCTATAAGAATCAAGTTCCTATGAGCGCCCTACCCTTTTTGGAAAACCTAACCTCTAAGTAAACGATTTTATATAATGCTGAATTTATATAATTCATGATGAAGATAATTTTTCTGCATATATTATGACAAGATCCTATCGGATTTACTGCGTATTTACTCTGTACAATACCAATATAACTTTTATGAGGAAATTCGCTTTTTATCCTAATTTTCATCACTTTCCATTTGTTTTGATCAAAATTGTGTTTATCACACGTTTATAAGCTAAAACTAGCCTAGAATTCCATCAAACATCAGTAATTTTTAAATCCTTACAATCTTTTTACGACAATTTTCGATCATAAAATTTGTCTATTTTAGCGCTTTACTGAATTGAAGTCTTTATGTTTTATAAAAACAAAGCTCCCAACTTTATTTATATCCGTTGTTTAACTTCATAATACGAGTTTTTACATAATATTCCCAAAAATCGATTTTGGATGAAAAAGTAAGTTCTTAGCTTTTTCACGCTTAATTCGTTCAATTTCGTTAATATACTTCCTGCAATATAACTTTAATTACTTTCCCTATAATTTAAGTATCGATTTATAACAATAATTAACAAATTAAAAACATAACCTCTCCATTTGGACAAATTATCAGACAAATCTAAAATATTTTTTTTTTTGTATACCACGACGGTGGCAAACAAGCATACGGCCCGCCTGATGGTAAGCAGCTACCGTAACCTATGGGCGCCTGCAACTCCAAAGTAGTCACATGCGCGTTGCCGACCCTTTACAAAAAGGAGGATTCACTGTGTTGACGACTAAAGGAACAAGAAGGTCCCTCATCGTCAACACACTGGGTCCTCTTTGAGCTCTTTATTATAAGAGACTACTTTTTGTTATGGAATAAATCATCAATAATACATTTATTCTATACAATAAACTACATTTCATCTCGAAAATCATATCAAAAGTATCATAACTTCAAGAACAATTTTCTCAGTTGTCGGTCATTCCCTTCCCTAGGCATTCTCACAATAATATGAAATTATAAGAAACTGATGAAAAAGCAATTTTTTATCAAAATACTAATTGCTAGATGACTTATATCCTGTCTATGTTACTAAAAGTTTTTATAATGTCATAAAATGTCTTTAGTAAATCATATATTTTTGTCCTTAGCACATATCTCAAGAGTTAAGTAAATATTTCTAGAACATACTTTATATACAACTTCCCGCTATTCTATGAGTTTAATTTTACCTAATAATACATCCCTTATTGAAGGAATCGATCACAAGATAGTTAAAACTTTATGACAAATCTAGTGCGGTAACCAAATTACTGTTTGTCCACTGCAAATAGTACAAACGGATATTTCAGATAATGATTCCCCAAAATGTTGCATACTTATCCTGTTAAGTTGTTATTCATAGCCTCTGTTCCTGTGAAAACTAAAGCATACATTAAATATCTACACAAGTTGCATATATAAATTACATATGAATGCCATTTATGGTCATAAGTCATTTAAGTCATTTGAAATACCCAAATAATAATAATAATAATAACCATTATTTCCATCTAAAATACAACTATAAAAAATACATAATTAATCGACCAAGATCATGAATGTTTCAAAATCTTGCCAATCAACGTTGAACAATATTTAGCAAAACTCTATGGTGTCAATTGCTTATGCAATAATGCAAAAATAAGTAATAATATAAATATAATTATATCTAAACATAATATAATTTATCGAAAACTGTGAGAAATCCTAGTAAAGATTTCAAGTTTTATATTTTTCAAATATTCTCATTTCCTGAGAGCAGTGATCATAGCTTATTATATAAGTTCTGGTATGTATGGTTGTTAATAAAACACATGATGCTTATATATTTCCATATATTTTATTTCCTTTGTCAGATCATTAACTTGATCTTTTCTTACATACTAAAATAAAACCAATATGTAATAAGGTGAACCTCCACCCTCATATGTGAATCATTTATTTTTATTTTTTCATGAACTTTACTCATGAAAATATCATGTAAAAGCTTACAAATGAAGCTCTATCAGCCTTTAAAGTCATTTTCCTAATTTTCATACTTAGAGGACCCTATGGACCTCTACAATATGCAAACGCATCATATTATAAAATAAGTTATTAGGACACAATATGAAAATTAGTTGACTTGTGATAATTAACCATACATAATAAGATATCTGAATTAAGTTTTAATGTATGTGTACCTATATATGTAAATTAAGTACTAGGGATAAGTCTTTTATAAATATTTTGCATGCTATAAATTATAGCAAATAAAGGTGTGCATATATTTTGTTTGTTTATAACATCTGTATTTATACCCTTTTTCTTGCAAAATAAATTATATGATTGAGTAATTGAAAGAGACGCTTAAAACAGAGAAGTCTTTGTTTACGCCAGCAATTAATAATTATGTTTTAATAATAGGATTGACGTATTTTCATATTTATGTTTTTGTTATAGGGTACTTATAACATAATTTCCTTATGACTTCGCATTAATATTTAATTACATTACTTAAACAATTATCGATTTAATGGGATGGTAACTGAGCAATAGGTAATTATAGGAAATCTCACGGAATATTTTAATAATTTGTTCTCTGGGAAAACTAATAAAGATATGTGATAGCATTAGCATGTACAATTATACGGAGTAAAAATAATTTACGGTCAATTTGATACGTTTTTAATCCTTTTAATGCCAGGAATTTCTCAAAGTGTCGTTTTTCTAACTATAGTCAGACCAATCTAACTTTGCACCAATATTACCTTAAATAAGCTGTCACACACACACAAGTCACCGGCATGCGAGTGTGGGGCGGTGGTGCAGGACATGGGCCGCGATTCGAAAAATAAACACACACACTGGACAGACACATCTCCAACCCAACTCAACTCAACGCTATAACGACATTGACATTTGCTATTCGAACAGATTTTCATTCAACATTGGTCTCACATTGGTCTCATATTGATCACACATTGGACCAACATTGGACCAATGTGAGACCAATGTTGAATGAAAATCTGTTCGAATAGCAAATGTCAATGTCGTTATAGCGTTGAGTTGAGTTGGGTTGGAGCTGTGTCTGTCCAGTGTGTGTATTTATTTTTCGAATCGCGGCCAAGGACCACATTATCCGCGAGTGTCCACTCACAAAATATCAGGGCAATCTAGTGGACTTCACCTTGAAAATGTCATAATCCAATGGATCCAGCAATTGGGTATCTTGTTGTAAAGAACGGTTGTTTTGTATTATATCTTGCCATACGATAAAATTAAATAAGAGAGCTAGCATGAACGTATTTTTTTATGAAAAAATTATCTTTACCCACATTAAAATTTTGTCATCGAAATGTCACTGCCGAGTTATCGTGGTTGACTCTAGCGCAAAGAAAGGCCAGAGACTCATACTGTTTTTTTCTAAGGCTAGTATCTAAGGTACCTCTACTGTTGCTATGCATTTTGGGTTGCCAGACTATACTTTAGGGTGTCCCTTATATTGTGATTTTGAGAAATTAACAACGCATACCCGCCAAATGTATTTCGTTTACCCCAAAATACTCAAGAAAAAAAGTCAGGCCATTCCTATAACTGTAACCCCTGCAGACGTTTATCCGATTTTCCCATACAAAGTATGAAAATGACCAAAAAAATGTTTTCATCCGACTTCAAGATTTCGAAGGAGGAGGTTATCAATTCGTCGGAATCTTTGTTTTTGCTATTTTTTTTTTTTATGTATGTTCACCGATTATTCGAAGACGGCTGGACCGATTTGGAAAATTCTTTTTTTGTTTGAAAGCGTATACTTCACAGTTGGTCCCATTGTAACCATGTTAGGATCTGATGATGGGATCCTGGAGAAATCGAGGGAACTCTTCAACTATTATAGGCACACCTATTGTGTGCAGTGATTTGAGTATTTTTTACAGCAGATCGAGCATTTGGTGTTGAAAAGGTGGATGCTTAGTGAAGTCGGTTCTTTTTTGTTTAAAATTATTGTGTATAATTTTTTTTCATATCATCAGTGCATCCTACTTCTGTATGAACGTTTTTTATTAAAAAAAAACTCTTGCAAACCGGTTATAGGACTGGCCTGAATATTTTTGTGGAGTATTTTGGGATAAAAGAAATACATTTAGGGTATATGCGTTAATAATTTCTCAAAATCGCAATATAAGGGACACCCTACTATACTTATTGACATAAACAAGCAATTTTAAAGTGTATCGCTACAGAGTTGAATTTCAACGATGAAAGCCGTCAGTTTTAATAAAACAAAAGTGTTAATTCTCGTAACAAGAGCGAGACAGAAATAGCCCTGTCACAAACTTAACCTGTTTAATTAAGGCAAGTGAGGACTGACAGAAGTATTCCCATCACCTTCTCGGGTTACGGCCAAAGCGAAGAATAAATAAAGTACAGAAGGTTCCTTCAAAACATTAATTTTTTAAATATCCATTTTTTAGGGTTCCGTAGTCAACTAGGAACCCTTACAGTTTCGCCATGTCTGCCCGTCCGTCCGTCCGTCCGCGGATAATCTCAGTGACCGTTAGCACTAGAAAGCTGAAATTTAGTACTATTATGTACATCAATCACGCCGACAAAGTGGTAAAATGTAAATGTGGCAGTGTGTAATGAATGTCTGAAATTCTGTGAGGCGATGGATGATAGGTGCTCTACTGTTCCAATATAATCTGTTTGTTTGTTACCTGTTATTTGAGTTACTTAATGTACATATTTCTAGTTTGTTAGTCTAAGTTTCGTGACGCATTGGTAATGTAACTGTTATGTCATGTAAACATTTTTATCTACACCCATATTGTAAGTTCTCTAAAACGTGTTCGAAAACGGTAGGCAATGGCTAGCATTACCACGACTGATTTTACTATGATAAGCTTTTTATCCGTGGCAGTAACGTAATTTTAACTTTTCATGCTCAATTATTGATGTGCTATGAGTTTTGATAACATAATGTACACCTGCACCCTCCCGCGCATCCGCCGACAGCCCGACACGCGCCCGCGTGACCGCCGGCACAATCGAGTTGGCCATGGCGGTGCAATGGCGGCCATTCTATGGTTTCCGAATACGGCATTTTGGATAAATAATATGAGTGTAGATAAAGCAGTGTATGCAACTGTACGTAATTAGGCCTTAAAACGTAACAGTTACATAAATTACTATTACAATAAAATAAATAAATAGATAATAAATAAAATAATAAGTGGAAAAAATGTTTTATTAGGGTATCTCCCCTAGGCTATACGTAAAGTGGGGAGTGATATATTGTGGGATAGGTATTTAAAAATGAATAGGGGTTTAGTTAAATCATTTTTTGATAATGTAAATATTTTCGGAAATAATCGCTCCAGAAGTAAAAAAAATGTGTGTCCCCCTCTAACTTTTGAACCATAAGTTTTAAATCTTGAAGCAAATCAAATTATTTTGTTCAATATTTTTTGATTTGCAATTTTTAAGTAGTTACACTACTATATATAATCTGAAAATAGATGTCATATACTTCAGAAAAAGTGACCATCTGGCCTCGGACACCGGAGGGTTTGGTCACTTTTTCTGAAGTATATGACATCTATTTTCACATAAGTTTTAAAAATATGAAAAAAATCTCAAAAATACAACTTTATAAAAACTTTCTAGGAAAATTATTTTGAACTTGATAGATTGAATAGTTAAAAAAAAATATACAAAATAATTTCTGAACTAAGTTTGTAATTTAACCGTATAAGCAGGTGTTTATTGTACCTGTAATTTCTACAAAATCACAATGAAATGACGTGCTTTCAAATAAAGTCACTTACTGTGATGGACGGAAAACTACGGAACCCTACACTGAGCGTGGCCCGACACGCCCTTGGCCGGTTTTTATCTTCGCAAAGCCTTAAACTAGTAGTCCGCCTCGAACTGAGAACTCGCGATTTACTTGCAATCGAGTGGACCAATATAGCAAGACCCTTCTGAAGATTTTCGCCTTCTAGTTCCACAACCCCTTGATCGATCCTGCTCATATACGAACTCTCAAATTATATGTATCTCTGCTACAACCCCAACAAATTTCATAAATATCAGAAAAACGTTACTAAAGTTATCGTGGAACAAACACTCATAATGAGCCGAAGTTGTTTGTAAGAACTTCACTTCACTTACGCTCCGCTCGTTCGATAATAGTGAGACACAGACAAAAAATTATCTAAGTGCCCGAAAGGTAGAAAGTCTTCTAGGGAGTTGTGGTCTTGTAACATACTGCTTTACAGCTCTACAGTCCCGGATACTGAAACAATCGATGCATAATTAGAGCCTCAAATAAGGGTAAGTATGTGTAGTTGAAAAATAAACTGGCCAAGTGTCGAGTCAAACTCGCGCCCCGAGGGTTCCGTAGATCACACAGTTTTCGAGATAGTGGGGGGGGGATGGTCAATTTTCGCCTTTTTTCTTGAATAACTTTATAACTATAATCTTTAAAATTATAAAAAAATAAAGTTGAATTTTCGCATTTCGCATGGTACCTAAAACTAGCAAAACATTTTTAGGGTTCCGCAGCCAAATGGCAAACAACGGAACCCTTATGGATTCGTCATGTCTGTCTGTCTGTCTGTCTGTCTGTCCGTCCGTATGTCACAGGCATTTTACTCGGAAACTATACGACGTATCTGAATAAAATTTACACATAATTATTTTGTATGCAGCTACTTAGTTATGTAGTTAAATTTGAAAAAAAAATATTTTTACGGGGGCGCTCCATACAGGTAACTAAATAAAAATAAAAAAATTAACCAATAATCAACATGTGACACATCAATCGATAGGTCTTTCAAAATAACATTGAGGTTTCTTTGACTATTTTGTGATTAAGTGAATATTTTCTGAAATAATCGCTTTGAAAGTCAGAAAAGTTGTGTAGCCCCCCCCCCGTAACTTTTGAACCGTAAGTTCAAAAAATATGAAAAAATTTGAAGAGATGCGCCTTATCATATACTTTCAACGAATATTGTTTTGAATATTATCGGTTCAGCCATTTTTGAGTTATCTCCAAAAAACTTCTTCCATAGGCATCAGATACGACCTTTTGGTATTAGTTTGGTTCTTATTCCATTGAAGGTACGGAACCCTCCTATGCGTGGTCCGACACGCACTTGGCCGGTTTTTACTTATAACATTGGCAGACGTTTTATCGAACCCGTACCGTCCTGTGTAAAACATAGAGTTATCATATTCAACAAACGTCACAAAGGCAATACACACTGTCGCGACTATACATGACGTATGCATATTATTGCCATATAACATGCTGTTTGCAGCGTCATTGTCACAGGTCCAAATATATACGCACTGGTCAGGCTATACCTATGAGTAGAGAGCGGATTTGAAGTAGCGATCTCGATATTAATATGGATATGACTGGTATATTTCATTATTTTTTCTACACACAAAAATAATGTAACTTATCGGAATAAAAAAGTAAAAACCTTGTATAAAAACTCCTTTATTTAGAATAAAATACTTTTCTTAAATGTAGTTTGTTGCAAAAATAACATTCATTTAATCTAATTATTTAGCTAAGATTGCGGTGTGTGGTGTAATAATAATAGACTGTAAGACCTTATATAAATAACATGACATGTATTTAACAAATTGCACTAGTCATATCTATATTAATATTGAGATCGCTACTTCAAATCCGCTCTCTACCTATGAGTATACTTGAAGATGTCAGTGGTAAATAATACAGAGGTTATCTATTCTAATAGGTTATATAAGAAGTTTGCTGTTTCGGTATACGGTTTGTTTCATTATAATGAAACAAACCGTTAATAACCAGTAGGTATAATAATAATGAGGTGGTATTTGAATTTGGTGAAGTTCATTAACCTATAAAAGTGAAATCATTATTGTTTCCAAAAGTGAATTTTATAACTTTTTCATTTTGTTGTGAAATAAATTATTTATCTGTTCATATCTGACAAATTAAGTCCCAAAATATTGTTTAAAGCCATATTAAGAAAATAAATTGTAATCTTCTCGTCTTTGGACGTCGCTGTTAACTAGTTATAAAAATTCAAAACCGAACGGAAAATCCACAAACTTAGATTTTCTAATATTTGTCATAGACTTTATGGAGATAAGGAAAACCAAAACGTTTGTTTTAGAAATAAAAAAATGTTTAAAGTGGCGCATTTAACATCAGTTTTGTGTTTAACCGTAGCAGTGGAATATTCTCGAATTGATGAAGGGACCCTTGGATATTTGGCACATTGTAAGTAATAATTAAATTAATTGTCATGGTAAATATAACTTGTTCATAATAGGCAAGATGCAATATTTTCATTTATGCTTACATTTGAAAGAATTGCACTTAGAATAGAGCACGAGTGCATTAAAAAATTAAAATACTATAGTCAAAAACTGCTGTTACAAACTGACAATTTCAATTTTCGCGCCTAAACGGTTCTACAATACCTGTGACGTCACTCATGTGTGTCACTCGCCATATTTGTTCGACCAGTGTCAAATTATTGTTTATTTTTTTTTATTTTTGACCTTTTAAGCCAAATCCCATAGACTGTTGCCAACCCCGTTTGTTGTCATAGCAGGAGTGACGTCACCAGACGCTGATTGGTGGATTAAAATACGTTCCGTTACACATTACTTCAAATCGTAATTATTATTTGAAATTAGTATAAACTGAAGTAAAAACGTTTCAATTGCTATTATTTTATGTTTTTTCAACATTATGATCACAAAATAATGGTAAATATTATAACTGCATCATCCCTAATATACACATTGTATAATTTTTTTAACAAAAAAACACTTGTCTTCAGGTCCAGGCTCATGGAAACCAGCATTTATTAAACCAGAAACACTCAATAAGCTCTACATATCAGTATACAATAAAGACCGGAAATCGCTAGACCCTTACGACTACTATCATATGAACATCTTAGCGAAAAATCCAGACATCGATTTTGCGCAGAAAACTGTATTATGGAATGGTGGATATTTAGCCTAATTCTTGGGGGGTCCCCAAGTCAGTCCTTATGGGTTATAAACGTCTTGGATACAGTGTTCTAGCTTTGGACACTTTTCACTTCACTTTTCTGTACTATCCTCAGTAAGTAAGCGAAAGGATTTATTTATTTTTACTGTTGGCTATGTGTATACGACTCCAGTCGACTTAGTCGAGGTGATCCTCATACACTATACTCACAAATCACTAAAGTAGATTTTTAGGGTTCCGTAGCCAAAATGGCAAACATGGAACCCTTATAGTTTCGTCATGTCCGTCTGTCCGTCCGTCCGTCTGTATGTCACAGCCATTTTACTCGTAAACTATGAGACGTATCTTTATTAAATTTTAACATAAGATGTATTTTGTGTGCCGTTACTTAGTTCTGTACTGAAATTGGTGAAAAAAAAAATTTTTAGCGGGGCACTCCATACATGTAACTAATTGTCAAAAAAAATCTACCAAATATCAACATAATGCACATCAATCGATAGGTCTTGAAAAATAAAATTGAGGTTTTTTTGAACATTTTTTGATTAAGTAGATATTTTCAGAAATTATCACTCCGAAAGTCAAAAAAATATGAAAAATTCAAAAAAATATGAAAAATACATGTTTGAATATTCTTTCCACGAAAATTATTTTGAACATTATCGGTTTAGACGTTTTTGAGATATCTCCAAAAAACTACGTACATAGACAGATACGACCTTGCGATATTATTTTTTGCGATAGCCGGTACGGAAGCCTCCATTATGCGTGGTCCGACACGCACTTGGCCGGTTTTTTTATATTCTAATTTAGCTCGCAAAATGTTGTAAATTATTTTATAAATATACGTTACAAGCCCCCCTTCGATTGCCGATTTACATATGAGTACAAAATTTAAACTCAATCAGTCCAGTAGTTTTGAAGAAAAATGGTTGTAACAGGCAGACAGATAAAGTCGCATTGTAAGGGTTCGTTTTTTTATCATTATGTTACGGAATCCGAAAAATAGAACATTATTAATTAATATCAGATTATAATTAAATGAGATTCTGTGTAGAAACAACATAAAATTCACTTAAAATATCGTTATTTTAAAAAGTTCAATATTTTTCAAGAAAAGACCAAGCGTGGCGTGTCTGAATAATCACTCTTTGGGCACACGTAATTATTGAATGATTAATGGTGAACAGAAAGAAAATCAGCTTTTTAATTAAGCACGCCTGTCGCGACATGGAAGCGTGACACACGTCGAGGTAGCAGGAATTTTGACAGAAAACAGGAGCACGACTGTGAGAAAAATCATACAGGGTAAAACTGAAAGTGGGTAAGTTTTAGATATCTTTAAAAATATATGTGAGGGCATATCTTTTATGTATTCAGCAGAAATAAGCGTGACTTTTAATAGAGAATTATGTTTTAAGTACCTACATCCATATCATCACTTCCCTAAAAACGGTAAGCTAATTGGTATGGGCCATATTAAAAAACCTGTATCTGCATCGTAAAGTTTATCGAACGAGCGGAGCGTAAGTGAAGAAGTTCTTACAAACAACTTCTGGCTACTGGGACGTATCGGCATTTTGATAGCTTTTTGATTTTGAGAGTTTGTTTCGCGTTAACTTTAGTTACGCTTTTCTGATCTTCATGAAATATGTGGAGTTTTAGCGGAGATACATATAGTTTGAGAGTTCGTATATGAGGAGTGCGATTTTTGATTCTCACCAAGTGACTAATTCTCACCGATGTGAGTGATTTCCGAAAGTTCGTATTTTTGAAACTCATCGGTGACTTACATTTGTCATACCTATGATATCGATTTACGAGTGCCCCTAACCACTCGTAATTGAAATCACCATGCGATTGTTTTTGACAGTTGACTTATGTGACTTCTGCCAAAAACGCCAAAGTATGTTTTTCGGAAGAATTAGCAGCGGGGCTCGATTGTGACATTTGTGATTGCGACGATTTATTGAAAATATAAAAAAACCGGCCAAGTGCGAGTCGGACTCGCGCACCGAGGGTTCCGTACAAACCTTTACAACTTAAAGGTATTATAGACCTGAGTATTTGATATGAATTTCAATTTAATACCTCTACGCGTTTACGAGGAAAAAGGTAGTAAGTTTAAAATTTAAAAAAATATTTATTGTATGATTTTACTAAAAATGTCTACTTTTCGTAATTTTTCCTTTGTCTGTACTATATGAAGTTTCTTCGTGCCAAGTTTCAAGTTTCTGAGTTTACGGGAAGTACCCTGTAGGTTTTGAGTTTCTTGCGAGTACTCAGTTTCAAAATATGCGACTTAAATTGCTATTTCTTTTGATTGCGTTGACATAAAAGTTTGGTTTTGCTACATCTGAAAGGTCCTATAGCCCTGAGTATTTGACATGAATTTCAATTTAATATCTCCACGCGTTTACGAGAAAAAAAGTAGTAAGTTTAAAATTTAAAAAATGTTTTTTTGTATGATTTTATTAAAAATGTCTACTTTTTGTAATTTTTCCATTGTCTATGCTATATGACGCTGCTTCGTGCCAAATTTCAAGTTTCTGAGTTCACGGGAAGTACCCCGTAGGTTTTGCGAGTGCCGAAAAACTAAAATTTGCAGCATAAACAACTGTATCTTTTGATTGCGTTGGCTTTTGAGTTTGATTTTTTCACAGCTCCAAGGGGCAATAGACCTGAGTATGTGGTATAAATTTCAGCTTGATACCTCCACGCGTTCCTGAGAAAAATGGTCTTGACAGACAGACAGACAGACAGACAGACAGACAGACGGACAACAAAGTGATCCTATAAGGGTTCCGTTTTTTCCTTTTGAGGTACGGAACCCTAAAAACGGCCAAGTGCGTGTCGGAGCACGCATAATGGAGGGTTCCGTAACTTCAATGGAAAAAGAACCAAACTAATGCCAAAAGGTCGTATCTGATGCCTATTAAAGAAGTTTTTTTTGGAAATACTTAACTCAAAAATGGCTTAACCGATAATGTTCAAAACAATTTTCGTAGAAAGTTTGTGATAATGCGTATCTTCTCAGAAACCTCAATGTTAATTTTAAAGACCTATCGATTGATGTGCAACATGTTGATATTTGGTAAAAAAAAAAAATATTACATGTATAGAGCGCCCCCCCCCCCCCTAAAGATGTTTTTTCAGCAATTTTACTACATAACTAAATAGCGGCATACAAAATACACATTATGTCTAAATTTTATTAAGATACGTCTTATAGTTTCCGAGTAAAATGGCAGTGACATACGGACGGACGGACAGACGGACATGACGAAACTATAAGGGTTCCGTTTTTGCCATTCTGGCTACGGAACCCTAAAAATGGCAAGCCTGGAGGAGTACATTATGATGGCGATGACGGACACGGACAGCGACGAAGACGACGACGTTCCTCACCGTCAACATAATCCAGCTGCGGTAGACGTCGCAGAAAGAATTCATCACGAGCAAGCATTTGCGATGTCTAATGCGAAATTTAAAAAATATTATCGGCTTACGAAACCATTGGTAAAATTTGTAAAATTGTAAATTTGACATTGTAAAAGTTCTGCATGTTGGTAAACAGCGTGTGACTTTAAAAAATATGGCTTTTGGAAAATGGTGAAATAAAAGTCATCGGTGATAATTTTAGTCACCGGTGACTTTGATATCACCAGTGAGATTCAAAAATCGCAATCCTGGATTGATCAAGAGGTTGTGGAGCTAGAAGGCGAAAAAAAATCTTCAGAGGGGTCTTGTTCTATTGGTCAATTCATTTGCAAGTAAGTCGCGAGTTCTCAGTTCGAGGCGGAGATCTTTGTCAGATTACTAGTTAGTAAACTAGTAATTTAACAAAGATGTATGCAAACTGATACGAAAACAAAGTAATGTTTACGTTAATTAATGTATAGTTCAACAAAACATTACGTTTATGGTCCACGTGTGTCGTTTAATTGAAAATATTCCACGTGTTTATTATCTTGACAACATGTCACAATATATTTATGAACAGTACAGTAACTCATTTATACAAGGTGAATGTCTAACGTGATTGAATATCTAAAATTGGAGTTTCATCACCTTTTCTTAAGTATATGACATCTGTTGCAGATTATAAGAATAATACACTTATCATCTTTATTAATTTTTCAGGCCCTTTGCTATCCAACAATTAATGGAATTTAATATTCGACCGTATTGAATACGCACTGTGTAGATATTGTATACATACCGTCATACATGACAACTTTACCTTCACAAAAGCAACTTTACCTATAGTCTGCTTAATCAAGAAAATGGTGATACTATTTAAATATACCCGGGGTATGTCCTTAAACTACGTCCGGACTCGGGTATGTCCTTAAACTACGCCAAAAAGAGAGGTATGGGCACTGCGAATGACATCTCGCTAAGTGTGGTAGGGCACGTTCAGCGAATGTCATCTCGTTCAAATCTGGAGCAGAGCCCGACCGGGGAAGTACCTCCACCTTACAGAAAACCACAGCCAAATAGCACTAGACCCTACTCATAGTGTTGTGTTCCTGCCGGTGAGTAAGGTCGCCAGTGAGCTCTAAGAGGATACATTGTGTTGACGACGGGGGGCCCACGGAACCAATAATACGGCCTTTGTTCTTTGTGGGCGCAGAGTGCAGGTGCGGCGATCAGGGAGACCCGGTGAAACGGTTGTCCGCTGGCCGCCCGCAGGTCAGTAGGGTTCCCGAACCCAGGGGTCACTTAATCTCCACCCTGGGAGGCTGAACCGCCAACCTGCGAAAAATCCCTGGTGTAGTAGTCGTGCCGGTGTAGGAGACCGAAGTGGACCCGGCTACTGCAACAGGGGGGGACCGGGGGCCCTTCCGTACGCCGTGCCTGCAAATAGCACCTCCCACATCGTTCCTCGGTCGGTTTGTTTCGTCCTCTTGTCCTTTTAGCCGTCGACACAGTGAATCCTCCTTTATTTCCCACACAGTCCCCAAAATTATGGCAAAAAAAAAACACAGAAGAAATAGGTCTTCAGCGGAGTCCCCTTCCACAAAAGTGGATTTCTGCAACGTCAGGAGACTGCATTCGAATCTAAACGCAGTACACCACCACCTCGAGTCTGCGCAGCCGACCCTTCTGTTTTTAACGGAGACGCAGATATCCTGCCCGGCCGATACATCATATCTGTTATACCCCGGCTATGTGCTAGAACACAGGTTTGTGAGGCGCGCTGGGGTATGTATGTACGCTCGTCAGGATGTCTGTTGTCGCCGCCTCCATGCCTATGAAGACAGGGACCTGTCAGTGCTATGGGTGCGTGTAGACTTCGGCGGCCACACCCGCGTCTACGCGTGCCTTTACAGGTCTCACAGCGGAGACACGGACACAAAACGGCTCTTCGAGCACCTACAAGTGACGACCGACAGAGTTCTGGAGCAGTACCCATCCGCTGAATTGGTGATTTTGGGAGATTTTAATGCCCACCACATTGAGTGGCTTGATTCTCGGTCCACCGACTATGCGGGGAGGTCTGCTTACGAATTTTCTCTGGCCTATGGTCTCTCGCAATTGGTACGTTCTCCCACGAGAATACCAGATATCGAGGACCATACAAGCTCTTTACTGGACCTCCTGCTGACCACACGTCCGGACGGATATTCCGTCACAGTGAATGCACCTCTCGGCTCGTCCGATCACTGCCTCGTCCGGACGCTGGCACCTAGCGCGCGGCCTGATCCACCACGGCCAGCTGGCTGGCAGTATACGTCAGCAGATTGGGATGGATTGCGTGAATTCTACGCATCGTACCCGTGGAGGCAGCTCTGTTTCACATCAGAAGATCCTGACTCCTGTACAGCTAAAGTCGCCGAGACTATACTGGAGGGAATGGCCTGCTTCATTCCCAACTCGGTAATAGCTGCAGGAGCAAGGAAAAGACCTTGGTTTAATCGGCCCTGTAGAGAAGCTACAATTCGTAAGCAGGCTGCTTACAGGGCTTGGACCAAGGCCGTTACTGATAAGGATCCCAACATATCTGATGTGAAACGCAAATTAAACTGCTTCGAGGTCCAGTAAAAGAGCCATTGCCAGAGCCAAATTCGACTTCGTCGGCAGAATTGGTAGGAAGCTAGTGGGCTACCCCACCGGGAGTCGTGCCTTCTGGTCACTTGCCAAAGCTGCCGAGGGAAACTTTTGTCGGTCGTCCTTACCACCACTGCGTAATGCTGATGGTAATCTGGTCCATAGTGCAAAAGAAAAAGCCGATCTTCTGGGTACTCTCTTTGCCTCGAACTCGACCTTGAACAATGATGGCAGCACCGTACCGCCTGACATCCCGCGGTGCGCAGCCTCGATGCCGGAAATTATCATTAAACAAAGTGATGTCCGGCGGGAGCTGCTATCATTAAACGTTCACAAGTCGAGCGGACCAGACGGCATACCAGCAGTTGTGCTCAAACGGTGTGCTCCTGAGTTGTGTCCCGTGCTAACGCGCCTTTTCACACTCTCTTACCACAAACGGCAAGTGCCGTCTTCATGGAAGACTGCCCTCGTGCACCCTGTGCCTAAAAAGGGCGATAGTTCGGACCCGTCGAATTACAGGCCTATCGCTATAACCTCTCTTCTCTCCAAGGTTATGGAGCGCATATTCAATGCAAAGCTCCTGCGATACCTAGAAGAGCACGACCTGATCAGTGATCGCCAGTATGGCTTTCGTCACGGTCGATCAACTGGTGATCTTCTAGTGTATCTCACTCACCGCTGGGCTTCAGCCATTGAGAGTCAGGGAGAGGCATTGGCAGTCAGCCTTGATATAGCTAAGGCGTTCGATCGGGTCTGGCATCGAGGTCTTCTATCGAAGTTGCCAGCTTACGGCCTGCCCGAGGGATTGTGCAGATGGGTCGCCAGCTTTTTGTCCGGCAGAAGCATTCGAGCTGTAGTCGACGGCAGTAGCTTCGAAAGCATGGAGATAAACGCTGGTGTCCCGCAAGGCTCCGTGCTATCCCCAACGCTGTTTTTGCTGCATATCAATGATATGTTGTCTATCGGCAACATTCATTGTTATGCGGAAGACAGTACTGGGGATGCCTGTTACACGGGCCGTGCTAATATCCCTCGATCCGTTGTGGTAGAGAGTCGTGAAAAACTTGTGTCCGATATCGAGAACACTCTTTCTGGAGTCTCGGTGTGGGGTCAGGACAACTTAGTCCGATTCAACCCCACAAAGATATAAGTTTGCGCGTTTACCGCTAAGAAAACCCTATTTACTGTGGCCCCTCAGTTCCAAGGCACAACCCTTACAATGTCAGGGAGTATTGGGATCCTCGGTGTCGACATTTCCAGCGACGTCCAATTCCGTAGTCACCTTGAAGGGAAGGCCAAGCTGGCATCCAAAAAGCTCGGTGTGCTCAATAGAGCGAGGAGATACTTCACTCCGGGGCAGAGACTGCTTCTATACAAGTCGCAAGTCAGACCCCACATGGAGTACTGCTGTCCCCTTGGGGCGGGAGCACCTGGATACCAGCTTGGGCCCTTTGACTCGGTGCAAAGGCGCGCTGTGCGGATCGCCGACGATCCCAAACTCACGAGCGATATTGAACCATTGAGTCTAAGGAGAGACTTTGCCTCCTTATGTGTGTTCTATCGCTTGTACAATGGGTTGTGCTCTGAAGAACTGTTTGATATGATGCCCACGGCAGCTTTTTATCACCGCACCGCTCGCCGCCGGCAGGGTGTTCATCCTCACACCCTGGAGCCTAATGGGTCGCGCACTGTACGGTTTAAGAGGAATTTCCTCCCACGAACGCTGCGACTGTGGAATGAACTCCCTGCCGAGGTTTTCCCAGCGGGCTACAGTATGAGGTTCTTCAAAAAAGGAGTGTATAGGTTCTTAAAGGGTAGGCAACGCGCATGTGAATCCTCTGGGGTTGCAGCCGTCCATAGGCTACGGTAACTGCTTACCATCAGGCGGGCCTTATGCTTGTTTGCCACCGTCGTGGTATAAAAAAAATATATATAAATAACTCGTAGAAACCTAGGGTAGCTGAAGGTAGCTTAAAACCTTTTCAATGCAACGATTCCCTTTTTGGCTAAACCATATATTATTTTCTTGTTAAAGTAGACTATGGTAAAGTTACTCACAGAAGGTAATGTTGCCACGTTTGACGACACGTTGAATTGCTACTACGTAAACAAATCTAATCCAAACTTTCCATTTGAAAATTTCTTATATCTGTACCGTATCTCTAGTTTGAGGCCCGCTTGATATGTTTAAATTGTACCCAAAAATATTAATAATTAATATTTATTTACTAGTATTTAAAGATACAACAAAAAATAAACATTACCTAACTATTAACAACAAACATTACCTACCTAACTATTTTATAAGTGCCAAATCATGTAAGTTAGTTACTAATTGCGTTGTGCCGGTGGCTTTAGAAACGGCGGGGCCGTGGGGCGTGGAAGCCCGACGACTTTTTGTGGAAATAGGCCGGCGTTTGCGGGAAAGGGGTGGTGATCCTCGCTCTGGGTCGTACTTGGTCCAACAGGTCTCCATTGCAGTTCAGCGGGGGAATGCAGCAGGCATTATGGGGACCTTTGAGCCAGGTACGATCCAGGGTGGGTTATTTTAGGCTAAGTGTGCTGTACGTAGTTTAATTTTAAATATAGGTTTAGTTGTAGTTTTATTTAATGTTGTTTTTGTATGTTTTTATTAGGTCTCATTTTTGACATTATGTATATAATATTTTTGTGTTTTTATTAGGTTAAATTTTTGACATTATGTAGATACTGAATAAATGTGTTACTAATTAAGTAGTTAATTATATGCATGCTGCATGCCAATTGTAGCTATTTGTATACCACATGGTGGAACATTGTGATACCTACCAAAATATTGTAAGACCTCTCAATGTATCTATGTTTTTTCAAATAAATTATTTCACTTTGAGCTTATTATACTGACTTGCACAGTGAAAAAATCCATTTTTTTTGCAGTGAAAGTTTTTTTTAATGTGGAAAATCATTTCCCTTATTTATTCAAAATGCCTTGGCTAGTGTATCTAAGTTGAGTCATTATACTGCTAGATGTGTTAATTCTATAATTGTAAAAATACGACATTTATATTCAATATACCTACGGTGCCCACTCGCACATAAATACAGATATATCGTAAACAACTCCCAAGACTGGAAATGGAATGGAGTTTAAGCAGCAATTAAAACATCATTATATAACATAAATCTAACCACAGTATATATATGTAATACGTACTAAAAGTTCACTATTTAATAAAACCTCTGTTTACTTTACCTTCTGTATTAAATGTATATGTGTCAGTGCAAAGAAAACGAAAAAGGTAAATTTGTCGATAAAGTTTTTAGTATTATCCTAAAGTTGGAGCCAGACAGCAGATAGCCGCAGATTCTGCCACGTGGCCTTGGTTGAGCGAGTTGTTGAAGCGAGCGGCTATCTTGCTGACAACCAACCAACCGGTTCTGCCAATGGTTGGCAGAGCACACCTAGTCACCAAAAGGTCATGTAGAATTTGGAGCCAACACTGGCTACATGGTTTAAAATCTCTGTTTTCTGCCAAGGTCTCGTGGCAGATGGCTGTTGTTGTATGCCGTCTGGCCCCAACTTAATAGAACCACCTACATAATATACGGTATCCATTAGAAAAATGAAGTCTTCTATGTGTATATACCAACAGAGCGACCTTTCACTAAACTCGTCCACATATTTCGTCCTGGATCTACTAACAAGCCCAGAGCAGCCAAGGTACTACACATTTTTCTGAACATGCATATCGCCTTGACAATAGAGGCGTTGTTCAGATATTTGTGACCACCTTGGCCGCTCCGATATATCTGATGGCTACTGTACTGTAGCGGTGGGATGAAATCACGCAGTGTAATGCCTGCCCGTATCCACAGGATAACGATTCACGCACATAGCGAACAATAGGCAAAGGATCTAATATTTAGAAATAAAGGAAAAGTAGAAAAATTCAATACCTCAGGCAACACTGGAACTCGCGACTTTGGGATACATGCCTATCACTCTGACCAACTGAGCTACTGAGACTTACCTGATGGCTGCGAATTTCTCCACTATATATTCTTGTTCTACTTTTCTAAACATTGTGGTATCGTTAGCAGACGTTCTGCTTAAAGCAAAATTAAAGGGTCTAATAACCAAACGATAGCAAAGGCCTTCGTTTTAGCTTGGCCGAGAATACTTTCGTACGTCCATCTGGGGTCTGTCTGGCTGTTCGCCTCTACGTCGCATTTCTCAACCAGTTCCCGTAAAATTTTGTGAGTAGGTTCTACAGTTACGTAGTTTGTTTATTGTTTAGTTTTTTGGAAAACGAGCCCTACAAGCAGAACTGGGCGCATCGCATTGGCATCAACTAGTATCGGGAGGCCAGAACCCACTTCGGGTCGCTAAACCAACGGACTATTAGTACGGGCGGAGACAGTATGATCTGCTACGTTACGTGATCTAAGGTGAGCTCCATGGCACATGTTCATTAAAGTGATGCTGAGTTCCGAAAACATAGTAGAAAAAATTAGAATTGGCCCAAAGCACAAAAAAGTGCCACTGCCGGTTTAAAAAATGGATGGTATTCACTTACGTCATGTGATATAAAGATTAAACTTGTGGCAACAAGTTACTTTGCAACGAGTCTAGCGGGCACTTCCGGTCATGCAGGAACTGGTAGACTGAGTTTTTCTGTACCTACATACAAATTGATATTTGTTACCACAAGTGTCATATTTGTATCACATGTCGTAGGTAAATACCATGCATTTTTTACAACGGAAGTGGTATTTTTTTGTGCTTTCGGCCAATTCAATTTTTTTAAACTATTTTTTCGGAACTGAGCATCACTTTTATGAAAATGTGCCCTGGAGCTTATATCATTGTATCACGTAACGTAGGAGATCATACGGTCGCCGCCCGTACTATAAGTAAGTAAATACATTAAGTATGATTAAAGGATTGTACACAGAACATTTGTATTTGAATTAGAAGATTGCTCAGATGTTTGTGAATTGTTAGATAAACGATTTATTAGCTGCTTAGACGCAGGCGCACGATTGCTCAGTTGGCGGCATTGTAATTAAAACTATCCTTTAAAATATTTAAGAAAACTATTCTGAATAGTTTTCTTAAATATTTTGACCAGCTTTAGTAATAAAAAGGATAGTTTTAATTACAATGCCGCCAACTGAGCAATCGTGCGCCTGCGTCTAAGCAGCTAATAAATCGTTTATCTAACAATTCACAAACATCTGAGCAATCTTCTAATTCAAATACAAATGTTCTGTGTACAATGCTTTAATCATACTTAATGTATTTACTTACTTATAGTACGGGCGGCGACCGTATGATCTCCTACGTTACGTGATACAATGATATATGTAGTGAGCAGCCTGGTAGTGAGCAGCTACCGTAGCCTATAGACGCCTGCAACTCCAGAGGTGTGACATGCGCGTGGACTCCCTTCGGCCGCGTACGCAACCAGAGCTTCGTAACCAGTTGCGATCGAAAACTATTTCTGTCTTGTACGAAACAAAGGAGGATTTACTGTATCAGCTAAAGGGACAAGAGAGTCCCCCATCAACACACTGCATCCTCTTTGAGCTCTCTGGCGACCTTACTCACCGGCAGGAACACAACACTAGTAAGGTTTAGCGCTATTTAGCTGTGGTTTGCTATAAGGTGGAGGCAATTCCCGAGTCGAGCTCTGACTGGCTAAAGTTGACAACAACAGCCGAGTGAGTTCTTCGAAGCACCTGCCAAGTTTTGTTTATCACCTTGAAAGTTATGTACTTATAGATAGATAGATAGATTATTGCTTTATTATTCGAAAAGTATACATTAATATATACCCTTGCAAAACTGTTTCCACAGTTTGTCTGCAGGTGAGATAGTTGCCTCTAAGGGTATATTATACTGTTAGGTGACAACTAAATCGCATAAATTGCAATAGTAGTTTATGTAACTGTTACGTAATAAGGGTCCTTAAAATACGAGTGTGGTTTTATGTTATCAAATTCGATGTTCGGAATTTGAAATTCATAACGTATCAATATATGAGCATGTAAAGTTAAAATTCCGTTGCTGCCACAGATAAAAAGCTTATTATAACATCGGTTGTGGTAATGATAGCCATTGCCTACCGTTTTTGAACACGTTTTAGAAGACTTATGGCCTGTTTCACAATCTCCAGTTAAAGCATATCTGTCAGATAAATGTTAGCTGTCCTTTTCTTTTATATGACTGGAGAAAAGGATAGCAATAATTTTAACTCGCAGATAAGTATATCTGGAGATTGTGAAACAGGCCCTTACAATGTGAGTGTAGATAAAAAATTAAGTAAACTAAAATCCGCCTTGTTTTGTTACCAATACGGTTCATTACGGCTATAAACTTGTGGTAGTAGGTATAGATGAATTATCGAGATCATGGAATTGTATTTGTAGTGGTTGTACTGTTTGCAACAAAAGGAGAATAATTTTCACTTAATTTAATAAAATTACATACCTACCCTTAAGAAATGGAATAAGTAGTAGTCCTCTGTTTTTTGCTTTTAGTCGCTATCATGTTCTTCATCTGAGCTGTCACAAGTATTGATCATAAGATTGTGTGAAATTCGATCTATTTCCCCTTCCTGACATCGATATTTATTTTCTTCACTTTCGACATGGCGGCAATTTTCCCGGTCCTCAGCAGTAATAGTATTCATTCGTTCAGTTGCTAAACTCATAATGCCTTGCATGTTTAATGAAACGTTTCTTTTCGCTACATATCCTTTTACCATGGACCAAATATTTTCGATCGGATTGAATGTCGGGTGATACGGTGGCAATCGTAAAACGGAGTGGCCATGTTCTTTTAAAATTGCATCTATGTGGTACTCACGAAACCGCTCTTTATTTTGTTTAATTAAATTATACAAACTGGTTTTGTACATCAACGGGCTATACGAAATGTTGTGTTCTGTCAACCAATCCATCGTTTCTTGTTTATGAGAATTTGACGTTGGAGCACGATTCAAAAGTTTGTTGTGATAGGACGCATTATCTTATCTACGATAAGTACGCTATTCGGTTTAAGGTTCGGTATTAATTTTTCTTTTAACCATTTTTCGTAGTTGACAAAGTTCATCTGGTCATGGTAATCTCCCGTTTTTAGGGTTCCATAGTCAACTAGGAACCCTTATAGTTTCGCCATGTCTGCCCGTCCGTCCGTCCGTCCGTCCGCGGATAATCTGTGACCATTAGCACTAGAAAGCTGAAATTTGGTACTTATATGTATATCAATCACGCCGACAAAGTGGTAAAATAAAAAGTGGAAAAAAATGTTTTATTAGGGTACCTCCCCTATACGTAAAGTGGGGAGTGATTTTTTTTTTCATTTCAACCCTAACGTGTGATATATTGTTGGATAGGTATTTAGAAATGAATAGGGGTTTACTAAAATCATTTTTTGATAATGTAAATGTTTTCGGAAATAATCGCTATAGAAGTAAAAAAAAATGCGTCCCCCCCCCCCCCTCTAACTTTTGAACCATAAGTTTTAAAAATATGAAAAAATCTGAAAAGTAAACCTTTATAAAAACTTTCTACGAATATTATTTTGAACTTGATAGGTTGAATAGTTTTTGAAAAAAAAAAATACAAAATTATTTCTGAACTAAGTTTGTAATTTAACCGTATAAGCAGGTGTGTATTGTTCCTGTAATTTCTACAAAATTACAATGATAAGACTTGCTTTCAAATAAAGTAAAAACGGTGAAAATCGGTTCTAGCAATAAATAATTATCCCATAAAAATCATCTTCCATACTTTAAGCTCGCGCGCAATAGTTTACTTAATTTGCCGATAGATGTCGCTGTACGTAGAACGCTCATATGATATCCTACATGGCGGTGTTATTTTAACTCTTAAGTGGGGAGACTTACTGTGACGGACGAAAAACTACGGAACCCTACACTGAGCGTGGCCCGACACGCTCTTGGCCGGTTTTTTTTTGGTTTGCCTTAAACATTAACAAAGCGTTGGGAATAAAACCATCTTTTCCTCCTGCGTGCACTATTATTAACCGCTGGCCTGTACTGATTTTTTTCATTTACACCAAATTCTGTTCCATCGGTCCAAGCCTCTCCGGACACATGTGAAGTGTGGATGTAGGTTTCATCAGTATAAACTAGTGGTCTATCTTCAGACCGGTATTTCGCAATTTTGGTAAGGTAATTTATTCTTAGCAGTCGTATGTTGTGTCTTTCCATTAATATTTTTCGGTTGTCCTCGGTATTTTTCCATTTAAATCCTAATTTTTGTATTTGTTTTCGTAAGGTGGTAATACCAAATTTGTAATCTATTCGGATCTAGAGTGGAGTGCCTTTAAGGTTGGAAATTGCTTATGGGACAGATGAAAATTGTACATAGTTCTCCGGATGACTTCCTGATCAAAATCGTCTACTGCTGATGACGGACAAGTACGTAACTTTTTATTTCTCGGGGAGGTGAATTTCTTTGTTGTTGCGAATTTCTCACGATTGCTCTCAGACACAATGTTATAACCAGTAGAGAGACAAACACCTGTAGCTTTTTCAACTAACTGGGCAGCGGTGTAAGGGGAATTTTAATTATTCTTCAGTTCAAGTTCAAAATATTTATAACAGTTAAAAATAATTTGCTTACTTTGACTCTCAATCGGACCAAAATTACTCACTGTCATATTTTTTGAAAATTATGTAACTTACACTTAGTTGTACGGGCTGACACAAAATTATTCTGATAATTGTGAGAATACAATAAAATCAGACGTAAAAATATATGCACAACGTAAATAATATTCACAATTTGACACTGACATTATTTTGGATTTACTTCTTCAATATATAACAAACCTCTTTTTATGCTGATAGTACGAGCAAAATAGAAAATTCAAATATAGAATGCCTGTAAACATACAATACTACTACATATGCAATTCCATGCTCTCGTTAATTTATCATAATTAGTGAATTTGTTTGTCACCCGACGACGTGCGTTGCTTTGAAGGCCTGTTCGAAATTTAAACTTATGTTATCTACTATCTCATAAAAACAAGAAAACAGCAATGAAGTATGGAGTTCTAGATTCAAATTTGTTCCCACAATTGGTTCCTTGGGTAGGAAGGCTCGTTCGATATTTACACTTATAACCGTTGAGTAAAGTTTAATTTTGTATGTACTATATTTCTCTTATGCTTTTAATATATAAATCAGGAAATTACCACTGTAAATTGACTGTAGGTACATATCGAGTCCTATAGTAACCTAAGGTCAATCCGTGGTCTGAAAACTGTTAAAGATAGGTCTACCAACTAATTATGCCGTCATCTGCAGAGTCTGTTTAGTGGACTATTCAGTTCTCAATTCCTAGTTAGCTATAGTTTCTGAAAAAAACGCGGGGAAGAACCGTAACTTTTGTATGAAAAACTGCATTTTCAAATGCGTTTTTTATCAAAACTACTGCACGTAAAATGAACTCAAAATCAGTGTGCGGTCTTAATTTTTTGCAAGCTATCTATTGGTGCCCAACATTACAAATTAAAAATAAAATTCACTTTCCCCATTTACCCCCCTAAACTTCCTCTTAAAATTAAATTTAAGCAGTTAAGACCTAAGTACCTTGTTACAGACGATATTTTCTAAACCTATTTCAAATTTCAGCTTTCTACGTCAAACGGTTTCCGAGAGAGACGTGATTTACCAATTTCGAGGACCGAAGTGATTCCATAAGTGTTTCGTAAACCAAGTATTGGTACGAAACACTAAAAATTAACGTTTGATTGATCATATTTTCAATTTATCATATTAAATTTGTCGATTTGCGTCCTGACCCGCACGATCGTGCGTTATAACACTTATAACTTTAGGCACAAAAAATGCCAAAAATTCTGGTTAAACTTTTAATTATGTACATTATACGACTAGTTTTTGAGGCCTAGGTCACGTTTTCCTTCGTATATGACATATTTAGCTATAAAACTCTCGTGATACTCTAACCAGTCTAATTCCCTTATTCATAAACGTCTCTCAGGCCTCAATTAGTTAATTTAAGTTTTGTTTGTTTCTAACAAACGCAACTATCAAAGTGACATATAAGAACAAAACATAAATTAACTAATTGAGACCTATCAGTCGTTTATTAACAAGGGGGTAACATATATATAAAATCGACCTAAATTACTTGAGTAACGTTACAAATATTTTTAATAATTATGTTTTATTTTTATTTTATCTGTAGGTATACCTAACTAATATCTAATGTAACTAATAACCGCCATGAGCGCCACTGTTGCGCACAGAGCCCGTAGATGATGACAAGAAAATTGAATTCCTAGGCTTCCTGCGATCTTGTGTTGCGTAGGCGCAACCGATCAAGGTGCGTGGAATCGGTGATTGCACACTTGTAGCACGTAATGAATATATGCGAAGCAAAGGAAATACATAGAACTGAGAAGAAATACGGCCTCAATGAGTTTGTATACTTTAGATCGTGGGATTACAAAAACATATATAAACACTGCAAATTTTAAAGACACTTTATAAATTTTTTGAAAAGTATTAAATATGTTATGATATTCATGGAATGGAATTGACAATATTAAAAACAATCAAATAGTTTATTTCGTTTAACACGGGTAAAGGACGGTTCACGTTGTTCCGTTCCGCGTCCTACACGACTCTTCCGACACTTCATTTTGTATAGAAAACATCTTTCTATTCGAAATGGAGTGTCGGAAGTGTCGTATAGGACGCAGAACTGAACATCGTGAACCATCCTTAAATAGTACAGAGGTACAGGTCTTACAGCAATAGTGTTGCATCACCACATTGGGCCACAGGGCATACAAATTAAAGTTTTTTTTTGCTTTTGCTGTTAAGACTTTTTTTTACTATTTTTTGGCTTTTTTTTAATTTCAAATGTCGACATTCTTTACTTAGCCCTAACTTATACGATTTTACCGCGTCTACTATTTATGTATATGTCACAGGGAAATGATTAAAACAGAGATTTGAACAAATCTCTAAGGGATATGATCAAGTTACGCAGGATGTTCAAATAGAGACTCCATATCATCATTTCCCTAGAAAAATTCAGTAATTTCACCAAATCACTGACTCTGTTTAGTGGGAAGACAAAATCGGGCAAAAAACGCGACACGCTTTTTCATTTCACTAGATTTGTTTAGGAATTTGACAAAATCCCTAACCGCTACAGTAAGTTGATGAAACGAACTCAAAAAGTCGACTACTTTTATCATTTCGCTAAACAAGTTTAGTGAAATGATAAAGTCTCAACTGGAAGATGGTATATGGTGATTTGATTAAATCTCTGAACTGGTTTAGTGAAATGACGAAAGGAAGTACCGAATACAATGTTTTACTTTATAGTTAAGCGATTTTATCAAATCTCTGACTAGATAAAGTGAAACAGATATTAAATCAGAGATTTTAACAAATCTCTAAGGGATATGATCAAATCACGCAGGATGGTAAAATGAAAAATCCATATCATCATTTCCCTAGAAAAATTCAGTCATTTCACCAAATCACTAACTCTGTTCAGTGGAAAGACAAAATCGGCCGGTGCAGTATTTGTGAACATCCAGTGCATGCAACATGTGGAAGTACTGTTGGAGAGGAAGGTTAAGGCTTAGTTGTTAAAGGCCAATTTTGTCAAAAAGAAAGCAATATTAGAGCTGAGAGGGAAAATGCAGCAAACATTTTGAACATATACTAATAATAAATAATAAGCTCCATAACCGGTTTCGGTCACGGCGACTGCTGTCATCTCCGATGTCGTCTCAGATGAGCTCGCATGTGGCTAACGTAGCCAATCTTGTTACCAAAGGTACGCAAACATTGCGGGCATGCGAGCACACCGTTGACATAGTTATAAGTTATCGCCGCAGGTGGTCGCGACTTGATCTCATCGCGTTTAGCATCAAGCTGAACGCGCCGCTGGGACTCAAACTTGTTGACTACCTCGTTTATGGTAGCCCTCCACTTTGAACGTATAGCTGCTTGCCGCTCCCATTGTGAGGGCTCTATTCCGCATTTTCTCATGTGTCGCTTAAGCACATCTTTGTACCTGAGTAGTTGACCGCCTTGTTTCCGCTTACCCTCCTCAAGTTCCGAGTAGAAGATGTGCTTAGCAACACGCTGGTCTCCCGTCCGCGAAACGTGACCGCACCACCTGAGCTGACGGCGCATGAGGTAAACCTCAATACCACCTACATCTGCTCTGCGCAAAACTTCGGTGTTACGTATTTTATCAAACCATCGGATCTTTAGTATCTTACGCAGGCATCTGAGGTGGAATCGATCCAACATGCGGATATGCCGGCGATAAACGGTCCACGTTTCTGAAGAATACAGAATATTGGGCAGCACAACCGCCATATAGACAGAGATTTTGGTGGACAGCTTCAGATCGTGTGAACTGAAGACCTTGGAATCGAGCCTACCAAAAGCTGCAGCTGTAGCTCCGATTCTGTTGTTGATTTCCGAATCCAGGTCGCATTTGGAAGTTAACGTGCTCCCCAGGTAACGAAACTTGTCGACTTGCTTCAGCTGGTCCTCACCGAGTCTAACGACCAGTGCCTCTTGACTGAGAATGTCCAGAGACATTACCTCAGTCTTCTTGACACTGATCTTAAGCCCAAATCTCTGGCAAGACCCATAGAAATCGGACATAAGCTGTTGCAAGCCTTTTGGGGATTCAGCCACAAAACACAAGTCGTCCGCATACATAATCTCTGTGATCAATGCACGCGAGACTTTTGTGCGAGACTTGAACCTGGCCAGATTAAAAATACTACCGTCCGTGCGAAAGCGGATACGGACACCTTCGGGAGACGTTTGCAAGACTTCTCGCACCACGACTGCAAAGTACAACGCAAACAAGGTGGGGGCCAAGACACAACCTTGCTTCACTCCGCAAGTGACTGGAAAGAAATCCGACTGTTCATCGTCGATGGCGACACAGCACTCCATGTTGTCATGCAGGAGTTTTACAAGTCTTACAAACTTCTCCGTACATCCAACTTTACCCAGGACCACCCAAAGGGCTTCTCGAGGCACACTGTCGAAAGCTTTCTCAAGGTCAACAAAGCAGAGATAGAGTTGACGACCCTGCTCTCGGCTTTTCTCTTGCAGTTGACGGACTGAGAAGATTGCTTCGCAGGTGCCTCGATCGGGTCGGAAGCCAAACTGGGTTTCCGGTAGTATTTTTTCGGATAGTTCCAAAAGACGGTTTAACAGAACTCTGGCAAAGACTTTTCCCGGGACTGATAATAACGAAATACCGCGGTAAGAATTGCAATCAGAACGGTCGCCTTTGTTTTTATACAGCGCTTTATACGAGAAACTTTGAAATCGTGAGGGATGAGGTCTTTCTCCCATATAAGAACAAAAAGACGCCATATAGCCGAATGCAATTCCTCACCGCCGTATTTAATCAGTTCTCCAGGTATAAAGTCGATGCCTGTCGCACGCTTGTTTTTCTGTTGTTTAATGGCAAGGATAACCTCACCACGTAACAATGGCTCATCCAGCTCGACTGCGATGGGAAGTTGAGGTATTGAACGAATGTGGTCCATGTCAGCTGACCGATCCACATTTAACAGTGTATTGAAGTGCTCTGCCCAACGATTTAGTACTTTCTCCTTACTCTTGAGAAGGCCTTCGCCATTACAAGGCTTGAGAGGCACTTTTGTGAGAGGTTTAGTACATACAAGGTTTCTGACTTCCTTGTAAAACTCCCCGAGCTGGTTAGTATCAACGAGCGATTGCATGTGACGAGCTTTATCCCGCCACCACTTGTCCTTTGTCTCCCTAGATAGTTTACGTAGTCTTAGGTTACTCTGCTTTATCTCCGCGGTGCTTGCACCTTGGCATGTTCTGCTATGCTGCTGCATGAGACGTCGATGTTTGTCAATCGCCCCGGTCAGAAGTCCATCATTCTCGTCAAACCAATCCTCATGTCTCCGGGTTCTGAAGCCCAATGTGGATTTGGCCGAGTCCAATATGTGGGATGATAGAGCTCCCCAGAGAGCGTCAACGTCACACGTGTCCCTATTTAATAGCAGTATTGCAGCGTCCAAGGTTTCAGCGTACGTCTGCCTCGTCTCGAGATCATTAAGCCTTTCCACGTCTAAGCACGCAGGCTTTGGTCTACCAGATCTACGAGGGCGACGAAGGCGAAGACGTAACTTCGTAACTACAAGCCTATGGTCGGTCCAACAATGAGCGCCCCGCATGACACGGGTGATTTGGATTTGGGAAACGTCTTTTTGCCTCACGATAGCATAATCGATGAGATGCCAGTGCTTGGACCTAGGATGCATCCATGTGTTTTTGTACTTGGCAGGAAGTCGAAACATAGTGCTTGTAACCGCCAGATGGTATTGCGCACAAAAGCTGAGTAACAGTTGCCCGTTGCTATTCATATTGCCAACACCATGTCTGCCAAGAACCCCAGGCCAAGCTTCATAATCGCGTCCTACCCTGGCATTGAAATCCCCCAGTAAAAGTATCTGCTCCCTGGGATTTACTGCATCAATGCAACGTGCCAATTCCTCATAGAAGCGATCCTTGACGTCATCAGATTTATCCAGCGTAGGAGCATAGACGCTGATGACGTTAAGGTAGTTGTCACTATCCAAATGCAGGCGCAGTGTGGTAACGCGGTCAGAGATGTGGACTGGACACTCCGGTAATTGTTTTATTAATTGATTCTTGATCGCGAATCCAACGCCCGACCGTCGTGGCTCGGACGAGGTAAGGCCTTTCCAGAAAAAGGTATACCCGCCTCCATGCTCCACCAGTTGACCTTCATCGGCTAGGTGTGTTTCACTGAGGGCAGCCACATCTATATTATAGCGATGAAGCTCCCGAGCCACGACTGCGGTTTTTCTTTCCGGACAAACGTTGACTTCGCGGTCAAGGAGTGTTCGAACGTTCCACGCGCCAAATGTCATATTAAGTGGTATTGTGTTACATGTCTTCTTGTTGCGTCGACCGCGAATTGAAAGATGCTGAGGCAGCCGCGGTTGCTACCATCATAACGGTTTAGGGTGAGCATTTTCTTAGGGCACCTTTTCTAGCCCCCTGCCCGGCTGAGCGGGGAAAGCAGTGCCTCCCTAAACAGGGCTGCTTTGTCACCCCAGGTGCTGCCGGATTCTCTCTGTCACCCCAACGCAGAGCGAAAACAACCACGGCGTAAAACACCCCTGGAGCCGCCTATGTGCAGGCACCAGACAAAGCCCAGTCTGCACCGGACCAGACCTCTCTACTTCAGCCAATCGCCACAGGACTTTAAGCACTATCGGAGTCCACATTCGGAAGCAGTCAAGTGCGCAGGAGATATTCGGATGCCCAAACGCGCGCGCAAACGCAAGAGCACACACTCGTCTTCACCCATCTTAATCCAGTGAAACGGAGAACCGATACGACCAGAGATGGGGTCAGATGATATGTCTGGCCGATGATAGCTACGCCCTCTATCATCGCCCTAGGCCATCCACCTTGCCTTGTTATCCCGCCGAATCCGCCAAGCTCGCTTGCATATCTGCGTTGAGTTGCCTTCCCCACCGGGATAAACATTATGCATGTAAAGCGGGAGGGTTCCGCTATAAAACCTGCCCAGGCAGGCTCCCCTCACCAGTTTAGCCCGCGAACCGACGCGGTTTACCGGAGTGTGGCCGCTGCATGCATCACAACTTCTTGGAGCCACTGGTGAGAGTGTGGGAAGTAATTGCCGGAGCACCAGCGCCTACAAAGGCCGGTTGCTGATACTTCACATAGAGAACCCACAACACCCCCATACACTAAGGAACATACAAGGGCTGCTATTTATATATCCGGAAACCGGGATTACAATCTTCTTAAATAGCATATTTGACCTCCATGGTAAAATTTGAACTTTTTTAAGTACTGGCCGGTATATTTTTTCTTTCTTATTAACGCTCGTGTTTTGTTTTTGACGGGTTTTAAATGTCATCTCGCAGCAAGAATGGAACTCACTCGTGAAAATATTCGTGCTATGATTTATTATGATTTTCGGCGTGGTTTAACGCAACAACAGTGCATAGATCAACTAACTTCAACTTTTGGTGATGAAGCCCCATCTAAAACTACTGTGTATCACTGGTTTAGTGAGTTCAATCGTGGACGTAGTATGCTTACGGACGAAGTTAAGGCAGGTCGCCCGAAATCGGTCGTTGTACAACAAAATATCGAGGCTGTGCGAAAACTTATAATGGACGACCGACATGTTACGTACCGCGAGATAGAGGCGACTCTGGGTATTTCTATGACCAGCATTAATAGCATATTACATAATTATTTAGCTGTAAAAAAAATTTGTTCGCGTTGGATACCCCACAACTTAACAAAAGAGCAAAAAGATGCTCGCGTCGAATGGTGCAATAAAATGTAAAAAAAATATAACCGTGGTGACTCAAAAGCCGTTTATAACATCTATACAGGTGACGAATCCTGGATCTATGCATACGATCCCGAAACGAAGCAACAATCAACGGTATGGGTGTTTCAAAATGAGCCGAACCCTACGAAAGTTACTCGTGCAAAAAGTACATTGAAACAAATGGTGGCCTGCTTCTTCGGTATTAATGGCCAAGTAGCTACAGTGCCACTAGAAAACCGTAGAACGGTTAATTCAGAGTGGTACACGACCATTTTCTTACCGGAAGTATTTGAACAAATTCGTAAAACTAACCAGCGACGAAGAATCATTCTTCATCATGACAATGCCAGCTGTCATACGTCACGCGAAACAACTCTATTTTTGGAGGGTCAAAATGTGGAATTAACGGGTCATCCGCCGTACAGCCCTGACTTGGCACCCAACGATTTTTATTTATTTCCAAATATAAAGAATAAATTACGCGGTCAACGATTTTCGACCGCTGAAGATGCTGTCGACGCATTCAAACAACACGTTATGGAGGTACCTCAGGCGGAGTGGCAGAAGTGCTTTAAAAATTGGTTCACGCGAATGCAAAAGTGCATAGATCATCAAGGGGAATACTTTGAAAAACAATAAAACCATTTTCAGCTGTGTACGTTTGTTTGTTTTTTTGTTTCCGGATATATAAGTAGCAACCCTCGTATACTAAGGAAAGATTGAAGATATGACTTGAAGATATAGACTAGATTACTTGAAATTGTTACATAAAATGTCAAAAGTAGGAATCAAAGTTGTTTATGCCATCAAAAACAGAACTTGTAAAAAAAACAAGTCTCGCAACTCAGTTCTTCTACCGTGAAAAGTTGTGAGATCCATGTAATACCAAGTCGATTGATTTATTCAGTCCCTACTTAAGGGACCTTCTGTCTTAAGTTATTACGTAATTAGCTAATACAACATCTTATAGTGACCGTGAGCATGCACTGGATTTTCACAAATAACGCACCTTCCAATTATGTCTTTTCACTAAATAGAGTCAGTGATTTGGTGAAATTACTAAATGTTTCTAGGGAAATGATGACATGGATTCTCCATCTTAACATCCTCCCTGATTTTTTTTTTTTTTAATTTATTTATATATTCAAATAACAACTTAGATTTTGTACGTGTACATTCTCGCCAAACTGTTACGTTTGATGGCGAGAGGCGCTCTGTTTTATACTTTAACAATTTAACCTATTAAACTCATCTTATATTTAAATTTCTTAAAAATAAATACAAACTAGCATGCTCATAACATAAATCAGGATAATTTGAGAACCTCTTTTAGTCTCGTTTTTATCATGGATTAACTTAATTTAGGACTTTGTCGTAGTAAGCTAATGCTATTACATATTTTTGGTACAAGATATTTTGAAGTTCTTTTGCCGTAATAATTTCCCATCTTTGGCTCTACTAGCTTTTTCTCTCTAACACTTCTAGTACTATATTTATTGCTAATTGACACTTTGTACTTTTCATTGTAATTTGATCATATTCCTTAGAGATTTGTTAAAATCTCTGATTTAATATCTGTTTCACTTTATCTAGTCAGTAGTCAGAGATTTGATAAAATCGCTTAACTGTAAAGTAAAATATTGTTTTCGGTACTTCCTTTCGTCATTTCACCAAACCAGTTCAGAAATTTAATCAAATCACCATATACCATCTTCCAGTTGAGACTTTATCATTTCACTAAACTTGTTTAGCGAAATGATAAAACTAGTCGACTTTTTGAGTTCGTTTCATCAACTTACTGTAGCGGTTAGGGATTTTGTCAAATTACTAAACAAATCTAGTGAAATGAAAAAGCGTGTCGCGTTTTTTGGCCGATTTTGTCTTCCCACTAAACAGAGTCAGTGATTTGGTGAAATTACTGAATTTTTCTAGGGAAATGATGATATGGAGTCTCCATTTTAACATCCTGCGTAATTTGATCATATCCCTTAGAGATTTGTTCAAATCTCTCTTTTAGTCATTTCCCTGCGACGTATATATCACAGTTCATGTATTTCTTTCATATGCAGACAGCTCATAGGTCATGACGGTGGCTCATTCATAGCATCATTAGAGACTTTGCCCCATAGCCAAGAAGACAATCGTTTGCAGAAAACGAAACGAAACGCTGCACGCTCACGCTCACTCTTCCATATTAGTGCGATGTCTATCGAAACCGTCGATTGGTCGCCACTTTTGTATGACATCTGGGGGCTTAGCCAAGAAGACAACGAATCGAAACGCTATCCGTCTCTTATTCGTTTTCTACAAACGATTGTCTTCTTGGCTAAGCCGCCAGATGTACTATAAAAGTTTGGGAGGGTTTGCTTTACTTTAGGTTTGCTGTTACTTTATCCACCTATAGTATCCAGCAATAGGACGCATATAGTATAATCATTTTGTTAAATAGTGTTATTAATTATGCGTAACGATTTTTTAAAGTCCTACCGGGCACCAATGTACGCTATACAACTGATTTAAAACTGACATAACTGACATGATGCATCGGTAATTTAATTGCCATGGATGCAATACATTGCGGGCTGAATTATTATGTATGTAAAAAAAATCCTTATTTTCATAAAGAAATAAATGTAAATAGATTCCCTAGGTCCAATACTAATCGCCAGTACAATATACGCCCGTATAAAATTTACACACTGTACAAAGGAAAACGTGACCTAGGCCTCAAAAACCAATAAATTTATTAAAATAATTTGATTTGTTCTTCAGTTAGTTTTATAAGTGCTTTAAGATTTAGCAGTGTAGAAATTCATATACGAGAATACAAGTATGCGTGAAAAATAAAGCAGCCAGAAAGTACATTGTTAAGTAATATTCGTATAACGACGTCAATGACGACAACTACTCTGGCGAGAGTACCTATACGTCTAACAGGCCGGCTAGCATATCTTACGTTGTCGCCTGTCACTCCATACTTCGAGTCGCGCTTGAAGTATGAACTGTAGCGTCAAACGTCAAGTTATGCTAGGCGTGCAGAAGTAATATCTATTCGATTTCTTCCATAGGGTGGAATTGGGACCAACCCTAAAATTACAAAATTGCTATTTGACGAATACTTTCAAATTTAAGCAGCTTCAATGTATAAAACAACTTTTCTCTACTTTGGGTATTAAACCATTCATATCTTAAATATTAAAATTCTTGCTGAATATAATATATTTTTCCCATTTTATTGCGAAAATTACACTGTCCTTTGTGCGTACTCTTTATATTTGTTTTGTTCCTTTTATAGCTGCGAAATACTTTTATTATTGCAATAGATGCTTACAATTTATCGTTTTCAACAGACTTTAAGATTTGCCTACAGGTTTGTACGGAACCCTCGGTGCGCGAGTCCGACTCGCACTTGGCCGGTTTTTTTATTTAAAGTATGTTCACCGATTATTCGAAGACGGCTGGATCGATTTGGAAAATTATTTTTTTGTTTGAAAAAGTATACTTTATAGTTGGTTCTATTGTAGCCAAGTCAGGATCTGATGATGGAATCCTGGAGAAAACTCTTCAAATATTATAGGCACATCTATAGTGATATAAATATTTTTTACAGTTCCTTCCTCCAGTGAAGGTTCTTTTTTGTTTAAAATATTACGAAAATTACAATTTTCTTTGTACTACTTACATATATTTTCTTTCCTTTTATAGCTGCGTAATACTTTGATTATTGGTATAGATGCTAACTATATATTGTTTTTATAGATCCGCTTTCAATTATATATAAAGCGGAGTATTAAATTTACATACATTTTAACTGCTCTTACATCAAACGATCATTGAATTAACCTGAGCACAATTAAAGTATAGTCAGTACGTAGACTACCACGTAGGTAGGAGATGCACCATACACATCATTCTATAGAACGCCACCAAACGTTACAGTTTGGCGAGGTTTACAGTAATATGTATAAAATGAGTTTACATTAATAAACAATTTAAAAAAAACACGAGACGTATATGCCAAAGGAATAAAAATGTTGAAAATTGTTATAGCATACTTACGTATTTTAGGGCGATTTTCGCTCGAAAATATTTTGATCAATTTACGATAACCATCCTTTACTGTCCACTTTTAGCCAAAGTAACGCGAAGGCTACGAATCATATTTTTATTCTCCTATGTGTTTGAAACATGTGTGTGTGTATTCATAACCGACAAAAGTTACGCGAGTAACCCGCTTTGAATATTTTTGCTATTTTGGCCGTGAAATATTTTAACACGATTGATTGCTCTTTTTCTTTCCCTTTAATAACTATTTTATTTTTTTATTGTTTAAGGTTTACCAACAATTATTTACACCAATACTTATTTTTAATTCACATGCTTGTATGTTGAGAACAGTGAATTAATTACTTAAAGGTAAACTCAACAAACTTTATGATTGGTAAAATATTCTTAAAACGAATATTATAGCATCACGGGCTTCTTTGCTATAGATAGGTTATATACTCCCACATAAATGTATTTATATGTATATATGAATTTCACTCGTTGATATATGTCATATGTCACTTAAAGGGCTTTAATATTAGGTCTTTAATATTTGTCATAAAATTTATATATCAATCCACAACGTTAAGAAATTTATAAAAAAATCGCAGCCATCAGTCTTTTTAAGTCTTGGTAGCTCAGTTGAGGGTGGGCCGTTATCCCGGAGCGGTGAGTATGAGTCAGTGAAATTATTCGTTTTTCTTTACTTCTAAACACTGTGATATTAGGTATAATTAACAAATGCCTCTGCATGATATAATAAATTTAGTGATAGTCCATAAAACTTAAAACCCATAAAATGACATTTTAGTTTATGTCGTTAAGTATTGTAAACGTCCGGCTTAAAGTAATCGGTCCTTAATGTAGCATCCCACTGTTTCTTGAAGTCAAAATACTGGCTACATTACTTGTGCTAGGTACTTATCTGGTCGCCGGTACTAAACTAACCAAATTGATCGAATTAGTCGTCTTACAGCTACGGAGATTACATGCCATATAGTTAATTATGGAAGCTATATAGTAATAACATACTCGTTCGCTATTAGAAAGTGGATTTATCTACATACTCTGACTTTGTGCGGTTAGCGTTGTAATATGGCAATTAGCTACTCTTATCCCCTTATTCATAAACATCTCTCAAAATAATTCCTCAATTAGTTAATTTATGTTTTGTCTCTTTCTAACAAACACAACTGTCAAAGTGACAGATAAGGCCAAAAAATAAATTAACTAATTAAGGCCTCAGAGACGTATAAATTACTAGTTAGTGTTTAGTTACTACTAACGCTTTGCTTTACTGCGACATAAATGCATATTTGACGGCCTCCTAGCCTAGTCGGTAGTGACCCTGCCTATGAAGCAGGAGGTCCCGGGTTCGAATCCTGGTCAGGACATTTATTTGTGTGTTTATCACGGATATTTGTGTCAGTGCACATGGAAAAGTACCTTGTTGCAGGTATTGAGTTATGCATAGTTCCAAAAAGTAGATTAAATTTGCTATCAATACAAAAAAGAATAATGACTGTAGGTGGAACCACTATTTTTATATACATTTTTGAATTTTCGACTTCCGAAATGCACAAGTTGAGAAAATTGCATTTAAAGTTTATAGTGGCAAAAACACACACTTCTACTTCGAAGTTACATAGTGAAGGGTATAATCATAATCTTTGGATGTTAAAGAATTATAATAAAGGTGAATTGTCTAAAAATACATGTTAATTATTCTGATTTCTTAGGTTGAACATACCAGGCTGGAAGAAACACGAAAGTGTTAATTATACCCAATTCATAAAATAATGAGATTAAAACTGTTAGTTTCTCGTCATAGTTACATATTCTATGGCATTTTGGGACAATTGAATGAAAGAAAACTCCATAATCATAAAAAAATTTAATAATTACCGCATTTTTAACAATTACAAAAAAGATCACTTATAATATTAAAAATCAACAAAATAATTTGTATATTCATGCTATATCACAAGATCAAATGGTATTTATTTAGCGTGGTGTACCACAATGGTATAATAGAAATGGTGTTAAAGCAGTTTTATTTAACAATAAAGTTTAGTGACTCGGTCGAAACTTTTGTATGGAAACGTAACTAGGGTACCTTGTCACGACATTTACTAAACTTTAGTAACTTAAACTCGAAGATTTTTTTTTTTTTTTATACCACGACGGTGGCAAACAAGCATACGGCCCGCCTGATGGTAAGCAGCTACCGTAACCTATGGACGCCTGCAACTCCAAAGGCGTCACATGCGCGTTGCCGACCCTTTACAAAAAGGAGGATTCACTGTGTTGACGACTAAAGGAACAAGAAGGTCCCTCATAGTCAACACACTGGGTCCTCTTTGAGCTCTTTGGCAACCTTACTCACCAGCAGGAACACAACACTATGAGTAGGGTCTAGTGCTATTTGGCTGTGGTTTTCTGTAAGGTGGAGGTACTTCCCCAGTCGGGCTCTGCTCCAGATTTGAGCGATGACATTCGCTGAACGTGCCCTACCACACTTAGCGAGATGCCATTCGCAGTGCCCATACCTCTCTTTTTGGCGTAGTTTAAGGACATACCCAGGTCCGGACGTAGTTTAAGGACATACCCCGGGTCCAAAAAGAATCACTATTTTACTACCTATAATGCATGAAATATCTGTAACAAAATGTTATTTAGGATAATTATAGCGGAAATCAATGTATTCTTATTTATAAAAACTTCTGTTTTAGTCGTGTAAGACATAAAGTTTAGCATTTTACTAAACTGGGTACCTTGTCACGCTAAGTCATTATCTTACATAAATGGAGTAAAACTAGAAAAATCAATAACTTAATTGTGTACATAACTGCACCTAATTTATGATTTATCAGTCTTTCAATCAATATTATAATACTAATTATATATAGACGGAGAGCTGGCCACGTCAGATATGACACAATAATGAGAGCAACGAAACCCATGTAGTTAGTTTGTTATACTATGCTTATTTCTAGATCCGGACATCTGGCAGCTGTAAAGTGGTGGAGTTCAAAGAATGTAAATAACTTGAAGAAAACAAATCCTACAATACTGGGTTTAATGAAATATTATGGGAAATTATGTAATTAATTAGGTTATATCATATTAAAAAGGTTTTGTTGGGGGAAAGTAGTGCCAAATGATGTAAAATGTAATTTTTAGTTAGTCGCCTACTGTTTTTGTTTCCACAATAATAGACAATGGTTTTTAATCTTATGTTAAAATATAGGCCCTGTCCTCTATAAATTACACAACTTTGGCATTTTTTACCTATTTTGATATTACTTTTTTCCAACTTAAAAACTTTGTTGGTCTGTCACCCTGACATCCACCCATTAAAAGCTGCCAGATGCCCGGATCTAGCAATAAGGATGGTAAAGCAGTCTAACTAGACAGGTTTCATTGCTATCATTATTGTGTCACATCTGACGTGGCCAGCTCTTAGACCGAGCTCAATTTTTCATTGACTAAATTCGAAATCAACAAATTATTATTAATACAGAAACACCTCGTGACGCGACCTTGGTGTGGTTTTAGTAGGAGAAATATACCTAATCGGTATTTTCCCTCAATCTATCCTCAGCATGGTCGCGTCACGAATTTTCTTATAAAAAACATTAAGTATTTTTGACAGCGGTGCGGACCTCGGCCAAATTTTTTATTTATAAGTTTTATATATTCATTATAAGTTTTTTTTTTAATGTTTTTATTTTCTTTGTAAATTGTTTTGCGAAAATAAATGATATCAATATTAAGTATTTTTTTTTGGTACAAAAAATCATTTTGCTATAGACCGATCCTAGACCCTATCTTAGAAAGAGGTATTTGACTACCCGCGATGGAAATATCGACAAAATTATTCAAAATTTAAAGGCTTTTAAGACATGGCGTGACAAGGTACCCTGACTACTAAACTTTAATGTCGGAGAAATATACTAAAAAAAACATAATTTTACTGATATTCTTGTACACACGTGTTCCTTAGGATGTAAATAACCCAATTATAACACAAACCCATTTTGGCACTTTTTCACCAGCTTCCACAAAAACTCATGTAACTCGGTAACTAAATGTCGTGACTAGGTACATTTTCAGATGCACTGACACATTTGTTCCTGAGTTATGGATGTTTTCTATGTATTTAAGTATTTATCCATATCTATCTATTATATATATCGTCGCCTAGTACCCACACCACAAGCCTTATTGAGCTTACTGTGGGACTAGGCTGATTTGTGTAAGATTGTACCATAATAATCATTTTATTTATTTATTGCTTGTGTAAGCGACAACCTTTGTGTATAAATAGGTAGGCATTGATTAATAAATAAAGAATTATATACTCTGCATCAAGCAACCAGTCGAATTAATATTACATGGCGACCCTGACTTTAACCGACGAAAAAATCTTCTGATCTACCACCAGCATCAGATTTTAGTATTATATGGCGACCCGTATGAATAGTAGAACCTAATTGCAAGAATACCACGGAGCAAACGAACATAAAGATTTTTTTAAATATTTTTGTCCTTAAAGTTATAAAAATAAAACTAAATAATTTATATCAACGCTAGCTGCTTACAATTTATTGACCGCTCGTGAGGCTTTTTGTATAAACAATTGACAATCGACAGACGGTAAGTCCAATGTTACACTATTGAGAAAGGCAGTTTCTAGCCTTAGACACATAATAAATAATACCAAATACAAAACTTTGTGATAAAACCTCTGTTCTGGTATGCCAAAGGTGTAACTTGGACCGTCTCTCTCTTACGCATTTATATCTATATTTATCTATATACCTAGGCTAGGTAGTCGTAAATAGTTACCTAATTTAACCTACTCATACACAGTGCTTCTCTTTCACTCGCCTTGAAAAAACTGTGAGCGAAAAGGGTTGGCCGGACGAAAGTCACACATGGCACCAGGTTTCTACCAGCTGTCAGTCCTACTCGTATCAATCAATAGTGTCAAATTCATTTTTCTACCAACTTCAAGATTTTCAAAGAGGAGGTTTTCAATTCGTCGGGATTTTTATGTATGTTCACCGATTATTTGGAGACGACTAGACCGATTTGGATATTTTTTTTGAAAGAGTCACAGTTGGTCCCGTTGTCACCAGGTCAGGATCTGATGATGGGATCCCAGAGAAATCGAGGGAACTCCTCAAATGTTATAGTAGTCTGTTATAGGTGTGTGCCACCTATAGTGATTTCAATATTTTCTACAGTAGCTCGGGCATTTCCTTTTGGAAAGGTGGGTAAGTGAAGTCGGTTCTTTTTTGTTACAATTATTTATATTCAGACGTCGATCTCTTTAAGCCAAATCCCAAAGAACAAAACTAGTGACAGATAACCTATGCCGCCGCTATCTGGCAAAACCTTTGACACTTGCTTTCCCCATTTAGCTATAAACAGCCTCTGAACTAAGTGGCAACTGCGTGCGTCCTAACAGTTATCAATCCGTGCTCACTATAACTCAGAGTAAAAACTAGATAATTCTTTTAATAGCCGCCATTGGAGTAATCACCTGATACAATGGCCCCAGTTGACGTGTCTACGATACATCACTTGCGCGTTTGACAGCTAAATTATAGGGAGTACGGTTGGCAGATATGTTGGACTTATACCAATTATTATTGGTATTTCTCTTATTCATTAAACTTAACAAACTTCTTCTTGCTAGCGTTTGTCCGTGCTTTTTTCTCTATTGAGCCTGGGTCCGGTCGGCAACTTAATCCCAGGAATCGGCGTAGGCACTCGTTTTTACGAAAGCAACTGCCATCTGACCTTTTTACCCAGAGGGGAACCTAGGCCTTGTTTGGGATTAGATCCGGATTCCTCACGATGTTTTCCTTCACCGAAAAGTGACTGGTAAATATCAAATGATATTTCGTACATAAATTCCGAAAAACTCAGTGGTACGATCCGGGGTTTGAACCCGCGACCTTCGTTAAAAGTCGCCAGGCCACCAGCGCTCAATCATTAAACTTAACAAACAACGATTCTTTTTTTCTTTTTCTAACAATCACCAATGACAAAATGAAGGACAAAGACGAAAGATTAGGAACGTATATGTGTCATTATTTTGGTAATGGTACCATTCGGCAGCCGACGCTTATGTCGTACGTTGTATAGATTCAACTTTTTATTCGAGGAAAAAAGCGTACGCGCTGGCCTCCAAGCGGTACCTTTAACAAAATAATTACACATTATTTTAAGGATTTCGTCTGTCTTCTTGTATATAGTTGCGACCACAGAACCCGAACACTACCGGCTTACCTACGAGTAGTTATAAACAATTTAGTACCTGATCCATACGAAATACAGATACTTATATTTAACGCCAGCTTACTTAACATGTAGCAGGGCATATCTTTCCTAAAACTGAAATCATCTAATACAATATAAAACACATTAGTGTTACTTCAACAATAAATAGTCTAATTATAAACCAAGACTTCCGATATTTGGTCACGGAAGTAAACATAAAAAAAAAAACAAATTCAAATATTAGGCTTTGCCAATCACTCGACTAATCTTATTACTTTTTCTTTCAAAAGTGCTTAAATACAACAATTATATTTAAAAACCTTTATTTATGGTAACAGTCGTTCATAAATTGTAGGGATTTGAATACATTAACTGATTTTAATCTAAATACCAGGATTACCACAAAACCAAATGTTTCCAAGCGTAACTTGACGTTTTTAATGTCTTATTTTTGGACTATTATTAAAGATAATCTTAACTCGTAAATCTGAAATACTTTAAAATTAACATATTCGCCTTTTGTGTAAATCCGCGAACATTATCGTTGAAATTAAAATATGAACATCAATTTGTATTACCATAAAGTTTTGAGTGATTTATTAAGTTTATGTTTTTCTAGTCGTTTTGCTGACGGTACTTTAAAACGGAGTAAGATTTATGAGCGAATTCCTAAACGAATAATTATTAACTCAAATAGCGCACTCGCAAGAAATATAAGATTTAACGATTGATAGTATGAAATAATATGTATGAAAAGATGCCAAATTGACGCATTCTTGTGGACACACATAGCGTACTAATATTACAGAAAGCGTACTTTACATACTCTTTTTTCCCTGTCTATGCTTTTGCCTGGGCCGTATTCTAACTTTAAATTAAAACACGTTTTGTATGACACGATCCAACTTCAATACAACTCCAATGCATACGCAATACAGCTATTTATCGTCTAAAAGTCTGAATCAGAAATGTTAGACTTTGCTTGAAAATTATTCCGACGCAACTCCAATACAGCTTCAATATTGGTTGATTATTTGTTGTGTGTTGACGTTATGTATGAGGTAAATTGTGTTTTTAAAGTATTTTAATGTATTTTAAAATAAGGATACGGCATCTGTTGTCTGCCTATACTTTTAATCTGTCTTGTACTATGTCATATTATTTAGGTGAGTAGTAAGAATATTTGTATTGTATTATAATGTATAATGAGTATTGCATAAGTATTGAGTGTTATACCTAAATCAAATGTCCGTTGTCATACAATATTACACCCGTTGAAACTATCAGGTACAATGTTGGTATAATAATTTTCTATTTATTTGGTACATTACGCAGATAATTCTTTGTAGGAACTGGGATTACATACTGCCGCATTTAGTTTATTTAATATAAATTAGACAAATATTACTATAAAAGTTTCAGTGGATTTTGTAAATTCTCGTTGAACTTATATACGTATCAATGAAGATAAACGCACAAAGCTAAACGCAAATAGCGCTAAGGAAATATGTACAGGAATATAAGTCATAGACCACAAAAGTAGATTTTTGTTCGGTTAATTCTTTGTAGAAACTGGGATTACATACTGCCGCATTTAGTTTATTTAATATAAATGAGACACATATAACTATAAAAGTTTCAGTGGATTTTGTAAATTCTCGTTGAACTTATATACGTATCAATGAAGATAAACGCACAATGCTAAACGCAAATAGCGCTAATGAAATATGTACAGGAATATAAATCATAGACCACAAAAGTAGATTTTTGTTCGGTTACAAACCAGTTGAAACATGTTTCTGATTAGACGCACGCTTATAGAGTGAACTTTCTGTATTTTAAACTCTACAATATGTCAAAAATTCTTAAAGCCTCCATACAATATGTTATATTTTAGAGCCATGCGAACCGTTAAACCAAGTTTGGGGCATTTATCATTATGATATATAGTACGTTTAGAATGGACCTGTAATGGGAAATAAAATTGGAATGTTGTGTAATAGTGACCGCACCTAGAAGATGCCTCTGCTTTTAAAAGGTTGCAAAGTAATTATGACTTTATCTACTTGCAATAAAGGTGATTTTTATTCATTAATGTTAGTGATGTAGCGTTCCCGGGGATTTGGTTATTTAATTATGACAACTTTTTGAAAAACAGATGACAAACGGCAGGCTTTAATTACGGAAGCGGGAATTTTCTCACTATACGGAATGTTCGTTACATCATAAAACTTTCGTATTAAAAATATTTATAACGTGTTACTCATGTAATTTAAGTCGATTTTGGCTCGACATGTTTCGGTCAATTCACGTTTTCGCTCGTGAAAATGGTCATCGTAATTTGACCGAAACATGTTGAGCAAAAATCGACTTAAATTACGTGAGTAACCCGTTATAAATATTTTTAATATGTTCGTTACATCACTACATCCAAGGTGATAAACCGATACATATCTGCACGTAATGCATTCACTGCATTCACTGGGTATTTTATGCGTCAATCTCTGCAATGACACATCACTCGTTCGATATCCGTGTTCTAGAATTCTTAGACGATGTTTAGAGCGAGTGTACATGTATGCTATATGCACATGCCATAGACCATTTATAATGGTCACCACCAGTTGTGAGTGATTTATATGAACTTAGGTCTCCATCTTCAGGCACTAAGAGTGCTATTTGAACCGGTCCGTAGCGCACTGATGTACGTTGTTAGTGCTTGAAGATGGAGACCTAAGCTCTCCGAAACATGTCGCGCGAAGTAACTAAAGTGACATGAGTGTAACCGTTATATTTTATAGTGTTAGTATATATATCTCACGAAAGTTTAAATGTATTATATAAACTTATCTTTTAACTACCCCTAGCAACTTGGCTCGCGAATATATTGTGAAATTGTCATACCTATCATTTCGCCCCATTCGCTTAGTTCTCTCGTACAATCACGGACTTTAATTGTTAAGCCTTTCTCGGTTGAAGCTATTTTCTTTTGCTTAATAATTACTTTATTTTATTTCCAAAAGTAAACCCTAAATGGCTCAACAATTGAAGACCGTGACTGTACTTTGAACTCTCATTACACCTCCTTAAAGAATGATTTATGGGATAATAATTTTAAACAAAAAAGAACCGACTTCACCTTTCTAAAAGCAAATCACTATAGGTGTGCCTATAATAGTAGATGGCAATTACAACGATTTCTTCAAGCAGAACTAGCTTATCCTTGTATTCCTCAAACTATTTCTAGCTGGAGCAAACTGTGTGTAATACGCAAGCAGGCATGCAACCTAATCACATGGAAGCCATATGACTTTGACACTTCTCAAATATAACCACCCACGCCCTATACTCGCCTAGACGCGTTACTGAAATCAACACTCGCTTTTTACCTTTATCTACTCTATAGGTTATTTATCTATATACATTTACCACTACTGCCATCATTGAGTAACAGGAGATAACATCCCTAAGTATTTTTTGGCCCAAAAGTTGTAGTGGTAATCATCACAAACTCATCACAAAGTCTCTTTGATTCAGTCACACCTGTCAACTGCCATACATGGCGCACATAATTTGTTATAAATGTCACATCTAGTAGAATACATATATATAAAACAAATACATAAATCAATCACTGCCATATGGTCTTTAAGACCAGGTAAAGTGCAAAAATAAGTTTAACCTTGCTTTTTCGTATGTAGGGGAAAGTCGGCTAACTAACCTTACTGTTATTTTTTCGTCTCGCCATTTTTCTAGCTTCAAGATAATTAACCAGCTTACAGCTCTTTGAAGCATAATACTCGTATTATGTACTTTAACATGCTAGCAGAAAATTACTTAAAAAATGCGATGATTAAAGCTCTCCATTAGAGCATTTGAAAAGGCGTTAACGTAATTTACACTCGTAACTCTCCTTAATAAGCGAACGGTATAAAAAAAATCAAGAATTCCTCGGCCATTGTATTGTATGCCCGTGGTATGCCCAAACCAAAACACACTTATAAATATTAGTTATACTTGAAACAACTACACTGAAAATCATCAAGGCATTATGGATTTTATTTAAATGGGAAAAAGCTTTTTTCACTTCGGCAAATTAAACAGCATTTGAAAAATTCATATGAATCTTAAATCTTAACTTTAAGGTAAGTTTTTCCTTGAACTGTTAACATATACACATCCCGCATTCATTTTGCAACATTGTTGCTAATAGTGGACCGCGTTGTACAAAAGTCGTACGTCTTCCGTAAAGTATAATGAGATAGGTCCTCTTTCCATATGATTGTATTTAAGGGGTATAGATAATGTAAAAGTATTCGTTTAATTGACGGCCCTTTTAATCGGACACAAGCCCCCACGAATGATAAGTGTAATGGCGATAATTTTAAACAAAAAAGAACCGACTTCCCTTAGCCTTTTCCAAAAGGAAATGCTCGAGCTGCTGTAAAAAATACTCAAATCACTATAGGTGTGCCTTAATAGTTGAAGCGTTCCCTCGATTTTTCCAGGATCCCATCATCAGATCCTGACCTGACGACAATGGGACTGAAGTATACTCATTTAAACAAAAAAAAAGAATTTTCCAAATCGGTCCAACCTGCAGTCGCCTTCGAATAATCGGTGAAAATACATTTCAAAAAAGTAGTTGGTCTATTCCTTCTCACCCTATTTAGCCTAGTACCTACACCATCCGCCAGCGGGCACTGTCTCTATACGTGCGTCCCAGACACGCGCAGGGGCAGCATCCGCTTAGTGTACCCCGTACATTTCATTGAGTTGTCGAAAGGGTCCTCGGTTCCGCATACGCCTCCCAAAAGTCCGGAACACCATTGTTCCGTGGTCGGGAAAGACATAAAAATAACTATTAATTGTCATCGTTGTAGTCGCCTTAAGGCCACACGTTTTATCAATTTGCAAAAACTGGAATGCCGCAAGCCGATACGCTCAATAACACGCCTGTTTACGTGAAAGGCTTTATTATACCTACAGTTACATTGTTAGTCTGACGTGGAGTGGTCCAGTCGCCATCAAATATATCGCAGCGGCCTAGGTACTCAAAAATATCTGAACATGTTTTACGGCCTTGGCAATAAAGGCGTTGTTCAGATATTTTAACCATCTTGGCCGCTCCGGTATATCTGATGGTGATTGTTTAATGGTTCATGGCTTCCATGTTTTTTTCATTAGTATATGAAGTATGAAAATGCCTTGAGTTCAAATAATTTGGATAGTTTTGTTTATTTTTACAATATTTTATTTAATTTACAGTGTTTTTCAGTTAGTTTATTGTTCAAGCCGATTTGAACCAGTTTCTGATGTCCAGTGAGGATTTGTGATCAAGTTTTTCACTAGATGGCAGCACCGTGGCAAGAGGACATTTTGACAGCAGCTGTCAAAATCCACCAATAAAAAAAAATGATTAAACATGATTGGTGAATTATGACAGCTAGACCTCTCGCCACGGTGCTGCCACCTTGTGAAAATTGATCGCGGAAACCCTCATTAAGCTAAAATTTTGCTGTGTACTCGTAACTTGAATGACAATGCAAAAGTTTTGGTACCATAGAATTTTGTGATGGAGAGTGGAGACCGAAAGTGGTTATAACTAGGGCATGCAATAACGGTATTTCTTGTCTGGGCCAATATCGCAATTCCGGAAATGTCCATACTAAGAATACCGGTATAGCTTGTATAGGCCAATACCGGAATTCCGGGGTTGCCCATACAAAGAATACCGGTATTGTATGCCCTTCAAAACATAATAGCTCTGCGATAAAACAATAGAAGCTTATTGTGTTGGGTTAGTAGAATCATGTCATTAAGCAGTAGATGGCTAGCGCAAGAAAAGTGAAGTCAGCGTTAATATTGTATTAAAACCGGCCAAGTCCGAGTCGGACTCGCGCACGAAGGGTTCTGTACCATTATCAACTGTCTGACTATCACGGTTCATGATATACAGCCTGGTGACAGACGGACGGACGGACAGCGGAGTCTTAGTAATAGGGTCCCCTGGAAACGGCAAAAAAATCAAATCTGTTGTATGGGAGCCCCCTTAAATATTTATTTTATTCTGTTTTTTAGATTCTTTTGTTATAGCGGCAACAGAAATACATCATCTGTGAAAATTTCAACTGTCTATCACGATTCATGAGATACAGCCTTGTACAACTTCTCTGCTTTGCCTTAAGGTTGACTGGTAGAGAATGCCTCCTGGCATTAAGTCCGCCCTTTGTACATCAAGTTTTTCTTTTGTGGAATAAAGTTTAAATAAATAAATGTGGTGGAATTTTGTCCTTAATTACATACGTAAATATAAGTATTTCGTCCAAACGTAACTATATCAAAATTAACAAAGTTCTTCCAAATATAATGAATATTAACATGTATTTTTTTTACTTTAAAAAAAAGTTGTGATAGCTAAAAAACTGTTTAAGTAAAGCCAATGTGAAGGTCATTTGGTGTTGACGGTGTTGTCAGCCTCTTAATCTTATTGATCTTACGTTCCCACATTTAATACTTATACGACTTTCTAGTACGAGCGTTCTGTCGTTTGCAACAATGTTTCAAAACGCGTTCCTATCAGAAATAGAAACCGTGACAACTCGAGAGGTCTATTTGTCTCTTACGCACGATATGCGGTAGATAGTGACAAGTGAGAGGGAATTAATCAAATATGATAGTAAGAAACTGCGTTGGTCTGTCCGGTTGTATAAGATTTCATTGCAGTATTCCTGTTAGGTTAGGTTTGGAAAACAAATATTTTACTAACACCTTCACACATTCTTCCGCGCGGGACGAACTTCAAACTTTTATATGATAACTTTCCCAATTATTTATAACTTGAACATTATGAAATGAATATATTAAGTACGTATCATATATGAAGGGTACACGGAAAGAACATGTCTAGTCACATTTTTTGTAAAATGAGATTATTATATCAAAATGTAGAGCTTGCCATGAACTAGCTTGATATTACTAACAACTTCTGTTACAGTTGTAAATTGTAACGTTATTCCAATTTTTAACTCATAAAAACCATCTAGTTACGAAAATAGTACGGTTAATTGAATCGTTCCAAAATTTAAAAGCGCTATAACTCAAAATGTTGTAAAAGTGACTAGACACGTTCTTTCCGTGTACCCTTTATTTATATCTAACCGATATTATTTCGGTATCGTAATTTTAGACGGCGCGCGCGGCGATAAAGGAACTGTGCGGGTTAGCGGGGCGCGGAGCACCGTTATATTTCGATTAGGGTTTTCTCCCGGTACTAGTTTTCTATACAAATCCAGTACCGGAACCGGGAATTCCCGGTTCTCGCCATACAAAATCAGAACCGGGAGCATTCCCTAATTTCGATACACAAAAATATCGGTTGTGCTACCGAAATCATACCAAAACAAACGGTATGACGTCTTATCGTTTTAAAACGGTACCTGTATTTTTTCGATATGCAATCCCTGGTTTTAAGGGACCAACCCTTCCCGGATTCATAAACTTACTTATGTCTGAGCTTTTATTTTCTCTTCCGAAAACAATCAAAACTATTTGAGCCAAGGAAAACCAAGCGTAATAAACTAGTTAATCCTGAACATAAATCACTTGTGTTATTAATTTCGCGCTAGTCATATTGTGGCATTAATACCTGTAATTTAGGTATGGGTATCTAGACTTATTTGATAATTATCATATCAATACTTTGATCTTACTTTGATCGCTTAGAAGTCGGTAAAACTTTCAACCCAATTTTCACCTGTTTGGACGTTCAATTTCAAAAAATATTTTTTCTACTCCAGCACTTCTATATGCCAATTAAATGACTGATAGTGGTATCTAAAACTACACCATTTAAGTGAAGGCGCTAAAGTCTATTTGTCTATAGGTACTTTCTATAACTGCTAGCAGTCACACAAAACATATTGTGCAACTGTTTTTGTTTTTTTAATACACTGACTTCCAGGTGCCATGTCTAAAAAGGGTTCGTTCTTGTTTACAATATAAATTATATTTTCAAATTGATATATACTTACTTGAAATTATTTTTGCACAAACTATGATAAAAACAATATCATGTCTTTTTTAAAGTATTAATATCTTAAATAATTTAGTTTTCATATTTATGAAAAGCATAATAGTACTTTAATGTAAACTTTTGCATTGAGAGTTACTTGAACGAAGCCATATTTTTTGTAATGAAAACCAACTCGTGGTCTGTCTATGACATTTAGTCAAAAAGTTAATATTTAAAAAGTTTCAACACAATGTACGGCTTAATTTTTGTATTTAAACTCGTATATTATGTTAATATCAAGAAGTTTATGTTAATTTTCATAAAATAAGTGACAAGAAAACTTCACAGTGAATATCCGAAGACTTCGGCACAAAAGTAAGTTATTAGTTGATAGAAAAATCTTAAAACAAAATTGATTTATGTACTCGTGATACTTAAGAACTTTAAAATTATTTATTAATTACGTTTTTGCTACTGTCGTAGAAAAAGTTTCGTGTGCAACGGTACATAATTAGGTCACTTCGACCCTCGAATCTTAAGAACCCTTATTATGTACCTGTTGCACAAAATACTATTAGTGTAGTTTTCCGACATCTTAAAATTGTCTGATAGGCAAAGGCATTTGACACAATACATAACGAAATGTTATTGTTATTACGAAATTTTTATTGTTATTGTATGTTTATATATTTAAATTGATGAAAGAACATTACTTGTTCTTTGAGAGTGCTTGATTGCGAAGCAATGAAGGTAAATTGGTTTCTTTACATTCTTTGACCGTATGTATTCGCTGTGTGGATGATTATGGGGCCATCTTTTGGACCAGGGCTAATTATGATGATGAAATGTCTCTGACTGATTCACTATTTTGACAGTGGACCGAGTTGAGGCATAGTTGAGGTGACATAGGTGATGTGAGTGATGTCAAATATTTTGATATTTTATATTGACAAGAGCCCTTTGCAGTTTAAGTTCTTATCACATTGTGCACTGTGATCGATCACGCATCTAGCATGCACTTCGCACATAGCGAATAGGTAACGTAAGTATTGTATGACCGGTGGTATTTATAATAGTAGTTTATCTACACTCATACTGTAAGTACTCTAAAATGCGTTCAAAAACCGTAGACAATGACAAGCATTACAACAAACGATTTAACTATGATAAGTTTCTTATCTGCGGCAGTAACGTAATTTTAACGTTGCATGCTCAAATATTGTTCAGCAATGAGTTTCAAATTTGGAACATCGAATTTGATAACATAATGTTACCGCCATGGCCAACTCGATTGGTCCCGCGCGAGCGCCGGCACAATCGAGTTGGCCATGACGGTACAAAATGGCGGTCATTCTATGGTTTCCGAACACTTAATTTAATATATATAATATAAGTGTAGATAAAGCAGTGTATGCAACTGTACGTAATTAGGCCTTAAAACACTCGTGTGATCTTATTATGAAATTCGCCTGCGGCTCATTTCATAAAACCACACTCATGTTTTAAGGACCCTTATTACGTAACAGTTACATAAACTACTATTATGTAACAGTTACGTAATAAGGCCTAATTACGTACAGTTGCATACACTGGTTTATCTACACACATATTATAAATCCTAAATGACGTGTTCAGAAACCATTAAAATGACCGCCATTGCACCGCCATTGGCCAACAGGATTGTGCCGGCGGTCGGGGAGGAAGGCTGGATTTGCATTACGTTACCAAAATCGATGTTCCAAATTTGAAACTCATAACTTAACAATATTTGAGCATGTAATGTTAAAATTACGTTACTGCTACAGATAAAAAAACTTATCATAATAAAATCGGTTGTTGTAATGCTGACCATTGCCTACCGTTTTTGAACACATTTTAGAGCAGTTACAATGTGAGTGTAGATAAAGTACCTTACCTACTCTTTCCTGATTGTAATTTACTGCTGGTGCTATATTTTGCATCTAAACAGAGAAAACGCACCGCAACCGCTTTTACAATTACACGAACAATTAACAGCAACTGAAAATAGCAAGATTAATTAGTACATATTAAAAATAGAGGTTTTAATCAATCTCAATTGAGACCGACTTATCAACACTTGCAGCTGATCAACACCAAAACGTCGTAAGCGCCGACTATTCACTATAAATACGCCGTTCCGAAAAAAGAACAGTAGAAAATATGGCGCTTACGTCGGACAACGCTGCACTTGGATCACAGTATCGTACGAAATGACGTAAGCGCCTATTGCAGTAAAGTCCCTTTTTCAAAGAACTACACATACATTTCATCTGGCAAAAGCAGGGTTCAATTAAAAATTTGAACCTTAATATTATGCGAATAAGATTCAATTCGACCGTGTCATGAAATGTTTTAACTAAACCAACAAAGGCTTTTTCGGAACGCAGACGCATTGTGCACTTCCTGTAATTGTTTTAATCTAAAAATGTACTGTAACTCTGCTTTGAAACTTATCACTATGCCATTTTGAACTCTATGTAGTGATGATAAAGGCGGTCAAGAATTATTTAACTGCATATAGGTATCGTTTTAAAAGTGGGACTCTTGACTCATGCAATGATACAGTGTAAATGGTCATGGATTAAAGTAAACGGAGTAGTCTATCTTCAAACAAATATACACGCGCATAAAAATAAATACAAGTGACGTCATATTTCTCTTTACTAGCTTAGACTAGTCGTTAGTGATTCCTACGAACCAGGAGGTCCTGAGTTCGAATCCTGGTAAGGGATTTATTTGTGTGTTTATCACGGATATTAATTGTTATTTTATCATTACTAATAGTCCGCCTCCAACTCAAAACTCGTGATTTCCTTGTAAATGAGATGATCAATATAATAAGAACTGTACAATGCTAGCATCGCACATTTCTCGGTCAGCATAAAATATGTTTGTTATAATAATCGCTGTATCCGCGATTACGCAAAATGTACAATAATTAACCAGTCTACGTTTATACGAGCTCCTAGCTAGTACCTAATCATAATTATACCTTGGTTATCAATAAAAAATATATTTAAATCAGTGTTTATTATCAAGACACTCAACCGTCCAGAATCACATCATTCAGGTGTACAAACCCGTACAAGAACCTTATGATGTTTTTTTCGCGTCTTCTAGCTCCATGACTCTTGGTCGATCCTGCTCATATACGAACTCTCAAATTATTTATACTTCTGCTACAACCCCAACAAATTTCATAAAGATCAGAAAACCGTTACTAAAGTTATCGTGGAACAAACGCTCAAAATCAAAAAGCCATCGAAATGCCCAGACATCCCACTAGCCAGAAGTTGTTTGTAAGAACTTGCTGCGCTTACGCTCCGCTCGTTCGATTATCGCGGAACAAACTTTCAAAATCAAAAAGCCATAGAAATGCCGAGAGGTCCCAGTACCGTCGAGTTCCGTATCTTCGCCTGGATTTTGACACATTTCCCAAAAAATGTTTCAAATTTGAAAGTATTTTAGTCCTTTATGGCCAAAAAACGTATTTTAGTACTCCTGACTATCAGTATATACCATTAAAGCTTTGAATTTCATTGGGTAACTTGGCAATAAATGGCCCCGAAGGCAATAGGCGAAGTTTGGGTGTTTTCTCCAATCTTCGCCTATGGCATGCCTTACCGCTAATTATAAACTTTTCTGGGACTTACACCTATCAAGTCTTATCTCCCTGGAACGTGTTAATATAATATGAACCTTAACTACACCAGACTAGGCACATTTAAAAAGGAGGCGAAGATTGGCAACAGTCTGAAGTTGTTTACATACATTTTCTAAAATGATGCTAGGGCTGCCAAAAATTAACCAACATGTCAAATAAAGGAGAGTAATGGTTTATAAGTAAAAAAAAAAGTTTATTATATAAACAGAAAACGTATCTCTTTTCGCTTATCAGTATTTTCGTAATTGAGATCAAATCAATCTTTGGCTTTTACACATAATTACCTTTAAAAAGTGAGACCGTACAACCGTACAATGATTGCCTTCTAAGGGTCCCTTGTTCATACCAAGTATCTACTAGTACTACTAGGTACATCTACATATATCTTTATCTTACTAACTTTCCTCCAAATCGCTAATCCCATTTCCGAAAAACCAAACATAAGAAAATATGTACATTTGGAAACAAATTTGACAACCCTAGGGGTAGGCGAAGTTCGGTAATAAGATGGCCGCCAAATACCCTCACCAATGTTTTATCTAATTGTGACTTCTAAACGTAAGCTAGCCATTAAATAATAGTTATTGCAGTAAAACACTTCTTAATTGCATTAACACGTTTAATTTTGACGACAAAGTAAAAATATTTAATATTAGCAAAAATAATCAATTATTTAAAATTTAGCATTTCACGTAAAAATCACAATAACGGCATCTAAATAAGGGTATTTCACATTCAATAAGTTCCCTAGTGGTCAGAATGCAATTAAATTACAATAACAAAAATATTTAAATTTAGCACTTCACTTAAAAATGAAGACAACTGTACCTATTTCACTTTCACATTCAACAACCTCCCTAGTGGCCATGATGAGATGCGGACTCTAACTCTCCGATGATGTGGCGAAGAAACCCGCGGAAATCGCGGCAGCTGCAGACCGTCCCGCCGGCCCGGCATCCACAAGCGCCTTCCGGAATCCTTCCGGATCAGGCGGTTTCAGTGTATAGCACTTGCTATATAATTTATATGGCCTTTTTTGCCCGGCAATGGTTTTGGTTTTATTTTTGCTCCAATAATGTATTAATAGCACTTGCTATATAATGTTTGAAATAAATCGCACTTCACCACGATGCAACTAAGCAAATTATAGCAAAAACCCCAGACCAAATCCAGATTATCTCTTTTTCTTTCCAAAATCTCACGGCGCTCTCATAGACTCAATCAAAAATCAACTTTTTTCTTTTTGACAATCTGGAATACCTCAAAAATTCACATTCAAAATTAGCGCGAGTATTATCTGAATTTTATAACTGCCAGACGTATTACAAAATACGGACTGATATAAGCGCCATCTGCCTGTAATGCCGTGAATCACAATGTACGCTTTTTTTATATATCAACCGTGACCTAGCCTTAGACACAGAAGTTCAGAAGTTCTAAAGAAAGTCGACAGATGTCGTACGATACGTAGCGTCATGCTACAGCATCTCCCTACCAAACAAAGAAACAAACAAACAACAACACAAGAAAACTAACCCCAAGCAACAAAAAACACAACTTAATTCTAAGGCTAAAAAAGGTACAACAAGAGAACCCTAAACGAATTACAAAAAAAACAAAACCAACCAGTTATTAACATTACCCCTAAAGACTAATCTAATAGATTAAGAAGATGACAAAACGCCAACCAACGCGTCACGCGGTCCAAGACGTGACGGCCGGGATAGGACAGAAACTGCACCTGGCCACAGATCTTAATCCCTCACATCGAGTCATCAAATTATACAACCAGGCTATCATAGACCGGGAAAGATAAACGAAGCCTTAAGCACCAACGGTAAAAAAAAGTCAAACCTGGAAAAAGGAGCAAGGAAACGCTCAAACGAAAACAAAAAACGATAAGAAACGAATCAAGCAAGGATTACCGATAAGGGAATGGCGGACTAAAGCGCATTTCAGAATTTTGAGAATACTGAACGGGCCGAAAGAAGAAACTATTTCAAGATATCTTTAATATGATAGGTACCGACGTGCTCGGAATCGGTATCAGCCAGTACATATACCTGTGGAGACACCCGTCTAACCACACGGCACCGAACGAAACGTGGAGCGAATTTACCGCCTCGAAAAGGATCAGCGGATCCACGCTGGAAATTCCGGCGCCAAACGATTTGGTCACCAACGATTCTTGGCGAAGAACGGTTCGTGTTGAACTTGGCGGCGTTACGATGAAAGGCTAAAGCCATCGAATCAGAAACTTTATCGTACACCTCACGAAGCGTCTGAAGATTCGAAGCGCGTTCCATCCGGCTGAGTCCCACATCTTGGTCCACAACCTGATTCTCAATACGTTCACGAATCATTGACAACTCGCGGCCGTACATCAAAAAATTCGGTGTATAAGCAGTAGCCAAATTTATACAAGAGTTTAAATAAAGAGCGACCCGATGTAAATGACCCGACCAACTGCGTTGGTCATTTTCAACTAAAATGCTCAAAGTAGTAATCACGACCTGGTTATATCTCTCCACAACATTCGCTTGTGGCGAATAATATGGGGTATAACACGGACCTGGAATATTATAGCTCGCCAGGAAATCCAGAAATTGACGACTATGAAAAACTGTAGCGTTGTCACAGAGAATGTTAGTAGGAACACCGTACCGCAAAATAACCTCCGACTCTAATGCCATCGATATTGACCTCGCATTCACCAACTTCAAAGGGACTAACCAAACAAATTTGGTAAAAACGTCAACCAAAGTCAAAATATAACGACACCCATTGCGGCTAACCGGTAAAGGACCAATTAAGTCAATGGACAGAAGATCCATTGGAGCCGCAACACGACGAGGAAATAAGCGAAGTCCACGAGGTTGTGAATTTGCAATTTTATAAGACTTGCAAATCTGACATTCGGAAAGGAACCTTGTAACATCACGGTACATAACTATTCGGCCAATAGTATAAGTCACGAGCTTTTAAATACGTTTTCATAACACCAGGATGAACGTTGGGATATCCATTATGAATTTCAGCAACCGCCTCTCTAGTCCTTGAAGCAGGAAGAACTATACGCCATGGATTAGGTGCTAGAGGGTTTTCGATAGATACCCTGCGCATTAAGACACCATCCCGAAGAGCAAATGCAGTAAACATTTGAGGATTGTCCAAAACTCCCTGGTAAATTCGTTCATACCAAGGATCTCCAGAAGGATCCATGCCACGCGCGAATGAGATAAGCCCAACTTGAGCGCGGGACAAGGCGTCTGGAACAACATTAAGGACACCTTTTTTATGTTCAATCTCAAAGTTATATTGGGAAATCAAAGTTGCCCAACGAGCCAAGCGCCCGGTAGGATTATCAAGGGTGATCAACCATTTAAGAGCAATATGGTCAGTAATGATCTTAAACCTCATTCCATCGAGATATCCGCGGAAATGCTTTATGGAATCAACAACGGCGAGAAGCTCATGTTCGGTTGTCCCGTATCCACGTTCAGCTTTAGTGAATAAACGAGAATAATAAGCAATTGGATGTTCAACGCCATCAAACTCTTGAGCCAGGACCGAGCCTAAGCCAACCTGGCTAGCGTCACATTGAAGGATAAAAGGTTTCGAAAAATCCGGGCAAGCCATCAACGGAGCGCTCATCAAGGCATCCTTCAATTTAGAAAAAGCTTCACTAGCACTATCGTTCCAATCGATGGGATCACGTCCCTTTCTCTTACCGATAAGTGCCGTCAGAGGAGCAATAATCGAAGAAAAACCATCCACGAAACGGCGATAATACGAACACATACCAATGAAAGCACGTAGAGACTTGGCAGAAGAAGGGGTAGGGTAATCCCTAATAGCTTCTAATTTCTTTGGATCAGTTTGAAGACCACGCTCATTGACGATGTAGCCGAGATACTTCAATTCAGACTTACAAAACTCGCACTTATCTAAATTAACCGTAAGACCAGCTTCTTTCAACCTATCACGAACCTTACGAATAAGCCGCATATGACTGTCAAAATCACGAGACACCAAAATCAAATCATCAACATAGCCGAAGATAAAATCCTCAGACTCAGGGGTATATTCAAAATTGACAATCATGTCAGTAAGCCTCTGCATCTCGGACGCAGCGTTGGTTAAACCAAAAGGGAGACGAACGAACTCAAAGAGGCCCCTTTGGGGTACAATAAAGGCCGTTTTCTCACAACTGGCCTTATCAGCTAAGGGGATTTGCCAAAAGGCGCTCCTAAAATCCAACGAAGTTAGATATTTGGCACCTCGTAGGTTATCAAGGATGTCCTGGACGCGCGGGAGAGGGTATGAATCCCTGATGGTAACGCTGTTCAACTTCCTACTGTCCACGCAAAACCTGACACTACCATCTTTCTTGGTAACCATCACCACTGGGGAAGCCCAGGGTGATCGTGAGGGGCGAATAACGCCTGACTCTAACATCTTGTCGATCTCTTCGTTGAGAATCTTGAGTTTGACTGGAGATAAGGGATAGTAACGTTGACGGATGGGCGAACCAACAGTCTCAATCTTATGCGAAAGCCACGAAGTACAACCTAATCCAGCTTTATCAGAAGAAATCTCCTCAAACTCGTCAATAACACATTGGAGTTTTGATTCCTGCAGTGGTGCAAGCACCGTACGAGGGTGGACATAGCGAACCTCACCTACTCGTGGGACTGCGACAGGAACATGATGTGAAGCGACGTAAAGCTTACCTGACAAACTATCACGGAATGCCTTCTTTAAAATGTCAATGAGACCAACAGCATTCCAAAACTCAATTCCTAAAATAAATGCAGTAGGAAGATTACTGCTTACTAGACAGGGGTGCAGAACGCGAATGCCACTAAAAAGAATGGGGACGTCCAAACCGCCTAGAATTTCAATAGGAGAATTGTCGGCGGAGACAACATAAGGCCGGATATCCTCGTGATATGTTATACCGAGCTCCGATAAGAGGGATATATCAATTAGTGAAACCTGAGCACCAGAGTCTAAAAGAGCTCTTACCGAAGAGCCAGCAACTAAAACATCAATAAAAAGTCTATTATCCGGGGAATTATTCATATAAACGGGCGACACCGATGGACCTCTCAGTGCGCCATTTATTCGTTTTTAACCGGACCAGAATTACAACTAGGACAATCGCGTGTGATTGCACCAACACGCTTACACTTGAAGCACACTGCCCCTGAAACGTTAGGACAATTACGATAGTTGTGACCAGTTGCATCACACTTCATACACACTATAGAACTGGGTTGACCTACAACTTGAGCACTAATCGGTGCAATAGCCAAACGTGCTGGACGTGAACCTTGAAAGGCTTCAAAATTTTTCGCGACTTCTAACAAACCATCAATATCCCTGACCACGTTAGTTGCAAGACAAGGATGATATCTAGGATTCATTCCATATTTAATAATGTTAAACAGGTTGTTTTCGGAAACCGGTGTACGAAGCTTTTCGTTTAGATCGCGCGCCTGAATAACAAAATCAACCACTGACTGGTTGTCCTTCTGTGATAAAGCGCGAAGTTGGCTCTCAAGCTTGAAATCGAAATCGGCTACGTCGAAGGTTTTAACGAATTCAGACTTTAATTCCGCGTAAGTAAGACCCGGATATCTGATTGCCCTAAAATGTTTCAAGGCACTATCTGACAACAATTCATGGAAACGTCTGACAACATATGAAGGATTGACGTTACGCGCCATACCTTCTTCCTCGATTCGAAAGAAAAATTCGCGAACACAAGTGTCCCCGGAAAAGTTCAAGTTCCATTTCGTAAGTGAATAATCTTTGAAAGGAAAAGGCGGGGGAAGTCCGGACATATGCATCGCCTGGGGTCGTGGTTTAGAATCAAAAAACTGTTCTTCATCGTCTGCCATTGGATCTAAAATCCTCGGATCGTACGAGTTTAAAGATGAGTGCGCATGAGGTGTCTCAGCAATTGATCCTTCATTACTTAAGTGCGACATGGCGAAAAGTCGAATGTTGTCTTGCGTTGCAAGTTCAAACAAAAAATAAAGTTAATCTACCTAAAAAATAAAATCCGAAGTTCAAGTATATCCGTGGTCTAAACCAAGCGCTTAAGTCAAAGAAAGAAAATAACACTCGAAGTCTAAATGCCAAGTTAGAGTTCGAATTCAAAAAAAAACAAGTTCAGTTTCTGAAAAAAATAACAAAACGCAAATCATACATTCTATGTCTGACTTACCTGCGAATTCCCTAACGTCTACGGGCTCTAACTACAGGACTCAGACTATGAAATAACGTATTCGGGATATGTTACGGGTAATTGAGAAAAAGGCATAAGTAAAGGGCAACAGATAAATTCGTTTTTTTTTTAACATAAATAAAAGCAATTTTTTTAATATGACGGAATTCGGGTTAGTGATGGGACGTAAGGAGGCAGCAGGCTGAAACAAACCAAAATCAAGGTTAATAGAACCGCGACCGGTCTACGGTCACCGTCTCACAAATCCAAAAAAAATATTTAATTACAATTATTAAAAGTAAATCCAGAGTTTTTTACCTTATCGGGCGCCATTTTGCAATAAAACACTTCTTACTTGCATTAACACGTTTAATTTTGACGACAAAGTAAAAATATTTAATATTAGCAAAAATAATCAATTATTTAAAATTTAGCATTTCACGTAAAAATCACAATAACGGCATCTAAATAAGGGTATTTCACATTCAATAAGTTCCCTAGTGGTCAGAATGCAATTAAATTACAATAACAAAAATATTTAAATTTAGCACTTCACTTAAAAATGAAGACAACTGTACCTATTTCACTTTCACATTCAACAACCTCCCTAGTGGCCAGAATGTAATTAAATTACAATAATTAAAAATAATTAATATTAGCACTTCACTTAAAAATGAAGACAACTGTACCTAAACAAGGACATTACACATTCAATAGTTAGCAAAACCGGTAAGTAAAAATAAAGACTCGGCTAGTAATAATTTGGCTGCAGGAAAATAATGGGTTAATGAGGCGGGTGATATGGATGGTGACAGATGATTCGCTGGCTGAACGTAGCCTAAATTAAAGAGCCAGGTCTTTATACGCCCGTCAAACGAGGCAATTGGAATTTGGGGAATTTAGCAAAACAACAAAAAAAACTATTATGGCACAAAAATACTGGATACAAAGAAAAGGAATCCGATTTATAACGTTTTTAACAAAAATGTACATAATTTGATATTCTCGAGAGCAGGATGGCTAAAGCTGTTGCTTTAAATTAAAAAGAGTTCGTGGGCAAGTGTCCGCTTTGATTTAGGCGGACCCAATAGCTCGCTGAACTCCTTTTCTCACTTGGAGAGCCCGCTGGATGCGGACTCTAACTCTCCGATGATGTGGCGAAGAAACCCGCGGAAATCGCGGCAGCTGCAGACCGTCCCGCCGGCCCGGCATCCACAAGCGCCTTCCGGAATCCTTCCGGATCAGGCGGTTCCAGTGTATAGCACTTGCTATATAATTTATATGGCCTTTTTTGCCCGGCAATGGTTTTGGTTTTATTTTTGCTCCAATAATGTATTAATAGCACTTGCTATATAATGTTTGAAATAAATCGCACTTCACCACGATGCAACTAAGCAAATTATAGCAAAAACCCCAGACCAAATCCAGATTATCTCTTTTTCTTTCGAAAATCTCACGGCGCTCTCATAGACTCAATCAAAAATCAACTTTTTTCTTTTTGACAATCTGGAATACCTCAAAAATTCACATTCAAAATTAGCGCGAGTATTATCTCAATTTTATAACTGCCAGACGTATTACAAAATACGGACTGATATAAGCGCCATCTACCTGTAATGCCGTGAATCACAATGTACGCCTTTTTTATATATCAACCGTGACCTAGCCTTAGACACATAAGTTCAGAAGTTCTAAAGAAAGTCGACAGATGTCGTACGATACGTAGCGTCATGCTACATTATATATTAAAAAGAAATAGTTACAGGATATAATCATGTAAAAAGTTTAACATTACCTGGCCTGTATCACTGTTTACAACTGAAGTTAAAACACTGGCTTAAAAAAATGTGTGGTCGGTGTCGCGCAAAAACCTCACTGAATGTCAACTATATGAAGTTAGCCACAGATCGTTCGAAGAATGTTGACACCCGTAAGAAATACTTTGTATTTAGTAGTTTTGTGTAAGGCTTGCACTAAAAACATTTTGTTAAAGTCAATTTATGTAAAAATAGGCGAAAATAGGTAGCACAGGCGAAGATACGCAACACGACGGTAATCGAAGTTGTTTGTAAGAACTCACTTCGCTTACGCTCAGCTCGTTCGACTAATATGACAGAATAATAATTATCGTAATCTAGTACCTACACCACAATTCTTATTGAGCTTACTGTGGGACTAGGTTGATTCGTGTAAGATTCTCCCAATATTTATTTATTGCATAAGGACGCAACTAGGCTGGATTTGTGAAAACAAGTAGTTTAATAATCCGAGATTTGGAAGAACGCGAATACCAGAAAATTCGAAGTTAGGCTACTGATTATGACCTTATACTGTGGTAGGATCATTCGTGTTTCAGAAATATTTGTTTGAAGTTGTGCAAATTTATTCACAAATCACAAATTAATGGTCTTTTTGCACGCAATTAAGATAATATCTATCATCGCTATACCCTCTTTTTATGGTCCTTACAGACTAGTGGAGAGTAGTACGGTCAACGAATTTGATACCTAGGCCACTGTTGAACCTTGTCGTAATGACAGTAGCCCGTGGATACGTATAAACGTAACCTATTCGCTACCAAACTAGCTATTGTAACAAGGTTCTAGAGTGGCCTAGGAATCAAATTGGTTCGTCTTCTTCTTTGTCGTTCCACTCTTTACAGAGTGATCGACCATTAAGTTGTATTTTACCCGTTGCACGACTCGCCGCCAATCTTCCCGTAAGAGCCGCTTTTCGGGAGCATTCGTTTAAGGTGATCGACGTGCTGGCTTTTATCTGGTCGGTCCACCTCTTTGGGGACCTGCCTCTACCTCTTGAGCCTTCTACTCTTCCCTGCACGACAAGACGCTCTATGGACGTTCTGTCTCGCCGAGATACATGACCAAACAAGTTGAGGATCTGAGTCTTCACATTAGAGAGCAGGCGCTGTTTGATTCCGAATCAAATTGGTTGACTGTACGTATTGACTGCATTAATAATTACTGTGGTATGAGTAAAACAATAAGCCCGGTTAGGGATACATCATTTCAAAGAATTCGGGCTAAACTATTACCTTACCATTACCTTTGGAGAAAAGGATATATTAATAAAATAATGCAAAGATACGAAATTCTAAATTGTTATTAACCAGGATACCATTGATTTATACAAAAAGGGAGATATGGTACCAGGCGCTTGATTCTGTGCCAACAAATATAGGTTCCGGCACCTATATTGAATTAGATTAGAGAGTCTCTCAGTCACACTTTGTGCAATGCGCAAAATATGGAGGTCTCCCTCGCATACCCGTGTGAACTATATAGGTCATCTCTTTTGCCCATGATGCATATAGCGGTGTGTAGCATTTACAAGTGTGTAGGTGCTGGACCACATTTCGGTTTAGTTTAGTATGAACGACACTCATCTTTCTTTTGTTTATGTCTATGTTTTATACCCATAAAATTATAAATACTACGAATTATTATTGTATTATTATGATTTAATGTAGGATTAAGATTTAATTATTGTTTTAAAAAAATAAGATAAGTCCCGTGCAGTTCATTAATGGTTTGGTTTATTTGCTAATGCAACACCTACTTTTCTGTTAATTTACAAAGGTTTTCGCTTCCCAAAGGTTGTCTGGAAAAGATCGCTCTTTAGCGATAAGACCGCCAATTGTTTTACCTCTGCTTTTCTGTTTGTAACTTGTGTGTACTTTGTTTCTTTAATTTTAGGTGTGAAAAAAGAGTATTTATGTTATGTTATGTTATGTTTATGTTGTGCCGGTCGTAATAAGAAATGGTTCTCGGGTCAGAAGTGTAGGGTTAGAACCGTTAGTTTTTTTGACGTTCATAAGTCCATTGTAATGTGCCTAAATTGAAATATAAATATCCTTTATCTTTTAACTAGCTGTTCCCGCGGCTTCGCCCACGTACGTTTTGGAAGAAAACCTAGGTATCCCCAACAGTTGCTATAGATACTTAATTTCATGAAATTCTGTGCAGTAGTTTTTGCTTCGTTTGCGAACAACCAGATATCTCCTTAGGCGTTTATTATATGTACAGATGACAGATACGAAACACCAACTACTTCAAAACTACTAGTAAAAAAAAAGTTTGCCAAACGTCCAGGCCATACTCTGCGCGGGCGCAGCGCGGGTGTTGCACTCAGCATGCGAGCTCTGCGCGCCGCTTGCGCACTGCGCTTTTTGTCCCTTAATCGGTTCCTTCGGGGACAAGGAAATATAAAGACTGTTAGCTAGGCACAAGACCAGTATTTTTGTATGGGCAATCCTGGGATACCGGTATTGCGCCAGACAAAAAAATACCGGTACCGGAATGCATTATTCCCTTGCCGGAGCGTCAAACTTCTGTGCTGACCAAACATCGACCGACTTTTAAATGATATATCAAGATGTCATATAAAGAAAAACAGCAAATTTTGATCATATATAGAGAAACAATAAATACAATCTACTAAAATTAATAATTGAAGGAAAGCGAGGCCGCGGTAGATGGCGCACTTCATGGACCAAAAATATAAGAGACTGGTTAGAAGTGAAAACCATAGATAGACTATTCGCAAGAGTAGAGAGACATATCTATATATGGTCGCCGACCTCCTGGACGGAGATGGCACATGAAGAAGAGGAAGATGTCAAAATGTATAGATATGAAATGACCAAGGCTTTCTGTTTTGTACCCAGGGCTGAAATAGAACCAGCGTATTCTGTATGCGGCAAACGCTTTAACCTCTTGGCTACCAGGGTCTCTCGTGTACAAGAAAAATTTGTAAATGCTAAGACAAAGACAATATACTAACTCAGAAGAGTACCTATGTGTTTAAATGTTGCGGTTGAGAAAATTAGATTAACCGGAGAGACGCTGCTGCACATACGAAAGCATTTTTACCCAAGCTGAAACGGAGACATTCAGGCGGTTTTCACACTGCTGCGGTTTCCGCATGTGGCGACGGTGTGCGAATGGAATATCGTTATGCACGTCTATAGCGCTGTCACGCTTGCATACCGTCGCCCCATACAGTTGGGGCGCCAGTGTGATAATCGCCTCACTAAGCTATTGCTTCGGTCAATTAGGCTGTGCCTTCAATGGCGTCAGCAAAGTTATACTTAACGTTATTTCTTGGACGAAATACTTGCAATATCATTTTGTGTGTAGTTTTGTGTTTATTAGAGCGGTCAGAAAAGTCCGATTTAAGGTTTTCAAAATAATTTATGAGTAAAATATCAGTAAAATGTCAGTTTTCAAATACATAACCTAAAATAATATAAATTTAACTTGTCGGGAAAAAACAACCGTGCCTGATATTTTTGGCAGCATGCAGTTCAAGATTCACTGCTTAAATTATGGGGTTAATACAATATCCCGCACATTCAACATTACATCCATAGGAATTAAACATAATATCTTCAAAACTTGAACCGAGTTGAGTTATAGGAATAAGGGAATCTAACCTGTTACAGTGTAAAATGATGTAACATGTTATTCTCTAGTGGTGTACGCATCGCTAGCCTTTTACAAGTCAAATACTAGTGCGTTTTGTAAGATTCATAATACATGATAATCAAAAGTCCTTATATTTCCTTGTCCCTGGTACCACCCGAGCGGACGCCGCATGACACCGGAATAACTAGGTTTTTCTCAATGTGTCATCGGTTCAATGTAACTCGGACCGGTGTGGAGTCTTGTTTTGTTTTATGGGTAGTTTGAATGGCTCAGGCACGTACAATTTCGCAGAATACTATGACATTTTTTATTCTATTTTAGTAGTGGCTCTGTGAGCGGTCAAGCCCGCGGTATAACCTATTTGTCTCACAATAAAAGATCAAAAACTAATAAGCTATTTTTCTTTGGTGTTTAATTATCTCAGCGAGCTCACAATGATCATAAACGCCTTAACGGCGCTCCGCCTAAAGGTCCTTTTCTGATAAACTGAATCGATAATTCTCTTGAGAACAGCGGTTAAGATACTATTAAAACGATGCAGAGAGACATAGCAATTTCAACGTGACGACATAAAGAAGCCACATCGTGCTTCAAAATTTCCCTCTGCATGCAGGCTCTCTTGGTTTTAAATTATAACATTTTAAATCTTCTTACTCTAAACAAAGGCTTTCAGCTCAGCCTTCCCAAATATTGGCTGAGAAGAGAAAACATAAACCAAGATTCTTTTGAGATCAGTAACAATTACGAATTCATTTTTGTGTAAAAAAATACATTTAAAGTCCAGCTGGCTGAACGGTATAATCATAATTTTTAAATTCCTGCAAAAAGCACCCAAGCATTCGTCGAAAAATCACGACATTGTAGAACTTTGAACACAAAAACTGGGTGCCGACGCCAAGATTGGAAACACTAATTTGTTCAAAATAACTCTGGCGTTTTTGGCATTTAAAATTCGCTGAGGTAGGCAGCCGCAGAGGTAACTTAATGGGTGTGGTGTTTGAATGACCTTTACGTAGGTACACGTTCTTATACTTTTAACAATAAAGTCGTGTCAAGAAAATCGAAGGAAAAGTATACAAAAATCCATTGTATAGAGCAAATTTTTATACTTACTAAAAAAATCGATTACTTACATTTATTGTTTTTATTGTTTACTTAGTAAGTCAGTCGATTAATAAACATCTGTATTCCCTGACAAATACGATATCGGCATCTTTAAAGCAAGATACGACAGTCATTTTACGGGCGGCTAGTATGGGGAATTGGAGATAATTAATAATAGCTAATATTTTTAGTGTACCGGATATATCATGATACAAGTATTATTTACGCAATGAAATCCTACAAAATATCGTTATTCGCTAACCGCCACAAACATGTACACACATATTACAAGCGTTTTTCTTGTAGGATTTTAATGAATATATCGTTTCTAAGTCATTTAAAATGTGTCAGAACAAACTACCAATTATTACTATTTGTTTCTATAGAATTAGGATATATATCGCCCGCGCCGTACATTTTGTTATTTATGTGGTTTTACATAGACACGTTTTCTTGTTTTTCGCTTTCAACCGAAAGACGACTTAAATATCGTAATATTTACAAATAAAAATAATTGATATTATTGTAAATAAAAATATACCATTTTTTTATATATTTTTTTTTTACCTATTTAACTACTTCCGGGTGAAAAGTTTGTAGAATTTTTGCATATATTATCTATAAATATTCCATAAGAATGAATAATAAAAAAATCAGTCTATTATAAATTAATGTTTGACGCAACCGTATCTTTACTGTACTAAGAATAAATAGGCGATTATTACTGAACCGGTGAGCTCCATCTTAGTCTTCACTTTCTGGTCAGTTTCATAATAAAATAAAATAAAATCGTTATTTTGGTCGTATAAGTCCCTATCTAAGGTAATCATCGTTTATTTAAATTATTTCTAGATCCCTACTTGTATCATTTAAAGTGCATTAGGCTTGATGGATCACGGTTCTAGCTTAACCTTATGCGATTCAGGTTTACATTTTAAAGACCGATTAACAAGGTAAGGTTCCATAGGGCCACTTAATTGCAAACTTTCCTTTTTTTTAAGAAAAAACTAGTGCACAAATAGTAGCTATTAAAATGAAACGTTTTTATTGTAAATAGGTAGTCGGATTGCAAACATTACATTTTTTTCCTAAAATAAACCAGTGCACAAATTAAAATGAAACATTTTTGTTACAAGACTTTAATACCTTCGAGAAAGGTACTATGCAATACAAGAGTTAAATATATCACGGAACTCTGAACACACAACAAATCGGATTTTAAGCGCTAAAATAATTTACTTGCAGAATAATCTGTTTTAAGCTAGAAGCAAAGGGCAATCGAGCCGCTTCAATCAAAAATCGATTATTACAAATTGCTTTTTAAAAGCCGTAGCTGAGGTGTAGGGCATTTAAATTGATAATTAATTCCTTTGATGCATACGTGGAGGATCTGTTCAGGTTCACTCACAACACTGCATTTAAACTTTTTTTACCATTTGCAATGAAATATTTCACTTAAAAAGCTAAGAGGTCGGGCTGTGTGATGGGATTTTTTCGAACCTATAACGAGCTGTATTGATAACAAGTATTTGTATTGAATTGATAACAGCGCAAAGTAGCCGGTAGAACCAGCAATATCTACATCAAAATTGAATAACAATTAAACTAAACATTTTAACATGCTCTGATACCGTAAATAGGAATAGAAGGAGAGATGTAGATCTACATGCATCCGTAAATATCTGTATCTAAATGAGGTAAGCACGGTAAACTTAATTTTTTTAGGATTAGTAAAATAACGGTCTAATTGGCCTATTTTCTTTATTTATTTCAGACAACGCAGGTTAATATTGAAATAACTCCACTGCTTATTAAATAGAAAATAAGTAACGTCGAGTCAATGTTATAAAGGTGCTCAAGAATAATATCGCTGTGTTTTATTATATTATTAAGTTCTGCTACTACTATTAGGCACTTTGCGTGTATTTACGATACCTATAATTTTATATTATTTCCACTTTATATTCTATAAATAGATTATAAGTAACTTTAATACATCAAAGTCATTTTCATTACACAAGTCATTTTCTTCCAACCGTCGTCATCCATATGAAGTTGCAAAATCGTTCACGTAAATTCAATTAACATCTTTTTTAACAGCCGCATCGCGTTTGTCAGTGACATTTTGCACAATTGAATAATTGACATCGGCAATTGTTTTATCTGCAGTAAAAACTTTATTTTCTCTGTCAATGTCGTTATACGTCTCAGCAAAGTTAGATTTGCAGTTGGAAGAATCGCTGCATTGCAATAAAGTATTTCCTTTAGAAAAAACTAAATCTGAAACAAATAAAGAAGTAAGTAGCAGAAATGATTGACTGGTCAAATGTGGTATTTTATGGGCGTTCTATAATTACAGTCTAAAATAAGAAGTACTTGCTTAAAAGAAATTGGACATAACTGGTGCAGCTTGGAAAGAGTCACAATGCCCAAATGCCGAAATTAAGGCACTCGTTAATTAAAGCTTGAGCGAGGTGTAGAAGTCTATGGAAGAAGATTTCCTGTTTCTAGCCTTCTTTAGTCTTCAACGGATATGACATTCCCACCCTTTGTTTCAATGCTGAGGAGCAATAAGGGAAAGACATGATAAGTTAAGTCCAAGAATGAGTATCAGTTGAAAACCCAGTTGATAGCTTTAAAGTTGTTGGTCTCATAATTGGGCCGGTACTTCAAATGCACGTGCAACACAATAATTGCTGCTTCGTTAATGTAATCGTGCACAATTGTGCAATAAAAGTCATCTAATTCGGTGCAGTCGTGAGATGTCATAGGCATCAAACGGCCACCGAAGACACGCGAGGAATTAATAAATGGTAATGTATATTACTTTTGATGTTTTTACTTGTGTTAATTCAATGTGAATTGCAGCAAAAAGAGTAGCGTGTCCGACCAAATTGATAAATACTGCCTTTTTTGGACGTTGAAAAAAACACAAAAGTGATGACTAGTGGCTCTGTGAGCTGTAGACCTCACGAGCATAGCTAAAACTTAGTAAATTCGGGGTCAATAGAAATGTGAAATAATGTAAATAAACCCACCTTCAACCTTCATCGTTTCGCAATCATGCACTTTTAAAGAACAACATTGGTTTCATTCTCAATTTACACTTGTTATTAAATTGAGTTTTAGTAAAATATCATATTCATTACTTATATTATAGAGAAAACAAAGTTCTTCGATAATATTTTGCCATGCGTCAATCTTTTTTTGCCGTTTCCCGTCGCTCTCGTTTTCGCCGTTTCATAAATGGAGGCCTGGCCTGACCAGGTCATAATAATACTATTTATGTGGTTTTTATCATCGCCCTTCTTAGATTTGACAGCGAACAAGCGCATTTTACCGTGCGTGTGAGTTGATATAGGGTATAAATAAATGTGTTTGTATTATTAGATCTGCCATAAAAATTGTACCACGGTACCAAATAATATCAAAACGATTACCAAAAAAAAATAGTTAAATTTTCCGGCAAATTATATGTATCACCAAAATGATATATCAAAAATTTGGTGGTAGATTATTACTATTCTGGCCGATAAACGCCATTCATTGAAAGACACTTTTGATATAGAGTAGGGTGACCCTTAATTAGACAAGAGGTTAAAGTCAAATAGTGCCAGTTGGTATTAGTATATGCTATATTTTTTATATAAAGCCCGCAAATTAGTACCTCAAGTTAGTAGAAAATTTGCTAAAGCGGTGAAAGTTCAGAATGATCTTAACACTTAACAAAAGAGTAAGAGTGTGTGCAGATGAATTTGAACACCTCTTCCTCCTAATGTTTTTAAGTACTTATAATAAAGAAGTAATTCATACATTCACAATTTCACGCACTATCACATAGGTACCTACAAAGATTGTTCGTCTTTTCCATTAAAAATTTAAAAACAAACACATCACATTTGTTTTGATTCCATTGTTAATTATTATATAAAATTATATGTGTCAGCTACACGAACTAAACGATTGTAAATTTGAATTATGATTTGTAATTTATAATTTGAGTTGCGTTCGGCGCTCGAGGTCACAAACTTGGATTATTCATTGGGCCAACATCATAAACAAGTCTGCAAATAATCATATCTACCGGATTTGACGCACAGTACCCCGTACTTGCAGGCGACAAAGTTCCTGGATTATTAGATACTTATAAAAAAACATGTAAGTATTGTATTGATACCGTAAAATAAATCTAGTAAACAAGTGAATTGAATATTCAATACAATGCCGGTTTCCTTAATTCATGTAGCTGCAATAAAAAAAAAACCAGAACATTACGATTAAATACCACAAAATAATCGATTACGATTAAACCGAATGCCCCCAACACGATAGCAGATAATCGATTCGCAATTAAATCGATTTCGATAAATGTCATTCGTATCAAGTACTAATTGCGTGCAATTATCGATATAGTTAATTATCGGCCGAATATTATTGTTATTGCGATAAATAATGAGCGGATATAGAGGGAAAGTAGGGCGCTCAGGGCCGCGATTCGACATGCCAAACTGTGAGACGTGGATGTCACACTTGTAGGTATCGCTAGTGGATAGAGTGATATCCATCTGTCCACACGTGTCCACACCTAACTGTCAATCTGTCAGTAAGTCTCGCTAGAGCGTTTTGTCTATGGCTATGGCCACCATTTTAGATATCACTCTTGAGTGATTCCACCCCAAATTTCAACTGTCACTAAAATGTGATATCATAGTTGTCTCGCAAGTGACTGTCAGTTATGCCATGTCGAATCGAGGCCCTGGTGGTATGGGCTTGTTGTTTTTAAAGATATTTTGCGCTACACTTTACCGAGTCCAAACAGGGCCCAACCTGTATAATCTTTTTCAACACACCTGCTCGTAACGAGGTTCTTATTCCACCGCTTTTATGCTCATAATCCTAGATATTAAACACGTGTGCATTTCACAATTATTATCCAACTAGTGGAATAATTTAATAATCCGATCAAGTGACGTTTGTACTCTAGTACCAAGTTGTACGTACGCAGACGAATCGTTGTAATTTAGTCGGGTATTAACTTTACTTTTTTTAAACTCTTTATGAGTTTACATTCTAAAAAAGTAAAAAAAAGTAAATATATTAAAAATATACACATTTACGATAGAATACAAATTATACAATCCTAATTGTGAATAAGAATCATTTGAATTTATTATATTACTTGTAATACACAATAAATTACGTTTTAAACACGAATTGTCTGTTTTAATATTGGCTGTTTGGCATTATACATCCGCGCCTTTGCCTCAAGCTGCACGCACATCCAAAAAAGAAAATTGCGCGCCATTTATAAGTTAACCTCAAATCATTGTTTATTTGTTAGATTTTTCTCGTCGTGTTTTATTAATTTAAACAAATTATATTTTCAATGAATAAGAAGACAACTTTAGCGTTAATTTAACCTCTGGATATATTTCAAAATTGTGATACATACTAGTAAAATGTCACCATAAAAATCTAGTGAGCAATACGTAAGAAAAAAATATTATAATTTACTGCACAATAAATGTGAAGTCTTTAATCTTATGAAATGATTTGAAAAAGAGTTCCAGATACTCAATAAGATCACAAAAATGTAAGTTAAATTTAATTATCTTAGGTTCGTAAGTACGTCTATCCTGTAAACATTCTGACAATTAATGTATTTATCAAAAGTTATGAATTATACTATTCTGTTATTTCCTCGCAAGTGTGTTGAAAAACGTCGTATGAACCGCGTGTGCTTGATAATTACATAAGCTCAGCTTCCTTATGCGCACTCACATGCGTTCGTGCGCACAATATCGCTTCGTATGTAATGATCAACTTAGCACACTTGTATCATAATGTACTATTAGCTACACCCATATCATAAATCCTCTATTCTGCTTTCGGAAACGGTATGTAATTACCACCATCATTGCAACAAGTAATGTAACATTAGTGTATTATCTATGCCAGTGTCATAATAATGTTCGAAAAATTCATAACCACATCGATTTTGGTAACGTAATGAAAATCCAGCCCTCCTCCCCGACTGCGGTTATCCTCCTCGACCGTTCGCACAATTGAGTTGGCCATGACGGTGCAATGCCATGGCGGTGATTCTAATGGTTTCCGAACTCGTCATTTAGGATTTATAATATGTGTGTATAAAGCAGTGTGTGCAGCTGTACGTAATTAGGCCTTAAAACACTCGTGTGATCTTATTATGAAACTGGCCTGCGGTTCGTTTCATAAATCCACACACGTATTTTAAGGACCCTTATTACGTTAAAGTTACATAAACTACTGTTATAGGCTTATATTCGAACTGGAGACTGCATAAAAAAATATGAGGCGTAAAATATTAACTTACTCTTACATTTCTTCATGCTATTTTCATCTATTTCTGCTGGATGATCTCTTGGAAATACTTTTAGGTGTAATGTTGCTACAATTCAAAAATTAATATTTCGCGCTCTAAAGGAATACAGTCTTCTATAGACGCTTTTTTTTATACCACGACGGTGGCAAACAAGCATACGGCCCGGCTGATGGTAAGCAGATACCGTAGCTTATGGACACCTGCAACTCCAGAGGAGTCACATGCGCGTTGCCGACCCTTTACAAAAAGGAGTATTTACTGTGTTGACGGCTAAAGGAACCTAGGGTCCCTTATCGTCAACACACTGGGTCCTCTTTGAGCTCTTTGGCAACCTTACTCACCAGCAGGAACACAACACTATAAGTAGGGTCTAGTGCTATTTGGCTGTGGTTTTCTGTAAGGTGGAGGTACTTCTCGGAGGTCGGGCTCTGCTCCAGATTTGAGCGAGACGCAGTTCCCATACCACTCTTTTGGACGTAGATTAAGGACAGACCTGGGTCCAAAACGCTTTTGCGGTCTTCTAGACTAGACAAATTCAGCTTGAGGTTTTTCATGAACACCTATTGAAGTAAATACATCCTTACATCGGTTTTCTTTCTTACACTGAACGTAGACATCTTACTTACTGTTGTTAATGACGATGAAGAGGAAAAATATCTCCACTGTGCGATGAGCGATGAATAATCATTTGCGCATATTGGAACTGCGATATCCGTCCCTTTGAATCATCGGTATGATGACTATTTTATAGATATTAATTGGAACTCGACCCACCTTAGTCACAGGAAGAAACATGTCACATTATCCAAATGCCCGTCACCCTTCGAAGTGAATTGGCCTAACCCATTAGTGTGTCGAACTGTAAACTTTACCAACATCGCATCTCTATGTATTTTATCGTTGTATAAGCAACCTTATTTCTAACTAATTTAAAGCCCAGATTTAGAATGAGTGCTCGATTACATGGAACGTTATAAGACTGGGTAGTGAGAATTGCACTGTGAATGAAGCATGAGCATTATCAAAAAGTCACAACATAATTTGAACTTTAAACATGCAAGTAATAAGAATCAAATTAGAAAGAAAAATACTATTAGTACCTAAGACCAAAACAATTACAGCTTACTGTCAAATGTTCCTATCCGCATATTACTTGATGAAAAAACTGTAACCTTATTTGCTTAACTTAACGTCCTTTCTCGCTTGGCAATTTTAAATTGAATCCAATGTTTAGAGGATATTTTATCATTAGTGCTTTAAGAAGGATCTTTGCTGCTGCTTTAAGTGTCGATTGACTAATCAATTTGATGACTTCTGTGCTATTAGGAATGGCATTTAAAGTTAATAGCAGACGGCAGCTGAACTGATATTGTCTGCCAAGTTGCATTCTAGTGAGACTTGGCAGACATCAGCTCAGTAGGGACCAAGAAAGGGGGATGTGATCTGGTTTAATTTACAAGGAAATACTTTGGTAACGTAACAAGACCATCTACCTAGTAGTGGAAATAATTAGAGATGGTGTTCAGCAGTCTTCAGCCTTTAGCTTGAAAAAGCTGATTATTGATAGATAGACAGATAAAAAATTTATTCATTCCCACAACATATGGTAATTACAAAGAAAGATTTAGGTATTAAAAATAGGTGTGCAGCTTATAAATAAAAATGTAAAACTATTTAAAATTACAGTTCAATATCAAAAACAAAAAAAAAAGGTAAAAGGAATGTCCTTGTACGTTTTTTCATGATGACACATGTTGAATTCTGTTATAAAATTCAAAATGGTCAATACATGCTAATTAAGTAAAAATTAAAATAATCTATAGAAACGGTTCCAAGATATCAGGGTTCAAAAATTCATAATTTTACGATTTTTTTAAGGTACGAAATTAAATAAAACAATGACACCATTCGATTTCTCACATATTACTGTAAAATTAATTGTATGGCAACCATATAAAAAACGCAATACTTCACTGTAAAAATAGAAGTTTCATAATTTTTCCATACTTTAAACAAGGCGACTATGCAACAGTGACGTCACTGTTGCATATCATTTTGTTAGGGCCCCAGATCAACAAAACGAATCGTTTGACACCATACATGAAAAAATTCATCATGCCTATTGGCGCTGATTGGATGGATTGCTGTACGAGTCACAATGTTTTAAGCATAAACACGAAAAAATTGAACGGTAACAAAATATCCTAAAATACGCTTATTTTCCGCCCTTCTGACCAGTAAATAAATATAACATAACATAAATACTCTTTATTGCACACCTCAAATAATAGACACAAAGTATACACAAGACACAAACAAAAAAGCAGAGGCAAAACAATTGGCGGTCTTATCGCTAAAGAGCGATCTCTTCCAGACAACCTTAAATAAAATAAATAAATAAATAATTAAATATATAAGTAAAATTATCCTGTAAACTCCCACTTACCAAACTGACATAAACTGCATAAAGTATCGCGAAAGTCTTACCGACGTCTTCCTGTCTTTGTCCCTCGTTATGGTTAGGACGTATGTGTGAGCAGGATGGCCGGGTAGTGCGCGTGCGCTGACCCGGCGCTACTTATCCGACAAATAACCTAAATGGATTTAGAGTCGGGGGTCAAGTGACGACGGTGTCGCCATTATGTCGATTAGGCTGCGAGCCCTAGTGGATTCCAGTTGGGCCCTAATATGCAAGTGTTGCAACTCGTTAGGTTTCATTGATTTTTTTCCTGGCCTATTATAGTGTTCCACTGCTGGACAAATGCCTCACCCCTTGACCTCCATGACTCCCGATTACTAAAGAATGATAAAATATTCCAATTCCAAATGGATTAGATCGGCCTTTTCCTAGTTGCATTATAATAATTTATAAAGGGTAGCTGAAGCTACAGCACATATTTTTGTCCAATATTCCGCAGTGTCTCAAGACGAAAGTCTTTGACCAGTGTGTGTTGCCAGTAATGACATATGGCACTGAAACGTGGTCGCTCACTATGGGCCTCATAAGAAGGCTCAAAGTCACCCAAAGGGCAATGGAGAGGGCTATGCTTGGAGTCTCTCTGCGTGATCGCATCAGAAATGAGGTCATCCGCAGCAGAACCAAAGTAACCGATGTAGCCCTCCGAATTGCTAAACTGAAGTGGCAATGGGCGGGGCACATTGCACGTAGAACCAATGGCCGTTGGGGCGGAAAGGTTCTTGAGTGGCGACCACGAACCGGAAGGCGCAGCGTCGGTAGACCCCCCACAAGGTGGACTGATGACCTGGTAAAGGTCGCGGGAGTCCGCTGGATGCGGGTGGCCTAGGACCGGTCATTGTGGCACTCTTTGGGGGAGGCCTATGTTCAGCAGTGGACGTCTTTCGGCTGATATGATGATGATGATGATGATGATGATATAGGATAGGATATCGTTTATTAAGGTTCTTCGCTACGAAAGTTTTTTTTCGAAAGTACCGGTATTATACCGGTACTGGTTATATTTGCATGATCTTAAACCCAGCTGAAGAAGGTAGGACTGTCACTAGTCTAAAGTTAAGAAATGTAACTAACGCTTTTTCTGCAAATAAACATGATTATGATTATTGAAATTTTCCTCTAAGCTGCAAAAATTAATATGTACGTACCTGTGTCTAACATTGTTGTATTGTAGCTGATATTATCTAGAAATGAATTGCAATCTTCCAATGGGCATCAAACTCGTAAGCTGATGGATGTATCTAATGCTAATGATGGATATACAAGGTGTAATAAAAAAGGTGTATCTTACTCTAACTATGAAAAACTAAGAAAAAAAACGTTTTGTATGGAGGGTTGGCCGCCTGGGACGACGTGCCCCATACAAAAAAAATTCTCCAACTTTTTCTTAGTTGCAAAACGATACCGCTAATGTCTTTAAACGGATCACCAATATTTTTGTTACAGCCTGTATATCTGATTTATCTGAATGCGGTTACAAATCCATTTCAAGAGGAACACGCCATTGCAGGCAACGTTAGTATCAATGGATTAACCCAAATATATGTCAAAACTGGTAAGTAACTGAATACTTTATTGAACATAATGTGGAAAGATAATATAGGTAAGAAAATATAGGGAAACTACAAAGGTAAACTTCACTAAATAACATCTCTTTAAGGGATCTCTTTCACTGAATTCAGTCACAAGGATTCTGTCAAAAATGTCACATCTTAAACATCTGTCCATTGAAATCGTATTTTTTTCTCCCGATTTCTTGTTTGCACTCGCATCATTTCAGTCATCTAGTCATTTCAAACTTTATTGTAGAGGCAGTAATTGGCTTCTCAGACCATCTGTTTAAAGCTTAGAGAACTCAACCAACCGGAGTCGCCATTGACAGGCGTTCCCCTCTGCCGAGGACATACGACCAGTGGTCACACTCATGTATAAGCTGACGTCTATCTGACGTCGCTATTTGTACGTTACGTACGAATAGCCATACATATGACCAGAGCTCGGATTTTTCACGGCAAAACAAAACACTAGCGTAATTTAGCCAGTGCTTGAAATATTATTTTATCGATATCGATAATTCAGAACTAGAAGAAATAAAAGTCACCAAATAAAATTAATATGTAGTAAAACTAATAAAAACATTTGTATAAAGTTACTATATATTAGAAACAGACGCAATTTCTTCTTCAAAATCTACGTCAGTACACACAGCAGCACAAGACATTTTATTTGGGTAATAGTGATAGGAGTAGATGATCATTATCTTTTCAACATTCTCTGGGAGTAAACAGTTGCGTTTATCACTATAAATCCATTTATGTACACTAAATGTACGTTCAACTTCAGTTGACGTCAAGGGAGCAAATTTATAGAATTCATTATCAGTTCGGGTAATATTTTCAGATTTGTCTCTTAAAATTTCGTAATCAGGATTTCGTTCGAGCACGGCTTCAAATTTACGTATCACTGGTAAAAGTTTACTCCAGTTTACGTAGCAACGAACAGTATCCATAATGAGGAAGGATTCCGCAATGGATAAAGTCGAACATTGCAATTGTTCTATTGAAGAGGCTATTACTTCGTAGTTGTCGCGAATGAAATTTAACTCCGGTCGTAGTTTGCGTGTTTGAAAACATTTTTTTGCAGCTCTTATAGCTGCCGAGTCATTAGCAAGTATGGAGACGACATCACGTATTTGCTCATAGTATTGAGCGTAATATACCGCAGCAGATATCCAAGTTCCCCATCTGGTGATAATTGGCTCGGGAGGTAGGGGAATGGACGGATATTTTGCCTTAAAAAGGCGTACACGCTCTGGAGATTTTAGGAATATCTTTTTGACATTCGATATCAACCCATCCACACCTTTGAAATTATCTCGCACTTCTTCGGCAACCCGGTGCAGACCATGAGCTAAACACGTAATGTGTTTCATACGAGGAAACGTTGCTTTTAAAATACGACCGGCTTTAAGCATATATGCGGCACTATCTGTGCAAAGTAAAAGCAAATTGTTTACGTTGTCATTGAAAGAATTTTGAAACAAAAATTTTAATTGGTTTATTATTAGGTTTGCTATTGTTTCCCCATTTACCTTCTCTAAAACCTTCGACCCCAAAAGATAAAATTGCTTAGAACAATTTTTTTGCAAAGACCGAATCACCACGTTTGTCACACATTTTCCCATGAAATCTGGTGTTTCGTCTATAGATATCCACAAATAATTGGTTTTGTTTACCTCTCTTATACCCTGTATAGTTTTTTGTACACGAGATTTAAATAAATTTTTCGCAGGGTCGATTCGTCCGGTAAAGAAGTCATAGAGCAGTCGCAACATAAATACTTGTTAAAAAAATGACGAAAATTATTGTTGTTGACTGTTGCCCATGGTATGTTGCATGAAATAAGAAAAATAATTAAATCGAAATAAAATTGATGTTTCCTATTTGGTTGCCCCGAACGGTAATTGTGGCGGTTGCTTTTCACATGATTCTCAATATTGCATTTCTTCAGTTTTAGATGCATATCGCACATAGAGCAGTATATAGTGGAGGTCACTTCATTATAGACTAACTCAGGGTGATTTTCAATCCACGTTTTGATCCGATCTTGTACATTACTAATTTTTGTATTAATTGATACCTTGCAATATTAAGTTATTATACGTATATCCAACACGTCGGAATCAATGCGTTGCGAAATAAATAATACCTAGATGCAATTTACGTTTTATACGTAATGAAATGACAGTTAAAGTGTGAATGTCATATGTCATGTGAGATGAAATTTGCAGTCGTTTCTATCATTTTAAATGAGGTGGTATAGTTACTTCGTTCTAAGTTGTACATGCAGACCTACCTCTTTGTTGCTCGACTATGGCAAAGCTAAAATGAAAAGTTATTTTATTACTTATACAGGATGTCCGGTAATTAATGCACAACCTTCTAACCCCCAGTAGGTCACCTTAGACTGGTCAAAAATATTGATTTTGAGCTCTAGTAAGTCTCCTGTTTTTCGAAATTTTCGCACGTTTGTTAGTTTTTAAATTTTGACATTCACACTGATAGGTGTACCATCGAATAAAAAAAGAAAAAATGTACTGAGGCAATACCTGTCATATACTCTAGTAAGACTCGATAGGTGTCGATAAAATAATATTTCAAGCACTGGCTAAATTACGCTAGTGTTTTGTTTTGCCGTGAAAAATCCGAGCTCTGCATATGACGTTCCCCTCCCCCGCAAAAATTGGCAGACTTTTTTGTATAGAAAATGACAGACATGGCTACTCCGGGTTGAATTCTCTAAGGTTTAAAGTGATAATTCTAAACTATAAGTAAAGGTCCTGGGTTCCCGGCAAGGTCATTTAGTCATGTGTCGTCTTCTAATACTTATTTTATTATTGACTGTAGTAGATACAGTTGCAAGAAGCTGGTTGCAAGAGGAACGCACCGTCTGCGCAGACGCAGGCGTCGACGGGTCAAACTTTATTATAGGGGCCGGAATTGGCTTAACTGCCCTTTGGGACCCGCATCATTAAACCGATACTTTCGACAATTTGTCTTTGCCAATAAGACGCTTATAAGGAATGCTTTTTATAAATTGGTCGGTTGTTTGCTTCTAGAGAGATACTTCGTTGAGAAGAATGTTGGGGCAAACGCTTCGGACACTAGTTTCACATATCCCGGGTTGTTTTTTGTTGCGATATACATTAATAATTTTAAACGAAAAAGAACCGACTTCACTTAGGGTCGGTTGCACCAAACAAGCTATTAACGTCAAACGTCATCGTTAAAAAAATCTTGTGTGAAAAGTTTGACAGTTTTCTATGGGATGACAGCTCCATCGCCATATTTAACGCTGATGAGTTCGTTAGTTGCGCGTGATGCAACCCACCATTAGACTCCACCTTTCCAAAAGGAAATGCCCGAGCTACTGTAAAAAATATTGAAATCACTATAGGTGTGCCTATAATATTAGAAGAGTTCCTTCGATTTCTCCAGGATCGCATAATCAGATCCTGGCCTGGTTACAATGGGATCAACTGTGAAGTATACACTTTCAAACAAAAAAAAAATCCAAATCGGTCTAGCTGTCTTCGAATAATCGGTGAATATACATAGAAAAAAAAAAAACATCCCCCGGCGAATTGGGAACCTCCTCCTAATCTTGAAGTCGGTTGAAAACAGACAAAATAAGCCATGACACTTGCCAAACGATATAGTTATTTTCATCATATTTTGGTATTTGTTAATCAGGAAGGCTAAACAATCGGCGGCGGTGGAGGGCTATATGCTCAATACAATAATGAGAACGACGAAACCCCTCTCGTTAGTTTGTTATACTATGCTTATTTCTAGATCTGGACATCCAGCAGATGTAAAGTGGTGGAGGTCAAAGAATACAAACCACTCCAAACAAATGCAATGCAAATGGATGCAATATTGAAAGATATTATATAAATAATTAGATTATATCATTGTCAAAAGTAGTGCCAAACGACGTATAATGTAATTCATAGTTTGTCTTCTACTGTTTTTTGTTCGAATGTTAAAATATAGGCCCTGTCCTTTATAACTGAGACAACTTCGGCAGATTATACCTATTTTTTTATTATTACTATTTTCCAATTCAAACATTTTACTAGCCTGTGAGTCTGACCTCCAGCCATTAAAAGCTGCCAGATACCCGGGTCTAGAAATAAGGATAGTATAGCAATCTAACCAGACGGGTTTTATTGCTCTCATTATTGTGTCATATCTGACGTGGCCAGCTCTTAGTCCAATAAAACTTATAGCGGTATTCTGATATTAAAATCTTGATAGGTTAGGTACGATCTGTATTTAAGACGATTGCTCGCGCATAGGCGCCTTTATATCATTTGGAAACTCGCTTGCAATTAATAACACGTGTGAAACGCACCGATATCCGTTTTATCAACAACCAGACCATTTCACAGAGGTATTTTAAAGTGATTGGCCTATTCATTTGCGAATTACCGATTACCAGTGACACCTGACCTTAGGTTTGTAAATAAACACTATATCCGCTGCAGCCATACAAGCCAAACCGCAGCGCGGTTAACATTTCACGCGCTCTGCGAGCTTCGTGTCTATTCGCTTCTGCTTCATTAGCTGGGTTTTTATCTAGTGCGGTTTCGTGGCCTAGTGCTAGATAAAAAACCGGCCAAGTGCGAGTCGAACTCGCGCCCTGATTCCGTATGTAGTGAATTACACTATTTTAACAATCATCGAACTGGGTAAATTTTTTCACAAACACATTTGTAATTGAGGTGGAACAACAATTATCAATTTTCCGACCTTTTCCTTTACTTGTGCTGTAAGACCTTCCTTTTAGCCAAATTTCATGATTCTATGTCGTTTATATACATGTATGTCTATGTATATGGTCTATGGGAAGCACCCTATAGGTTTTGGGTTACCCTGTGAAGTGTTGCTTAAATGGCGGTATCTTTGGATTGAATTTGAAATTTGAATCTTTGGAGAAAGAGAAAATATTTTGATTGTTTTATAGCTTAAAGGGACCGCAAACATACGTATGTGATGTAAATTTCAACTTAATAATAGCTCGACGCGTTCCTGAGAAAAAGGGTCTTGACAGACAACAGATAGACATACAGACAGACAGACGAACAACAAAGTGATCCTATAAGGGTTTGTTTTTTTCTTTTTAGATACGGAACCCTAAAAATAATTTTCGGAGGTTATTCGAAGCGAAATAATATTTAAAATTGTGTAATTAAATCGATTTAGCTTTAATCCGTCTTAGATGATGTTTTTTAGAATAAATTACATTCACTGTATTAATCCCGGTTCTAACACCTGTAGCCATAGACAGAAGATAAAAGACTTACAGACACAGCTTAACTATGGTATGCTGTTTAGCTTTAATTATGTTAAAAATGATGATGCTTTGCTTCAAATTGCACTTTTAACAACAACATTCCTGTATTATTCAAAAGAGTTACATAGTTTTACAGTATTGGTACCAAGGCACTGCTATAAATTTGCAGAATTGTTTTGTTCAAGATTAAACTTTAGGTACGTCGTAATACGGATGTGGAATTGGTAAGGGTAGTTTAAAAAACCCGTGCACCTAGAAGATATTGACTCACAATTCCTTGCCAGTTTTCCCGCAACCATGTATGTTATAAAACGTTCAAAACATCAAGCGGGCGAAATATAAAAGTAATAATGCTTCCGCGGATAATGTTCTAAATTTTTAAAACAGTCGCATTAGAGTCATACACAAAATTCTGCATTTGTACTAAGCCCCCAGGGAAAATTCAGACTATAAAAATAGTGGCACTATAAGGCCCGGAGTGCCCCTGTGGCTCCGGCGCCCCTTCACCCACCCCTAAGGTCGGCACTGCCTACACATCTTTCAGATGATTTCCATTTTTTTTTCAGTCGCAACCCGAACTATCTACTCTCCTACAGATACCACTATAAAATACAACTCAATCGCATTAGAAGTATGTATAGTATTCTGCATTTCCACTAATCCTGCAGTCAGTTATCGATTATGCGGTAATCGGATCCGGAGACACGTCGTGCGCGTGGATTTGACCTGTGACTCAGTATACGCACAATTTTAACATGATTTCAAAACTTTTTGTCGGTCGTAACCCGAACTATCTTCTCTCCTACATCTTAGCATAAGTATAAATGAGTCGCATTGAAGGTATGTACTGTATTCTGCATTTGCACTAAGCTCGCAGTCAGTTATCGATTATGCAGTAATCGCATCCGGAGACATGTCGTGCGCGTGGATTTGACCTATGACTCAGTATACGCATAATTTTAACATGATTTCAAAACTTTTTGTCGGTCGCAACCCGAACTATCTTCTGTCCTACATCTTAGTAGAAGTATAAATCAGTCGCATTAGAGATATGTACAGTATTCTGCATTTGCACTAAGCTCGCAGTCAGTTATCGATTATGCTATGGATTTGACCTGTGATATGCATAGTTTTAACATGATTTCAAAAAGTTATTGACGGCTCAACCTGAAATTTACTAGTTTTCTGTACATAATTGCTGTTCATGAAGAGACACTCAAATACTGGGTCATACCTACATTTTTGTGAACTAAATATCGATGATTTTTAAATCGGCAAAAACTGATGTTCCTTAAGAAGGTTCATTCATTTATTGTTCTCGAATTGTGTTTGCTAAGAGTGAGCAAACACAATTCCAGAACAATAAATGTAGTATGGATGTATTTACCTATTAGTATGCATGTATTTACATATTAGGCCAATCGAATAAGATCCGTAAAAAGAGTTTTAATACCTTTATTTGATCCTAAATGCGTGTAATCCGAGTTTGCCCAATTCCAGGAGGTGTACATAACTTTTGGCATAAAAATAACTGCGAAATGTTTGCTCTTTTTTCAGTTATTTGCTTGTAGATCAAAAACGGTAGGTCCGTTGGAAAAAGTCAACCCATTGAATGTTAAAGAGGCTTAAATTCGGCTGCATTTGTTGGAGGTGGAGAAGTCAGATTGAAAGTTGGCCTTAAGAGGAAATATCTCATGGCGGATTTTGTCCAAGGTCTCATTGGCCTTAGGTAAATATAGGGCCACCAGCAATAGTTGACCTACTGAAATGAGGTCCTCGGGATCAACAAAAGAGCAAAAAAAATCCAAAAATAATGCACACCTCCTGGGATTGGGCAAACTCGGATTACATTAATTTAGGTTCAAATGAAGGTATTGAAACGATTCCCAGCCTGCTGGAAATTAATTATTCGAAGAAGTCTAATTTGACTGGCCTATACTAAGGTATGTAGCTACCTACCTTTGATTAGTTTGGCGAAGTTAATCTGTGAAAAAAAATCCCCAAATATTGTTTTTATTATTTATATAAGGCGACAGAATCTTATGTAGGTTTTTCGTCATACTCATTCCGTGCTTAACATTCGCATCTAAAGCCTGACCAGAAATATATGATTACTAGCTTGTTCCCGCGGCTTCGCCCGCGTACTAAAAGTACTAAAAAAGGAGGTTCTCAGTTAGACTCGTATGTTTGTATGTAGGAATGTATGTTTGTCCGCGATCATCTTGCGTTTCGCTGAATCGATTTAGAAGCGGTTTTCGGAAAAGTATTCGTTACATTCTGGAGGTTTCGGTATACCACGTTTTGAAGACGGCGGTTCCCTCATTTTTTATTTTAAAGAAATAATTGCAATAATTGTTTAATTGTTACGCCATCAACGACTTACTACTGAGAGATTATGATTAATACAGATTTCTACTCTTGAATAGAAGCTTTTCCGCGCGACTTCATTTGCGTGGAATTAATCCACCCTCCTTTTTACCCGCTTAAGGAATGACTTCTGGGATAACAACTATTATATATCCTTCCCCAGAACGCAAAATATCTCCATACCAAATCATCTAAATAGGTTCAACGGTTATTAATTTCCCATACAAACTTTCAACCCCCGTTTCACCCCCTAGAGGGTTGATTTTCGAGATAAAAACTATCCTATATTATTTACCGCGACTCAATCTATATAATATGTACCAAGTTTCATTTCAATCGTCTGTTCAGCGGTTAATAATTCGCCATACAAACTACCAACATGTTTTCTACCCCTCTAAGATTGATTTCGGCTTAAAAAATATTCTATATTGTTTCCTGGGACTCAAACTATATCCACAACAAAATTATCTAAATTGGTTCGCGGTAAAAAAATCTCCATACAAACCTCCAACCCCCATTTCACCCCCTTAAAGATCGATTTTCGAGATAAAAACTATCCCATGTCGTTTCCCGGTGCACAAACTATCTCTATACCAAGTTTCATCTAAATTGGTTCAACGTTTAAAAATTCCCCATACAAACTATCAACCCCCATTTCACCCCCTTAAGTGTTGATTTCGTAATCAGCGACCCGATAAACCATAGAAACAATACCCATGTTGATATTAAAATTTTGTCACCACATTTCCCCCTTATGGGTTGAATTCTCAAAAAAGCTGAAACACTTGTTTTCTCATTTATCGTTAGGAATACTCCTGTAAAGTTTCGAATAAAATAGTTGAACTAATCTCGTTTCCCATACAAACTTTGAACCCCATTTCCCCCCTTAGGAGGTAAATTGAAAAAAAATATTTCTTAGTGCATCCCTATGCCTTATAAGGAGCCTACGTACCACATTTGGAATCTCTAGAACCAGCGGTTTGGGCTGTGCGTTGATATGTCAGTCAGTTTCTTATTTTATATATTTAGAAGAAGATTGCAATTTGGCACAAATACTTTCAAGAATTTTCATGTCCACAATATTAAATTTCAAAATCGATGCCATTTTCTTAATTAACGTCCCAAAAATCACAAAAATGACACCCATATGGATATTTAGACATTTCAACCCCATTGTACCCTAACAGGGGAGATGGTATTTCACGTCCGCCACGTCGGATTTTAAAATCGTTGTTGTTTTCGTAATCAGCGACCCGATAAACCATAGAAACAATACCCATGTTGATTTTTAGACTTTTTGACCACATTTCCCCCTTTTAGGGGTTGAATTCTCCAAAAAACCTGCAACACGTATTTATTGTTAGGAATACTTATGTGAAGTTTCGAATAAAATAGACTTACTAATCTTGTTTCCCCATACAAACTTTGGCCCCCATTTCACCCCCTTAGGGGATGAATTTTGAAAAATCCTTTCTTAGCGCACCCCTAGACCTTATAAGGAACCTACGTGCCAAATTTGGAATCTCTAGAACCAGCGGTTTGGACTGTGCGTTGATAGATCACTATGTCAGTCAGTCACCTTTGAGTTATATACAGTGATCGGAATAGGTAGTGCCATTTCGGGTGAATGACCTTAAACATTGTACAGAACATGGATAAGACTTGAGATTCTTCGACTCGTATTTCTCACAGAAAATTTTCTTCAAAACGCAAAAGTAAAAAAAAATTGTCATTATAAATACATCATTCATTTAAAATTACTTTCGTTTAACAATTACAATTCACAATAATACAATCATAAAATAAAACACGAAACATCAACATCTTTATATTAAATAAACATAATTAAATTACTACTTTCTTTGAAATTATAGTAGCAAACCGTCACCGTCACCGTCACCGTCATGTGACACCACCAGCCAGCAGTTCTGCTGCAAGGACGCAGAGGCGCTGGTCATACAAGGGAGGGAGGGACGAGTAGGTTTGCCGAGATGGCTCAAATACACGTGCTAGTACGGTTCAGGCCGTCGGTCAACGGTGTAGAGTACGGCGGGTTAACGACCTCTGTCCGGACGTACCCACTCCGATATAGGGCGTGTATCTGGGCTTCCTCGCGTGCTCTTTCCGTCGTCTGCCGCCCAGGTATGCTCAGCTGGCCCTTCTGCCCGAGAAACCGGTGGGCCAATAAATACAGGATGGGACTGTCGGGTTTGTGCAGTCAAGGATAATAGGAATGACAGGAGGTATAACCAGACCGAATACTTGCATCGTGCCCAGCGTGAGGAAGATGGATAAATACTGTGTGTAAATATATACGAAGGGATGGTGACTGCGTATAAATAAGTTGCGTTCATTGCATTATGATCTGTAGTCTAGCAGTTGGACTAGGTTAGCCGTAGTTATTTTCTGGTTGTGGTCAAGTTATTCTGTTTCGAGTAGCCAATCCATGAGTAAAAAAATAGGTCTCACTCTTTCACTTGCTCTTCATGTGGAGCTGTAGACCATAGCTCAGCGCAGCAAGTGCATATAGGTCTTTCATCGTTACGTCTATCATTTTTTTTAGGATATAGTATGTCGTTCGTATTTCCTTAGCTGTGATCTGTTGGTGCTTGTGAGAACCCTGGATTTCAGACCGTAGGCCATAATAGAAAGTGCGATAACTATTTTATTCATTAATATTTACCTCGTTGTACGCTACTCGATTATATATTTTTAACTAAACTAATTCCGGATTTTGGCGTTTGGAGTAGCCTTCTCGCATCTTGTCTTAATTGCTGCTTGTCGAATGCTTGCCGGAGCACATTCAGCTGACTGTTTCTTTGTAGCCTGTAGAAATGGTGGTCAATTTTCCTGCGATTGGACCAATCGAAGGGAGTAGTGTTCTATAAGTAAGACGTTGCTTTATTTATTAGTGTCTGTATGCGTGGTTAGGTTAGTTGGTAGTATGGTGTTAATGTAGTCGCATAGTGTTGCGCAAGTCTGTAGTGAGCCACATGTGAATTACTTCCAAATACATATTGTACGGTCACGTCTGAAAATATGGATACATTTTATGTGACACAAACATGTATCCAAGACTTTACGCCTTGGTAATAGAGTCCTGGCTACATATTTTAGTCACATCAAATGTATTCATATTTTCAGACGTGACTGTACTGTTTAACATTTAACACACAATAGTACAACTTCGATATATTACACAAGACACCCACACAATATATATAACTTCATTTGACTTTGACTTTGACTTCATTATAAAACACGAATCACACTCACTTGATATTATATGACCATAAAAATTTGAACAAGTAAACATCGTTTGAAAGAATCGCCGCTAATTTAATCTAAATCTTTTAGCACGAATATAATTATTTTTCATTGTCACACTAATAATTACTCGCACAAAAACGCCAATAACACTGATATCCAATATGGATTTTGGTGTATAAGTACATTCACAATGCTGCACACTTAACGGTTGCACTTTAATTCATGGAAACATAAAAACCATAACTTAAAACATAAATATTATAAGTAATAAACTTTTTTATTATACGCAAAAGGTATTTTACACATTTTATCATGCATCACGTATTTCTGTTAGCTGTGTAGTGCGTTGTTCAATTTCATATCTTTAGTTTGTGGAATAGAAATGTTTAGTTTCATCGCTTAGGTAACGTTTTTTTCGTTCTGGTCATAGGATCTGTCATTTAGAAACCGAATTTATGATGACTATTGTCTTTCCAGGCGGCTTGTAACCGCACGTGTTTGGAGATTTCGGATGCGCGTCCGTCGAACATGACAAAAAACGTTTTTTTTTTTTGTCCCTCTTTCCTGGAGAAAGTCTCGATGATTGTGTTAATTGCACATTGTATTTCTCTTTAAGTTTGCAGCTTTTGTCAGTATTTTTTTTGTTTTTTGTTGTTACTATTGTAACTATTCTGTATGGATCCCTGCCTTCGGCGGCTCGTTTTAGAACTTGTGCATGTGGCGATTATAACTGCTCCGCATGTAACCCTTTGGACGGCAGCTTATTGTTTTCTGCGAACTGCGAAGGAGTTGCTATAACAATGCTTGCGAGGAAATGCTCTCATCTAACGTCTCCAGACCCTTCAACTAGCTAATAGATTATGTTTATTTTAGTTAGTTAAATTATGGGGTGGTTTTAGATATGATATTTGCACTTCAAACTTGCGCACGTTTATTTTTTGATAACAAAATTTCGTTGCTCTAAGATAAGTTTTGGGCGTTGGTATGACCGTGCGCGCGCGTATATATTATACACGTCCAGTCATCCACAGAGTTTCCCTTATTTCCCTTGTGGCAAAGCTAAATTCAGTTTACTAGAAATAGTACCTACATACCGATTAGGTATCATGGAAAAAATTTAGAAGACTACTTAGTTGGATAACGAAGCTACTGGTTTTAGCCAAAGTCAGGCTCTGGTTTTTACGGAGCACTCTCTGGACCTTGCTTAATCTTTTTTTTTTATTTACTTAAAAAAGTACCTAGACGGGTCTGGCCCCAATAGCAAAGGCCTAGTATAAGTAGTAAACTATGGAAAGGTCTCACCCGCGCGATGTGCAGTAATGTATGACGTTATCTGTATCCTCTCAGGTTACTGCAGTCAAGCGTGGAAGAGTCGAGCGGAGCCTGTCGCGCACTCACTTAAATTCACTCGCGGGTGCAGGTATAATAATATAAGGGCGCTTTACAGTTTACTGCTTAATGGATCTGGATTATATTATTTTTCGCGAAATTAGGAAAACGAAAACACATAGACTACGCATACTTAGAACCGGCTTTCTCTAAAACTGCCTCGGCGCGGGCGGGCAGTTGCGTTGCGCTAACACGTGGTAAGAACCGTCTATTGTTCAGCTTTTGGGATTTTTATGAATGCAATAGAGGACGAAGGGACGACCGCCCCGGTCGGTGTCCTAAACGAAACTCCTTCTCTTTGAAATTATAGTAGCAAACCATATTTTTTTCAATATTTTCTATTGTCAATCTATTTCTTTTGACGTCCAATATCTAACTGAAACCACATTTTTCATAGGCTTTTTTTCATAGGTTCTTTAAAACATTTTTTAAACCAAAAATTTAAAATATTTTTTTTTAATAAAATTTTCATATCACATCCCGGGGTTCAAAACTATATCCATACTAAGCTTACGCACCGAAGTCCCGCGAAATGGCACTACCAATTCCGATCACTGGTTATATATATATATAGATATAGATTGTCAAGAGGGCGCTATTATTCTCATTTATATGGTAACAGTTCAGTTCTCTATGGTATGGTGACATCTTGATTTGTTTACCTGTCAGCTTTGATGATAATTTTAAAATGTTTCACAGCGAAAAAGTTTCATTTCCCGAGCGTATTACTTACAGCAGTTTATTATATACACTATCTACAATGTTCCGCTCTTGACTATGGATAATTTTGGGAATTTTCTCTTGTTTATTATTTAATCTTTTTCACTTTATTATCATTTAAGTAAACCGCCTCAATGACAGTGACAGCCTATCACATGCACTCACACATGCATATCATTCTGTCATTAAAATTATTGCCAGTGCAAGAAATTAGTTCCAATGAAATTCCGCAACATGGCGCATGATCATATATTTCTGGTCAGGCTTTATTCATCATTCGATTATCAAGACCAGTACTTGGTAAAAACACCTTGATCCCATTTGAAATAAAACATACGTTACCCTCAAACTAGCTTCAGATCTTCCAGATACACTGTCGAAATTCTACAGGTTTCTTTTATACCATTACGACTTCCTCTCCTTTATCATATTTAACGGGCGATCGTAAGTACGATAGCGTGTGGCGGCCATCACTTTACCGAAACAAAACACTATCGCATTTACACACTTTTTGCACGACGTTACACACTGAGCTGTGTTGTACCGTGCACCGTTACTTTTCGCGTTTCGTATGTTGTATACAGTGCGCGCTAAATACAAACTGAAAAAAAAACATGGTGATTTTCAATTTATTCCAATTATAGATTGGCAAAAAAGAATACAAATTAATAAACGTATCCATTGACTTATTATGTATTCTACTAGATGTAACATCTAGAACAAATTCTGTGCGGCATGACTGAATCAAAGAGTAGCATAGACTTGTAGTAATTTTGCACTACAACTTTTGGGACAAAGAATTTCTTAGGGATGTCATCTCCTGTTACTCAATGTACGTTTCTAGACTTTTTTAACAATCTATAGGTCTTAAATCAGCATAAACTACGGTGCTGCACCAGGCGACTCAACGGGACGCATCGTATAAGTATTTGAGTTAACGAAAAAGAGGATCATAAGCTGTGGGGAACGTAGTCAAGATGATGATAATGAAAATAGTTTTCGATTATCGACAACGCCAATCTAAAATTAAATATCGAAATGACAGATGCGAATGAAGAAACAGCCTCAAAGAAGAAAATAGTTTTCGATTATCGACAACGCCAATCTAAAATTAAATATCGAAATGACAGATGCGAATGAAGAAACAGCCTCAAAGGAAGTGGACATGGCAGAGCCCCGACACTGTGACAAAAAATGAGATCGACTTCATCTTGACGGATAGCAAGCACATATTCAGAGATGTCTCAGTGATCAACAGGTTCAATACCGGATCTGATCACCGACTGCTCCGAGGCTCTCTGAATATCAACTTGAAGCTTGAAAGAAACCGTCTGATGAAGTCCACGCTCCAGCCTAACCAAATCCAAATCGTCGCGGGCACCGAGGAGTTTCAGCAGCTTCTCGGGAATAGATTTGTTGCCTTGGAACCCACTGATGACGCCGACGAGACCCTACACAATCTGGTCGAAACGCTGAGGGACGAGGGTATCAAGTTCTGCAGAAAACAGCGTACTGGCAAGAAGTCCAAACTCTCGGATGAGACTCTGGGGCTGATGACAAGAAGACGGGAGACTACCCAAGCGACTTCGTCAGAGAGGTCAGACCTGAATAAGCGAATTGCGAAGATGGTACGGCGCGACCTTCGGAGCTCCAACACACGCCTTATTGAAGAGGCGATAGAGCGAAACCGAGGGTCCAAAGTATTCACTCAGCAGCTTAGCAGGAGCCACCTGACGAAGCTAAAAACGCACGACGGGAGGACCGTGTTGTCGAAGCCGGAGATCTCCGCCGAGATAGAGGATTTTTATGGCCGGCTGTACTCTGCACATGCCCCCCACTCCCGACGAGACGACCATGATTCAAGAGCCACCCTGACACGCCACTATACCGACGAACTGCCAGACATCAGTCAAGACGAGATCGTGTTAGCTCTGAGGCAGCTTAAAAATGGAAAAGCTCCCGGTTAGGATGGTATTACTTCAGAGCTTCTGAAGGCAGGAGGAGCTCCTGTTATACAGGAGCTGCAGAACCTTTTCAATACCGTCCTTCACAGTGGGAGAACTCCTAAGGCGTGGAGCGGGAGTTTGGTGGTGCTCTTTTTTAAGAAGGGTGATAAAACCCTCCTTAAAAACTACAGACCCATCACACTTCTGAGCCACGTCTATAAGCTTTTCTCACGAGTGGTCACGAATCGTCTCGCCAGAAGACTCGACGAGTTCCAGCCACCGGAACAGGCTGGATTCCGCGGAGGATATGGCACCATAGACCACATTCACACAGTGAGGCAGATTATACAGAAGTCCGAAGAGTATAATCAGCCCCTGTGTCTCGCTTTTGTGGACTATGAGAAGGCCTTTGACTCCGTGGAAACTTGGGCTGTTCTGGAATCCTTACAGCGATGCCAAGTAGACTATCGTTATATCGAGGTGCTGAGATGTCTCTCCGAAGCCGCCACTATGAGTGTCCAAGTACAGGGCCAGCAGTCTAAACCCATCCAATTGCGCAGAGGGGTGAGACAGGGGGATGTCATATCCCCGAAACTGTTCACAAGCGCATTGGAAGACATGTTTAAGACGCTGGACTGGAAAGGCAAGGGCATAAACATAAACGGCGATTACATCTCACACCTGCGATTCGCTGATGACATAGTCGTAATGGCGGAGTCGCTAGAGGAGCTGACCCGGATGCTGGACGGCCTAGCTTCAGCCTCGCGACGCATCGGTCTTGGCATGAATTTGGATAAAACCAAAGTCATGATCAATGGCCACATTGATCCAGGACCGGTCGTCGTACATGGCCACCTTCTTGAAATTGTTTCTGAGTACACCTACCTTGGGCAGATCCTGCAGTTAGGTAAAAACAATTTCGAGAAGGAGGCCAAAAGGAGGATCCAGCTAGGCTGGGCAGCATTTGGGAAACTACGCCGAGTCTTCTCGTCATCCATACCGCAGTGCTTGAAAACGAAAGTTTTTAATCAGTGCGTCCTACCCGTAATGACCTACGGAGCTGAGACGTGGACACTCACGGTAGGGCTGGTCCACCAGTTCAAAGTCGCTCAGCGAGCTATGGAAAGAGCTATGCTCGGAGTTTCTCTGAAGGATAAGATTCGTAACGAATACATCCGACAGAGAACCAAAGTTATCGACATAGCTCAAAGAATTAGCAAGCTGAAGTGGCAGTGGGCCGGCCATATCTCGCGAAGAACCGACAACCGCTGGGGTAAACGTGTTCTTGAGTGGAGACCGCGACTCGGCAAACGTAGTGTAGGACGCCCTCTGGCAAGGTGGGATGACGATCTGCGAAAGACTGCAGGCAGATGCTGGATGCGGCAAGCTGAAGACAGGGCGCTATGACGCTCATTGGGGGAGGCCTATGTCCAGCAGTGGACTAAAATAGGTTGATGATGATGATGATGATGATGAGATGCGAATGAAAAACCAAGCGATCTTAAAATACATAAACACAATCTAGCTCAAACATATCTTCAACACACAACAAATAATCAACCAATATTAGAGTTGTATTGGAGTTGTGTCGGAATAAATTTCAAGCATATTCTGATATTTCTAATTCCGACGTTTAGGCACTTGTTGTATTGCGTAGTTAATGCATTGGAGTAGTTGTATTGAAGTTAGATCGTGTAAAGTTAGAATACGGCCGTAGCTCTTTACGAATTGGCTACTTTCCTAAAAAAATATATGTAGTCCGTCAGTCAGATTATCAAAAAATATTGGACACGTATTTTTTTGGTTTGTCAATGAAACAAAAATTGGTGAAGATATAGTCCATTCAAGTTCCGCGTGACGTCACATTTCAGTAATCTTTTTAGCATAATGTGACGTCACGCGGAACTTTAACGGGCTATTTCTTCACCAATTTATGTTTGATTGACAAAACAAAAAATACGTGTCCAATATTTTTTGATAATCTAACTGACGGACTGAGTAGAATAATATTTATTTTACCCAGGAACGTACCCAATTACGGGCTCTACGTTTTCGCGCATCGCAGCGGTGCACGGTGCATTTGCACTCCGTGTGTTTTCCGCTTAAAGAACCAGAAGATTTACCGAGCTGAATCAGGAATGAGCCCATTTGCAGTCATTTCTGGCGTCCCCATATCATTATATATCATATCAACGGCACATCATTATATATCATCGCGTGATGCGTTTTTATCATAAATATTTCAATGAGCTTGCCCGGTTTGATGATTTAATGGCACTACTTTTTTGATGTCACCAGCTTTTTTCTTAAATTATTTGCTGGCCTAGTGCTCTTGAGACATGTAATGTGTCAGTGGACTTTTTATAAGAACTGCATTAAGCAAAGTTGTGTACCTAAATAGTTTTAAAATTATACAGGATGAAATTTAAGTCGTGAATCGTAATATGTTTTTCTACTCCATAAACAACAAGCAATTTAATGCCCCAACTCTTACTAAAATCAGACAAGATGTTTTTGTCGTTTATTTTACTTTTAAAAGTCATCATGTGGAATTAAAACAGCTTTATAAGATATTTCAGATGAAAAATTAAGTAAATTTCATTTCTAACTAGGACAACTGACAAATTTGATGTCAATGACAGTTCCGATTCAAAGATGCAATTCAATTTACTTATTTAAATATCTTAATAAGCCGTTGTAATGTCCTAAATCTACTGCTAAAAGAAAAATAAATAAATAAATGAAAAAAATCTTGTCTGATTTTATTAAGAGTTAGGGGATTAAAATGATTGTTGATTATTGAGTTAGAAAAACATATTACGATTCACGTCTTAAATTTCATCCTGTATATTTAAGATATTATGGTGGGCTGACTAGTTTATGTTTGATTTGATTGTAACTTAAACAAAAATTAGATTGCTACAGCTACATTCTACAACCTGCAAAGATGTCTCTCACAATAGTTAAAGCAATGACGCGTAGTTTCAGTGACCGCGAGGCAACCGGATGGCTCGCGGTATTTAAGCTCCTGAAGTGATGAGGAACCGCCCTGTGTAACCCGAACTGACCAAACTTGGACTGGAGCGGAACTAGAGGGGGGGGTGCAAAAAATTTTTTTTTATCGCCAGGCAACCGATTGAAACAGCGGTTGCCTGAAAGAATATACGCTGGTTATATAACAAAATTTTAATGCCATCTCTCCTGGTTGGACTGGTTCCCTGTACGAGAGCGACGAGAGAGTTCGGGTTGTACAGGGCGGTTCCACATCACTTCAGGAGCTTAAATACCGCGAGCCATCCGGTTGCCTAGCGGTCACTGAAACTACGCGTCATTGCTCTGAATACAATGACTGAAAAGAAAATATGGGGTGCATCTTTTGAGTTTACAAATTACGGCAAAGATATTATTGGTAGCTCTCATACAAAATATTTACCAGTTGCTGTTGTAATTAATGTTTTTTACTGAACTATTATTTGATTCTCGATCAAGTGATTTGTAATCTTAGATAAATAAATGTATTTGACCTGAACTGAATATTGCCTCCTTATTTTTTGCATATACTACCCTGCAACCCGACACCTCGTTTCGCCTTACGCTTTTCAATCACATCGGCTGATTCGGGTAGCCTTTGGTCCCCTTTACCCTTTCCCAAGGACCATAAAATACCTGGACTGACAATGTCTATACAATACCGCGTTCCTGTAATTCAAGCAAACGCAATGTCACCATCTATCCCGACTCTAACGCAGCAAATCACAATTAACCTAACAGTATAGTTTACCCTAAACCACGCCGTAACACAAGACAGGATCCGCCTTTGCACTCCCTTACGGACTACGGTAAAGTCTATCAACATACCACCAATCCCATATTCTTTGGCGATTTGAAACTTGAAATAACTCATTCCGTCCGAGAGATGGCGATGCGGTACCCGTTCGCCTGAACAGAGGTAGCCTGAATTTAGAAGGAACACGAATTTGTCTAGAAGTGCAGTCCAGGTATTAGTATGCTTCTTGCCCTTTCCACAATGTTTTACCCTAAACCAGACACGACTAATCCTTCAACAAAGTTGTATATTGGAATGCAACTTTATATGGAGATTAGCAGTGTTTTCGTATTAACTTTCTTTAGTTCTTAGTCTTAATATGTTTGTATTGAAATTGAACTTACAAAACGGCCGCTTTTAGCTTTTATAACATAATATTGACACGATAGTAAGGTTGTATGACATTAAGATTTTCTCAGACTCCACCGATGAACAGCTCCCAGTTGTCTCGGTCTATAAGGATAATATACTTACTGAGTCCTCCTTTATATTCCTATAGGGTTTGGTAACGTGCTTGTGACACCTCTGGAGTTGCAGCTTCCCATAGGCTACGGTGATTGCTTACCACCAGGCGCGCCGTATGCTTGTTTGCCACCATTGTGTTTTTTATTACAAAGCTACCTAAATTTTAATGGGAAATCTGCCACTTTTTTGCTCTTGCTTATTCAGAAATGACCACCGGTAACCATAGTGCTCACGCACCCAGCCTTATGGCCACTTTATGCCTCTATAATCTACCTTATAGTCACTCTATAATCAGCCTTACGGTCACTCTATGTCCAGCCTTACCGTCACTTTGTTGGCAGCGGCAATCATGGAAATATACATAATATTATGTCATGATTTTTGTTTAGGTCCTCAAAAACAACAGGTGCCGTATTCTAATTTACATAAACAATACATTAAAACACAATCTATCTCAAACATAACTCCAACACACAACAAATAATCAACCAATATTGAAGTTTTGTATTGAAGTTGCATCGAAATAATTTTCAATCAAATTGATATTTCTGATTTAGAGGTTTAGACGCTAGCTGTATTGCGTCGTTAATGCATTGCAGTTGTATTGAAGTTGCATCGTGTCTAAACGTGTTTTAAACTTAGAATACGGCCCCAGGTTAGTAGTAACGTATTTATCATGTTATGTGTACTTGAGTTGTATACACTCTTGTCATCATTTCATACGAGGGTTGCTACTTATATATCCGGAAACAAAAAAACAAACAAACGTACACGGCTGAAAATGGTTTTATTGTTTTTCAAAGTATTCCCCTTGCTGATCTATGCACTTTTGCATTCGCGTGAACCAATTTTTAAAGCACTTCTGCCACTCCGCCTGAGGTACCTCCATAACGTGTTGATTGAATGCGTCGACAGCATCTTCAGCGGTCGAAAATCGTTGACCGCGTAATTTATTCTTTATATTTGGAAATAAATAAAAATCGTTGGGTGCCAAGTCAGGGCTGTACGGCGGATGACCCGTTAATTCCACATTTTGACCCTCCAAAAATAGAGTTGTTTCGCGTGACGTATGACAGCTGGCATTGTCATGATGAAGAATGATTCTTCGTCGCTGGTTAGTTTTACGAATTTGTTCAAATACTTCCGGTAAGCAAATGGTCGTGTACCACTCTGAATTAACCGTTCTACGGTTTTCTAGTGGCACTGTAGCTACATGGCCATTAATACCGAAGAAGCAGGCCACCATTTGTTTCAATGTACTTTTTGCACGAGTAACTTTCGTAGGGTTCGGCTCATTTTGAAACACCCATACCGTTGATTGTTGCTTCGTTTCGGGATCGTATGCATAGATCCAGGATTCGTCACCTGTATAGATGTTATAAACGGCTTTTGAGTCACCACGGTTATATTTTTTTAACATTTTATTGCACCATTCGACGCGAGCATCTTTTTGCTCTTTTGTTAAGTTGTGGGGTATCCAACGCGAACAAATTTTTTTTACAGCCAAATAATTATGTAATATGCTATTAATGCTGGTCATAGAAATGCCCAGAGTCGCCTCTATCTCGCAGTACGTAACATGTCGGTCGTCCATTATAAGTTTTCGCACAGCCTCGATATTTTGTTGTACAACGACCGATTTCGGGCGACCTGCCTTAACTTCGTCCGTAAGCATACTACGTCCACGATTGAACTCACTAAACCAGTGATACACAGTAGTTTTAGATGGGGCTTCATCACCAAAAGTTGAAGTTAGTTGATCTATGCACTGTTGTTGCGTTAAACCACGCCGAAAATCATAATAAATAATAGCACGAATATTTTCACGAGTGAGTTCCATTCTTGCTGCGAGATGACATTTAAAACCCGTCAAAAACAAAACACGAGCGTTAATAAGAAAGAAAAAATATACCGGCCAGTACTTAAAAAAGTTCAAATTTTACCATGGAGGTCAAATATGCTATTTAAGAAGATCGTAATCCCGGTTTCCGGATATATAAATAGCAGCCTATGTAAGTAATGTATTGCGTAAAAAAATCCTTACTTACTAGCAAAATATTTTTACTGACTAACATATATAAAAGCTTCTTCAGAGAGAGGTTACTCTTTCATCTCTTTCTCTACTCATTTGAGTGAAAGAGACGCAGATAATCGAATTTTGATTACAAAGTTCGCTTTAACCCCATTGCAATTTAAGTTTTAGTTTTATTTCTTTGTATTTGAGGTAGATTAAGATTTTTTGATGTAATAATAACTGCGACTGTTTGTAAGTATACAACTGTTGCATAAAATACTATTATTCTGCTGTTTCATAATAAAATTACCTTCTGCTAAAAATAATGCACTATATATCCAAATTATAATTTAAAAATAAAATAGGTCACTCACTGACCGGTGGGGAACCGTCATCAAATACGGCACAGAGTTTCTATCACAGAGGGCTGAATAGATCAAAGACTGTATTTTTACCGTGTTTGTGTGATGCATTTATAACGATACAAATATTCTTTGTTTCACATTACAGTAAGATAAAACACAGTACAAGATTAAATGTAGAAGCAGACAACAGGTAGTAGTATCGCTAGAGAGCGATCTCTATTAAGGCCCATTTACACATTGATTAGTGTTGAGTGCGAGTCCATACATTTTCTACTTGTGTTTAAGGCCCATTTACACATTGGTTAGTGTTAAGTGCGAGTTCATGCATTTGTCATCACAAGTAGAAAATGTATGGACTCGCACTTAACACTAATCAATGTGTAAATGGACCTTTAGTAACAAATGTATGAACTCGCACTTAACACTAATCAACGTGTAAACAGGCCTTTAGTTACTTTAGATGTGATATAAATATTCGCATTCACATTCGTATTAAAACCTCTCATTGCAAATATATTATGTATATGTTTTGTGCATTTTTCGAATAAAACGTTAATAGTAGTTTATGTAACTGTTACGTAAAAAGGGTATTTTGAGGCCTAATTACGTACAGTTGCAATTGCATACACTTCTTTATCTACACACATATTATAAATCCTAAATGAAGTGTTCGGAAACCATTAGAATGACCGCCATTGCACCGCCATGACCAGTTGGTGGTCCACCACGGTGGTGGTGGATTGTGCCAGCGGTCGGGCGGGCGCGTGCCGCGTCGGGGAGGAGCGCAGATATTCATTACGTTACCGTAGGTAATGAATTTTCATACGTTATTACCACACTGTTACAGACAATACACAATACACTGATGTTACGTTACTGGTTGCAATAAATTACATACGGTTTCCGAACGCGGAATAGAGATAGAGAGATTATGATATTGGTGTGGATAAAATACATTGTGAATCATTTAAATTCAGTTCATGAAAATGTACCATGGCCGACGGACACTGGGTGATGCTGAGGTCCTGGGGTATGGACACATTGTTGCGAAATTCCGTCCATGATATCCTGAGCATCTTCCTCCAGCACCACATTTTCAGAGCACCTAACTTCTCCTTTAGGTTACGGCACTAAAAAGTCACAAATCTAAGATTTTTTAAATACCTTTACGAAATTTTAAAGAGGAACCACATCCTCTTTTATTATTACGCCTATCAGTCTTTTAATCTTTCCTTGTTTTGTAGGTAACTTCATTACAACAATTTATTTCGTAGTTGTAGAGAAGCTTAAGCTTTTTTACTCTTAAAGTTAGGATTAGATTTTCTGTAAAATCTACTCTGTGCTACACGCATTCGAAATTCAAAATGCCATTTCGAGTTTAAATTTGAAATAGAGCCGTTCCATTTCCCGCCAATGATTCATCGCTGTGAAATGAGGGGCAAAACAAAAAACGGTCACTGACATATTATAACTGTCACTACCTCGTACCTTAATTTTAGTATTCTTTAAATTACAACCTTGTTACAAAGCTCTTAAAGCTTATTTTTCAATAACAATAAATTCGATTACGATATTTTCGAAAACTATCAAAGAATGGATAACCTATTGTAATCGAACACTACGTCACATGAAATTGATCTTTAAGACATTCAAAATAAAGTATATTTTTAGATTTATGGAGGACGGAGGTTTCTGTAGTTGTCTCCAAATAATGGATACCTAGTGTAATCAGACACTATGGCGTGGGTCTCACTTTACCCGCCCAGGGGTATGCCTGCCTCTATAGGTTTTTATTAAGTTACAGCACAGAGGAGTGAACTGAACAGAGTAGCAGATTTGAATTTTGAACATGTTGAATGATGAATTTTGGCCGAAGGGTATCAAATGTCGACGTTTCCGCGATCAGCTCCCTGACAACGCTGGGTTACATAACACTTTTTAGATTTTATGTGAGCTAGTTTTAAGGTCCTATTAGTCTAAGTTTGTCTGAAAGTAAAGAAAATATTTAATTTCATTTTATACATGGTACACTTCAGTTCAGGTTAGGTTCACTCACTTTAGGTAATTTAGGAAACGAAACTACTTTATCTACATTATTACTAGTCTAAGCCGATGTAGTACAAATAGCTTTAGCTAGGTATATCTAGCGCAGTCAAGAATTCCTTGAAAACTAGGAGTACTAAGACACTCAAAGTTCAGTGGTTCTTAAACTGAAATGATCCTAGACTCCACGTAAAAAACACCAACCCTTGTATTAAGTTATTTTATATGTTAATTTTTTAGTACGCAGTGCGTTGGTTTTTACTGTAATGCTGTGTAACTGTTTTGAATAATAAATAAAGAAAAAAATAAAACCCTTTGTTGACTTTTTTTACTAGTGGTAACTTATCACTAGAAGGTTAAGATCCACTGCCTTTAGCGCGCCCTGCTTGTATGGAATTTTCTTTAGACCACTATTTCACGCACTTCATACGCTTACTCTTTGAAGCAGCGTCACTCTGGTTCGTGTAGCACTCCGTGGTTATTGTCATTGGGTTTTGTTTTTCCACTGTCAAATTGTGAGAAAGCGTAGGCGGGCGACACACTTCGCTTGTTTTTGTCAGTCTTAGGATTTCGTCATGTGTGGCTGCCTATTGTCAATACCCTTTCAAGAATGTGTAACTCTTTGGTAGCTTTAATACTTCATCGTGAATGGCAACGTTATCACGATATGTGTCATTATTGTGATTCTTTCATTGCTCTAATACGATACAGAATCTGAACAACGTACGACGTAAGTGCAGCCTCCAAATGGTCCCGTTACCGAAATAATGGCACATAATAATGATGCATTCACATGTACGGTCACTTCCCGCGGGGTTCATGCATCTGTCTTATTGAATGAGACCATACGTGTGAACACACAATTATATGGCGGATGTCTATGGCAAAGTATAAAAATTCCTTTATACAGGTCGAAACAAAAATGAACCGTTTAAGGGCATAATTGGTATCATATTGCTACTAAGAAAAAATTGGAGAAAACATTTTTGGACGCAAAAAAAAAAAATGTATCAGACTCGTCGTCCCAGCCGGTCAACCCTCAAAACCAATACAAATACATTTTTTTTGTTTTTCATAATTAGAATAAGATGCCCATTATGCCCTTTAACGGATCACCAGAATTTTTATTACACCCTGTATAACAGTGGAGGAGCATCCATGGAACTATATTCCCACCGACCTCACTAATTTTAAATTGCACGGATGGAGAAAATGAAAATCGAAAAGCGAAAATAATCTCTGACCTGCCTCCAAATATTTTTACCAGCCTTCACTGTAATAATATCAAATAATTTTGGTGAAAGAATAATAAATCTAGAAATTATTAACACAGTCAGTAAAAATAACTCTAACGCAAGATGCAAGAAAGTTGATAAATATTTAATTAATATGTACTATCGGGTTCACAATTGCATGGCCAATTTATGAATGAATTCATTGATAAATTGACCATGCAATTTTGAACCTGATGGTGACATTGACATTATGTACATAGTATGCGTGGCAGTTAATATCGAAGCAACGTGTTATTGAGGCACTTGTAGCAGGGTTGCTTCACTTTCAATTTATATGGAGAAAAACGTGAGAGTAAATTTCTAAAATAAAAATAAAATATTAATAATTAATTTTATGGTTTTCCTCTAAATCTCAGTTATAAAAAAAATACTATAATTTTGCGATATCAACATAAAGATCAGTCAAAAATGTTTTTTTAATACTTTTATTTCGTGACATCTTCTGGCACACTTTGCAATAACAATGCCCTTAAATCTGTCCCCGTCCAATCAAGAACAATCCAGATGATTCTGAAAATCTGGGAAAAATAACTTACTTATTATCAAATAACATAACTAATGCGTCCAGGATGAACAGAATACAAGTAGTACGCAGAAAAAGTATAATATTTTTCTTAGTATTTTATTTTCGCATCTATAATTGTAGTTTACTACCCATTTTCGTGAACTTTTCAATCTAGGTAAATATTTTCTTACCTTTGTCTTTGCACCTCTTTGACATGTCTCCGTTTAGTCATATGGTTGACTGGCAGAGAATGTCAGTACGCATTAAGTTCGTAATTTGTAAAGCTTTTGTGTCATAAAATAAATAAAAGTGGGTAAGCGGGTCAGTATTATTATTTTAAAATACATAAACAATACGTAAAAAACGTAATCTTTCTCAAAGATAACTCCAACACACAACAAATAATCGACCAATATTGAAGTTTTATTCGAGTTGCGTTGGAATAATTTTCAAGCAAATTCTGATATTTCTGATTCAGACGTTTAGACGCTAGCTATATTGCGTAGTTAATGCATTGGAGTTGTATTAAAATAAATAGGACCGAGTTGAAACGCGTTTTAAAGTTGGAATACGGCCCCGGGGGTATAAATATTAGAATTTGCTTGAAAATTATTCCGACGCAACTCCAATATAACTTCAATATTGGTCGATTATTTGTTGTGTGTTGGAGTTATGTTAGAGATAGTTGTGTTTTAAAGTATTGTTTATGTACTCGTCTTTTAAAATTAGAACACGGCATCGGGAAAGTAGTTTAAAATGATCCTAACACGCTCTTATCTTGCTAATAAAAGCTATGTCCAGCTCATTTTGGACTGGTTTCTGCTGCTGTACATATTACAAGCAGGTGGTAGCATACCAGGACATATAAACCATTTAATAATTAACAATAACATAACCCCGCGGCGATCATAAAATGCCATTAACTAATTACAGAGCCTAATGTCTGTAAGCGGAACAGAGGATGTATAAAGTTTATTCTTAATTTCAACTATAAACACCGCTGACCATCTTAATGAAAGATGAAGCAACTCGCAGGATACAACCACACAGAGCTCCCGTACCGTTGGTTAGACCTAACCAGTACTAATTTATTATAGAAGCGCGATCGCTTCGTTTTTTCAATTGCGTCCTACATCTCGTCGGACTACAAAATATCAGGTCGTACATTCTTTTTGGGATGGAACATCAAATTAACGAATTTCGGCAGTCACACGGACCACAAAGTGATCCGATAAGGATTTCGTTTTTTTTTCTTTTGAGGTACGGAACCCTTAACCTAAAATTGTGTAAAAACTTACAAGTAGTATATGTACAGTCGAGTTCATAAATATATGAGCAAATCCCAGGCTTCAAATATAAATGAGCATAGAAAGGTACATATGCATCTGAACACATTTACCAATCAAAAATATGTGTACATATCACCTGTCATATTAATCTGAGCAAGTCTCACAATAATATGTAAGCAACTGAAAACTCATAAATATCTGTACTAATATTTTTCAAAATTATTTAACCAAGTGTAAGTAAACAAATAGGGTAATTGTGCTACTTTTCGTCCACTTATCGATTTTACCAGCTTTGTGATGCAAAAAGAATATCTTAAAGTACCCTTACTTAAATGTATTATATTTCATTTTATAGCTTATATAGTCTAGTTTATGTTAATATTACGCGATAATTATCCATACTTGCGAGATTTTGTATAAAAAATATTATTTGAAAAAGTGGGGTATTCGTTAGTTTTCGTCCATAAATGTCAGTTTTCCGTCCTGGGCTCTGCTAGTTTTCGTCCACTGAGTAGGGTGATTATTTCTGAAAATATCCACTTAATCAAAAAATGATAAAACAAACCTCAATGTTATTTTTAAAGTCCTATCGATTGATGTGCAACATGATGATTTTTGGTAAAAAAAAAATTGTTACATGTATGGAAAACCCCTTGTGGCTCCCCCCTAAAAAAAATCTTTTCAGCAATTTTACTACAATACTAAGTAGGGGTATACAAAATACAGCTTCTGTTATAATTTCATCAATATTAGTTATAGTCTCCAAATAAAAAATGGCCATGGCATACGGACGAACTACGGACATGACGAAACTATAAGGTTTCCGTTTTTGCCATTTTGGCTACGGAATCCTAAAAACTAATGATAGTAAGGATTAACACCGTGTTTCTTTATTTCCGTTAATATTAGCATACAGTTAGGTACGATTAAGAAAACGAAATGGCGTAGTTAGTTTTTATAAATTTGTTTTTTCCATACAAGTATGTATTGTTAAATCGATCACGGTATTATATTTAACTCAACCAAACAATCGAATATTACAACTAAGGCATTTCATCACCAAACAATGATATTGTAGGCCTTTAATGTTAACCACTGTCACTGCTTGTACTATAAAGCCTTGGCCAAACAGCAAGCGTGGCGCAGCGCTGCGGTCGCGCGGCGCGACCCGCCGTGCGACGACATATCGCCTGACTTCGTGTCACTGACTTTGAATAGAACTTCATACGCGAACGTACTGCTGCGGCCTGCGGTCGGGTTCCAACTTGTTTGTACCTTAGCCTTGGCCAAACAGCAAGCGTGGCACAGCGCCGCGTCTGCGCCGCGTGACGCCGAAGCGATGACTGTTCAAACAGGGCGCGCGCGGATCGCGACGGCCTCGCGCTCTCAACACGCCCTCATTGCGCGCGCGTGAACACGGCGCGGCCGCGCGCGATGCGGGCGTGATTCGCTCATTCCTTCCGAAGCCAAGATTATTTTATCGAAGAGAAGATATTTTTTTCTATATCCATAATCACAATCACAGTATATTGCTACGCTCGCACGACGCACCGCGCTGCCTAACGTCCTACTGATGTGACCCAGCGCGGCGCAGCGTGTCGCCGCGTCCCGCCGCGCAGCGCTACGCCCGCGCCGCGTGGACGCGGGGGGCCGCGCGGCGCGGGGCGCGACAGAAGCGGGGCGCGGCGCCGGCGGGACGCAGTCTGTTTGACGTCGCTAACCTGTTAACATGTGCCGCGGTCGCGCCGCGCGACCGTGGCGCTGCGCCACGCATGCTGTTTGACCAAGGCTTAATGCAATTGACACGACTAGCGTAGTTAACCGCGCATTGGATCGTTCATTATTGGGTCGTTCCTTAGAGAATTCAATCCGGAGTAGCCATGTCTGCCGTTTTCTTTACAAAGCAAGTCTGCCGATTTTTGCGAGGGAGGGGAACGTCAAGTGTATTCTGTGGCTATTCGTACGTAACGTACAAATAGGTGTATGCATGACCACTGGTCATATGTTTTCGGCAAAGGGGGAACGCCTGTCAATGGCGACTCCGGTTGGTTGAATTCTCTAAGGGTCGTGCATTACCCGGAATCGTGCCGCCGAAGGTTTCCGATTGGTTCCGATCAGATCCGAAGGTTATGCGACTATTTAAAAAAGTAGCTTTTTTCATAGTAATCAGATCAAAAAACGAGACTTCCTTTTTTCGGATATTTGTTCAAATATTTAACAGCGCATGTTTTTGTTTGTTTGTTTTAGTGTGGTTTTAATTGCCGGTAAATAGATAAAGGTGATGTGATAGTGCTTAGTGAAAATAACGGATAATATTCATTGTGAAAGATGTACGGGTGTGTGTGCGTGCGTGTGTGTGTACGGACGATGGCAATGGCACGATCACAAAGCTTTCTTTTGAAGTGAAATAAGCAGAGCACGCCATAGTATGGAGGTTATAATTGTTATTCTACTACCATTTGGTCATTCTAATGTTAATTATTGTTTTGTCTACTCACAAATAACTCGTATATTAACGATAACAATGCAACAGAAGAGCTAGTTTTAGTCTTTGCTCAAGTCATTTAAATGTTTTATTTATTACATTTATTTACGTAACATTATATGAGGAATTGACAGAAACTAAAGTGTGTAGGTAATCAAATATAATATTACCATACTACTATATACTATAATATTACGTATTAATTTAGTATTTTGAAGTAAAATAACCATTAGAAATATTTACCTAGCTGTCTGGATTTCCGGGATCAGGTGGTCGCAAAACTGAAATTTATACCAAATTGCTCTGCTAGTTTTGGTCCACACAGTTTATATATTAATTATATTCTAAAACTTTAATCTCCACTTAAAATATTGTACAATTAACTTTAAAATAGATAATTCGTGCCAAACATATTTAGTGTACTGCCTAAATCATTAATAAAACTCATCATAAACTTTTCCCGCCACAAGTTTTTTTCTTCATTGCGATGACATTTGCTAGGGCCGAATTCGAGGCGGCTATTAATGTTTTATTTTTAAAGGCACTATTTGTCAAATTACTTTTTATGATAGTAGAATTGTTTCTTAGATATTATGGATCGCAACAAGACCAAAATTCCGCAGGAAAATTCATTTACGTTCAAGTTTTCTCCATATATTTGTAGCAGAACCGTCAGGTGGACGGAAACTGACCATGGACGGGAAACTAGCACAATCACCCTACCTACGCAAAATTTGATAATTCAATATTCAATGCAATGAACAGTCGCCATCAAATATATCGGAGCGGCCAAGGTACTCAAAAATATCTGAACATGCACTTTATTGCCTTGACAATAGAAGCGTTGTTCAGATATTTTGGAGTACCTTGGCCGCTCCGATATATCTGATGGCGACTGAACATGAATCACTATTTGTATATGATCGACAATTGAAGATTGGCTTCAAGAACAGCTTATCATTTAAAAAATTGTAAGTGGCCAGTCATCGAAGTTGATAACAACCTCTTTTGAGTGGAGCATAAATCGAAAACAGCAAAAATGGGTAAGAAGCTGCAATCAAATACTAATGTAATGACACTTCTATGACGTCACACTTAAAGTGAAATAGACAAATGTATGATTTGACAGTACGGTACTCTTTTCGATGATTGTCAAACTGTTAAGTGTTATGTTTGTTTAGATATTTATGAACTTCCACGTGTTTACATAAAATTGTAGGACGTTAGTACACATATTTATATGGCAATACATGCTTCAGGTGCTTACATATTATTATTAGACTTGCTCGGATTAATATGACAGGTGATATGTACACATATTTTTGATTGGTAAATCTGTACAGATGCATATGTACCTTTCTATGCTCCTTTATTTTTGAACCCTCAGATTTGCTCATATATTTATGAACTCGACTGTACTACTACCTATCAGTGGCGCGGCTGTCAAAAGGATAGGTACAATTCCCGTCGGCTTGCCTTATTTTTAGGCATATGAGCAGCTTTCTTACAGCTCATAAAGAAATTGACAACCAACCACGCTGTGGTTTGGCAGAAGAACTGTTGTGAATAAAAATTTGCAGCAGTTTCGTGAATAAACATTTATTTATTTTATTTTAATTTAATTTTTAGCCAAATGAAGCCGCGGCTTGCCTCAGAATTTTTTTTACTTACCACCATATATGTAAGTACATATTGATATCGGACTTGCATAGTGCGGTGTATAATACTTATGGGCAGTAGCTATTAAAAAAAATTGACCCCAAAAAACTTACACGTTAACATAATGCCATATAGCGCCATCTATTTTAGCAGTTCAAGGAGTACGATTTATCTTTAAGCACCTTTACAACTCTTCTAGTTACCAACAAATCTTTCCATACAAACAATTCTGCTACTTGCCATCACGTACATATATTTGTCACATTATTATGTACATTTGTACATACACCGGGTTTGAATCTACGGCTCTTGTTATCGAACGTAAAATATGTAGACATTTTTCTGATTATAAATCTATGTCCCCAGGAATGTCACAGTATAAGTATCATAACCCTCCCAGTACGTTCACTCGAAGTTATTTCTCAAAGCCGTCCAACTTTCATATATTATTGAAGATGTCATAAAACTACATATAGTAAACACTGTTCGGGAACATTCAGCTCACGATTGCTCAAGCAGTCATTAGAGCCACATGAATCTACTACTACTACTTAAAGTCTATGTACCCTAGGTGGGGCAGAAGGCGTCCATGCCGGCTGCGTGCTGCACCTCGGGCCATGATAGCCCGATTGCCTTCAACTCGGATGCCACTGATCAATCTTATGAGCGGTAAAGAGGGACAGTGTACCTAATTTAATTTAAGTTGTGACCACTCGTTTTTTTCATGTTTTGTTTTTTACATATTCTCGTAAGATATGTAAAGAAGATTAACATAAGACACAACATATTCTCGTTATTTGACAGTTCGTCAGAATTTTACATAATTTTCGTATGGATTTATTTTTGATTCAATGACGTATTTTGAAATGTGGCTAGTCTAATATCACGTTATGATTATTAATCTTCTATACATATAATAAAGCTGAAGAGGGTCGAAAGTCTGTACATGGAAGATAATCGAAAAAAAGTTGGCTGGGGATACTTAGAATCGATAACAGAACACGTTCCAACAATTTTTAGAATTTTTGTCTGTTTATCTGTTTGTCTGTTTATCTGTTTGTCTGTTTATTTGACCGCGCATCACGTGAAAACGGCTGAACGGATTTCGATGAAATTGTGTATAGAGATAGTTTGAGTCCCGGGAAAGGATAATATATAGTTTTAATCCCGAAAATCAACCCTGGTGGGGGTGAAAATGGGGTTGAAAGTTTGTATGGGGAATTTTTAACCGCTGAAACGATTTAGATAGAAATGAGTATGGAGATAATTTGAGTCTCGAGAAACGTCAAAGGATAGTTTTCAAACCCTTGTGGGGGTGAAAAGAGGGTTGGAAGTTGGTATGAGGATTTTTTTTACCGCTGAACAGATTTAGATGAAAATTGGTATAGAGAGATAGTATGGGTCTCGAGAAAGGACAAAGGATAGTTTCATCTTGAAACCCCCCCCCCCCCCCCCCTTACTTTAGAACCGTAGGTCCAAAAAATTTGAAAAAAATAATGGAAGTGAAGCCTGAAAGGTACTTTCAATAAAAACTATCTATCTATACATCTATCACGGGACAATGGCTGAACGGATTTTGATGTAATTTTGTGTAGAGATAGTTTGAGTCCCGGGAAAGGACAATAAATAGTTTTCATCCCGAAAATCAACCCTGGAGGGGGTAAAAAGGGGGTTGAAAGTTTGTATGGAGATTTTTTAATAGAAATTAGTATGCAGATAATTTGAGTCCCGAGAAACGACAGAATAGTTTTCATCCCGAAAATAAACCCTTTCACCCCGAAAAGGGAGTTGGAAGTTGGTATGACGATTTTTTAACCGCTGAACTGATAAAGATGAAATTCAGTATAGTATGGGTCTCAAGAAAGGACAAACGATAGTTTTCACTCCGAAAATCAACCCTAAAGGGGTGAAAAGAGAGTTGGAAATTTGTATAGGGAATTATTAACCGCAGAATCGATTTAGAAAAAAATTGGTATGGAGATAATGAATTAAAAAAGGAAATAAAATAGTTTTATCTCGGAAATTATCCTTTAAACGGATACAAAAGGGGTGAAAGTTTACATGGGGAAGAAACAACCTATAACCGCTGTCCGTATTTAGATGAAATTTGGTATTTAAATAATTTGTAATTTTTTGGTCAAGGTCATATTTTTAACATGTTACCCGTCGATGCTTTACATTTACCTTTACCCGCTCTTAAGAAATATTTGAAAATGTCATGAATGTCAAAGGGTTATTGCAGGTTCGAGTATTATATATGACGGACAAAGATGCATCGCCCAAACCAAAAAACTACTACAACATTTATAGGACACCGTTTAGGTAGGAAAACATATCAAACGTTTTGTGAAGCAGTCAGATTAGGTTTTATTTTTCTTTATAATTAATCAATAGGTACATTATCTGTCTCTCAAGCTGTTTTGATATGTCTTCTTGAAGAACTACGCATTATTTTGTATCTTTTGTATCTTTTTGAAATTTCAAAAATTTCAAAAATTTTCCTAAATTTCCAAAATTTCAAAAATGTCAAAAAAATACAAAAAAAATTAAAACCACAAAATTTACGAAAAAGTCAAAAATGAAATAAAATTAAATAACATAACTTCGTTCCAACATAGTGTACGACACTCACGTATTTTATTTTTCTCTGACGTTCACTAGTGCATTGTAATGTGCTTACCTTGAAGTATGTAATTACCACAATTATTGCAACCAGTAACGTAACATCAGTGTATTATCTGTGACAGTGTGGTAAAAACGTATGAAAATTCATTACCTACGGTAACGTAATCCAAATGGTTTCAGTGTATTTTTAATATGTGTGTAGGTAAAGCAGTGTATGCTTCTGTACATAATTAGGCCTTATTACGTAACAGTTACATAAACTACTATTTATCTCTTTTTAGGGTTCCGTAGTCAACTAGGAACCCTTATAGTTTCGCCATGTCCGTCCGTCTGTCCACGGTCTAGCTCAGTTACTGTTCGCACTAGAAAGCTGAAATTTGGTGAGGCCTGATAAGAACTTTCAAAAAAACTATATTTAATAAAATCGGTTCAGCCGTGTTTGAATTATCAGTCAAAATCGCATGGTGAAAGGATGTGCCGGATAGTAGAACGGTAAGCGCCGCCAAATATCCCTTAATAAACGACCGTTTGAACGGATGTTTCGTAACAGGGCGGCATTTACGAAACTACACCGAGCATCGCCCGACATGCTCTTGGCCGGTTTTTTTTGCATTGTTATCCCGGAAATCACCCCTTAAGGATTACTAATTCCTCAAATAGAAAAAAAACATTTCTGCATTTGTGACCTTTCATGCTTAGACTGATTTGACGGGAGGATCGATTTGGATGATATTTGCCGTGGACATGAACGTATAAATACAAAAGTGGTCCTGTATCGTCCGATACACACCTAGTATTCTATGTCGTTTAAATCATGCCAATAAAAATTAATAGCATAAATCCATCTGTCAACTTTACTTCAAGTTCCGCCTCCAGAGTAGCGGGAGAGAAATTAGGGGTGAATTAGCCGCTTACTGACATAGACCGAATTCCACGCGGGCGGAGCCGCGGGCACAGCTAGTGGCTAATAAAAGGAATCGACTATTATTTATTTTCAATATCTTTATCTATTTATCGTTTACAATTCTCATATAACATTTTCAATTAACACTTTCTATGATCTACGAATATAATGATACACATATATGTACTTTTACTGTAGATAAATATTGTTAAAATTTATAGAACAAGTGAACGCAGCGAAGTGGGACAGATTTGTCAGCTGACGGGACGACCGTACATTTTTATGGCTTTTTGGTTTTTAATAACTGTTTTGCGATAACTTTAGTGACGCAGATAAATATAATTTTAGAGTTCCTATATGAGCAGGGTCGATCTAGGGGTTATGAAGCTTGAAGGCGCAAAAGCAATCTTAATAAGGGTCTTATTATATTGGTCACCTCGTTTACAAGTAAACCGCGAATTCTTCGTTCTAGGTGTACTACCTCTGTATGGGTACGTTCGAATGACTTAATTAATATATTAAGTCAATCTACTGCATATTTCTTTACTACTTAACTATACTGCGTTTAATGCAAATTACGCTTCAACTTGCTACCTCTGATAACGTAAATAATTTAACCACAATACCAATACATTAAAGCGCACTTCTATGACACAGACTTAAGGCTCCTTTTCGCATATCTAAGTGTAGATTTACGGGGACAGTGACCAGTTAAAGCAAGTAAATGGCAAGTAAAGTATGTGATATGAAGATAATGTACTGGTTTCCTTACATGATAAATAGTTATGGATGTTAAGGCTGCTTACATTGTTTATCGACGGTAATTGTCAGGCAATTTAGATTTGCCTATAAACAGCTTGATACAGTGGAATGGTTGAATATCATTTAGATAAATGGAATACTTTACTGTACTAACTTTTGCACGAGACTTTGTACGTTCCTATGAGTATTACATAAAATGTTATAGCAAATATTTAATTAGGGCAAACAAAATTCCTATCTCTTTTTCCACCCCCTTATTAGTTAAGAGATGATTTCTATAATAAAAGTATGCTATGTTCTTCCCCAAGACTGGTACTTAATCCATATTAAATAATATTATAAATGGGAAAGTGTAGGTGTGTGTTTGTTTGTTTGTCCGTCTTTCACGGCAAAACGGGGAGACGAATTGACGTGATTTTTTAAGTGGGGATAGTTGAAGGGATGGAGAGTGACATAGGCTACTTTTTGTCTCTTTTTAACCCCCCCCCCCACTTCCCTAAAATAGCGGGTGGAAGTTTGTATGGAGCATTCCGGGGGGCAATCAGGAAAGGGGAACCGTGTTACCCCGAATTTAACTCGAGCGAAGCTGCGGGCAAAAGCTAGTCATTATCCATAAATATTTATTTTCATCTAAATCGTTTCAGCAGTTTAAGTGTAAATAGGTAACAGACAGACAGACAGAGTTAGGGAAGTAGGGATAAGTGTAAATATTTTCTGGCCATGCTTGTCATATTTCGTAGAAACTGACCATATCAATACTGAAAAAAAAAAACGATAAAATAATGGCTAAAATTTGGTCAAATATTACAAAAAAAATATATTAAAAAAAAACTAACGTAGGTATTAAATTCAAGAATTTCTCTCTTTTAAACGGTGCCCAAAACTATAGTCATCAAAGAAAACTAATCCCACTTAAACACTCATACATTAAACGCTGACAAACCATAACCTCTAAACCAAAAACAATGTAACTACCATACTCAGGCTGCCGCATTCTCAGTCTAAACTCATAGTCATAGAGTTGATACTCCTATGAAATGTTCTATGCGGTCTTTTTTAAAGCCAAAATGCCAAGTTTGCCAATCACTCAGCATGGCGGGGCATACTCAATAACCGCGGATTACGCGGACAATAGTGTGTAGGGCCATTAAGCGTTCAATATCACTTATTGGGTTTAAACTAAAAATGGACGGTTCAAGTGATTGATGGAGGATTTGGCCAGTCTGTTACCGGTTTTTTGTGAGGATAATAGATAATGGAAGTGTAGGTGTAGCTACGGGTTTTTAAAAGGCATGTTTTAAGTGTAAAATTATAGCACTTACACTCTCATTAAAAAAAAATGTTTTGCAAAGCGTAGATACTCTGTTGATGGCAGTCAGTCTGACTTTAAATCTGAGACCTCTGGATTCACACCCGGCTTCAAACCCCGTTTCGTAGATTCATAGATAGGTAGAAACACCTCATCACTCACCTCCTTAAACTACATCCAGACCCGGCAAGGACATATCCTTAAGACCTTAAACTATGTCCAAAAGAGAGGTATGGGTACTGCGAATGTCATCACGCTATGTGTGGTAGGGCACAGCTCAGCGAATGTCATCTCGATTAAATCTGGAGCAGAGCCCGACTAGGGAAGTACCTCCATCTTACAGAAAACCACAGCCAATTAGTACTAGATCCTACTCATAGTGTTGTATTCATGCTGGTGAGTAAGGTTGCCAAAAAGCTCAAAGAGGACCCAGTGTGTTGACGACGAGGGACCCTCTTGTTCCTAGTCATCAAACCAGTAAATACTCCTCTTTGTAAAGGGTTGGCAATGCGCATGTGACACATTTGGAGTTGCGGGTTCTATAGGCTAAAGTAGCTGCTTACCATCAGGTGAGCCGTATCCTTGTTTGCCACCGTCGTGGTATAAAAAAAACTCGGGGATAAATATTTGTAATAAACACACAAATAAATGCCCTTATAGATATTTCAACCCATTAACCTTCTGTTTCATAGGTAGAGTCACCATGGATATGCAAAGAAGGCCGTCAAAAACGTGAAGAATATTTCAATGTGCCCATTGAAAACATTACTGTTATTGCCAATTTGCCATCCTATGCAACAAAACGACAGTTTCTAGACCATAAAACAGCCTCTTCCAAAGTGGTAAACTACGCCTATAAAACTAAGTTTACTACTTTGTCCAGTCCACAAAACCCATGCAATTCTACACCCTATTCTCAAGTTATAAACTCCAAATTGAAACTGGTTTTTCATTGGCAGTTACGGCACATGTAGTTGGTTTGCTAACAAAGCTCTTAGCAACTACTCTATAATGAGAAATGACAGTTTCCTTACTTGAGTCCCATGCAGCCGACCATGAAATGCCAGTGGAGACTGACCATTAATTAGGTACTAGCCACCATACATGGTTTAGCAATGCTATTCATGTTGCCTCTGAGCAATTCTCTAAGACGGCCCAGTGTACGTCGACGCCAAAGATATGTTTACACTTTTTCACCGCACGTCTTTGTAATAAGGTGCGATAGTGTAAACATATCTTTGACGTCGATGAACCAGAAAAAAAGATAAAATTTTCTTCAATTTAGGCGTACAATGTACTTATAATGTTAGAACAAGTAACTCCTTCAGCTCAAGGCACACTTGAAACTTGGTTGAAATTTGACTTAGAAAATTTGAAGAACAGAAATATACGGAGTCAAGACAAATATGACGATGATGTCCTCCCAGACGTATCAGTCGACGGCGATACCTGGACAAGTTATTCAGCGGTTACTTAGGTACATGCATGGGCTCGAGCGTGACTTGAAAAACCAAGCCTTGTTTTGAAAGTTCGACAGCAAGAGACACAGTAACATATAAGTACAAATATAAGTGTGTAAAAAATACTAGGTACTACCGGTTTTAACCCTATCTACACCTCTGACCCACAGAAAATTATAGTGTCACTTGCCTCCCGATTTAACGGAGACAGTATATGACACGCATTCAGAGAGGAGAGGCTGTTCGTTAGTTAATAAGTTTAATAACTCATTTTCTCATTTATCCTCAAAACAGTTTGTCCACTTTGTTACCTAGTAGTTTTCAGCATATAGGGAGGTGATACACCAGCAGACTAGGTTTTATATCGATTGATGTCGCTGTTATAACTTTACAGTATTTTAAATGTGTTCTAATGTTATATGAATAGTAAAAATTCAAGTACATACAGATACTTACCGTCTACTCTTTTGGGCAGTCTATAAGGAAAGTCTTAGATGCATTTGTCCCACTTGCCATTTAACCTAGGAATCTGACTTCTCTGACTTTCCTGAGGCAATTGCCAGCCTGCAATTGGAACAAGAAACTGCGTCCTTTAAAACTAAAACGTATTATGTACCTAAGAATCAGGAATATCTTTAGTTTTTTATGGTTTTAAAACGATGGAGCTTCTCTTAGTCTTCGAGAAAATAGGGTGAAAACGGCCTACTCTGAACTAAATACCACAAGCAAGTTTAAACTCTGATACAATTAGTATAGAGTTCAAAATTATAAAGGTAAACAGCCACACATGGATGACTGTCGTGGGAAAATACAATGGTGACTTGCTTGTAATGTTTACAGCAGCTTACAATCGACTTTAAGGTTTAACCTAAGAGTAATAGAGAGCATTTTAAAATGGCAGTAGCAGTGTGACTTAATACAGTTAATTGGAAAGCTGTATTTGCACACGAGGTGCAATTTAGAAGCGGGTTTCAAGAAAACGGTTTGTTAGTTTTAAGTAGATAAATAAAAATAGAAGCTACTTTTTATTTGCATTGCAGTGCAAATACGAAAGCTTTTAATTAAAAGTTGTTTAGTTGTGCTTTTTACTCTTTCTAGTAACATAACGGCTTTTTAAAAGCTTGTTTGTCAGTTATAATCCAATCTTTGGGGAATCATCTCCATACATTGCCTTACAAAAGGTGGAGTAGAAAATATTTTAATGGTTATTGGTAGGCTATAGGGTGGTAATTAAAATACTAGATTTGAGACCTTGAGGGGGGGAGGGCGCGGCCGCCATCTTGGTTTAAAGGTGCCAAAAGTCCGTTTTTGAACCTTGGCGCTTAAACGGTTATCAGTATGCCTAAAATTTCTATGGAACGTATGAAGAAGATAAAATTGTCTACAATATTTCCATACACAATACATCTGTAAGTCTTACAGATATAAAGATACGGGGGGTGAAAAAGTGTATATTTTCTTATATCATAAGAATTTTATTTAATATCTTCAAAGTTTTGTGCTTCGAGATAAGGAAATGAAGTCTCTACTACAGTTTTGTCATATTCTAATGATTCTTTTAAAAGATATTCAAACGTTGAATTCACCCCTGGACCGCTTATAGAGGGGGTGAAAGTAGTAAGTCTCACACACAAAATCAATGTTCTATTTACTCATCATAAAATACTACTAGGCGTTGTCAGGTATAGCAATCGATCAATTCGGGTATAATGAATTTAGATTTGACAAAAAACATATACGCTTTCATAGAAAAAAAAAATGTTTTTAAGAAAGTGCTTGATTTTTTTTTTAAACTTCATATAACTGTCAACTTATTATTAAAATATCGTATAGGCTTTAGCATTTTTTACATAATGCCTGAACAGCTCTCTTTATGACAAAAACGTCTACGAAAATTATAAAGACTCTATTTTTTTTTGTATTTGTATTTATTTTGTACGTCTTAGAAGATACAAAGTTACAGAAAGGAAAAAATTACTCATACTCATTGTCTTTATACTTCTCATTCTCATAAAGTCAACTGTTCAAGCATTATGTAAAAAATGCTAAAGCCTATACGATATTTTAATAATAACTTGACAGTTATATGAAGTTTAAAAAAATAAAAATATTTTCAAGCACTTTCTTTAATTTTTTTTTTGTATGAAAGCATATATGTTTTTTGTCAAATCTAAATTAATTATACCCTAATTGATCCATTATACCTGACAACGCCTAGTAGTTTTTTATGATGAGTAATAGAACACTGATTTTGTGTGTGAGACTTACTACTTTCACCCCCTCTATAAGCGCTCTAGGGGTGAATTCAACTTTTGAATATATTTTAAAAGAATCATTAGAAGATGACAAAACTGTGGTAGATACTACATTTCCTTATCTCGAAGCACAAAACTTTGAAGCTAATAAATAAAATTCTTATGATATAAGAAAATATACACCTTTTCACCGCCTGTATCTTTACATCTGTAAGACTTACAGATGTATTGTGTATGGAAATATTGTAGACAATTTTATGCTCTTTATACGTTGCATAGACATTTTAGGCATACTGATAACTGTTTAAGCGCCAAGGTTCAAAAACGGACTTATGGCACATTTAAACCAAGATGGCGGCCAACGCACCCCCCCTCAAGGTCTCAAATCTAGTATTTTAATAACCACCCTATAGCCTACCAATAACCATTAAAACATTTTCTACTCCACCTTTTGTAAGGCAAATGCTCCAATTATTGCGCTATTAGATTGTTCTTTAAGTAAAATCATGCAAGTCTGATTTGAAACATGTCCGATTGAGCTGAAGTTTAGCATTCCTGGGGCTGTATTCTAACTTTAAAACACGGTTAGACACGATCCAACTTCAATACAACTACAATGCATTAACAATACAATACAGCTAGCACCTTAAAACGTCTGATTCAGAAATATCAGAATTTGCTTGAAAAATATTCCTATGCAATTCCAATACAACTTCAATATTGGTTGATTATTTGTTGTGTGTTGGATTTATGTTTGAGATAGATTTTGGAACGAAGTTCCTTATCTTATCTATATTATAAAAAATTCAAAAAGTACAAAAATAATAATAATTACAAAAAAGGCAAAAATTACAGAAAGTCAAAAATAAAATAACATAAGTTCGTTCCAACCGAGTGTTCCACGACACTCACGTATTTTGTAATGTATTTGAAAATTTAATACGGCACCTGCGTTACTTGGATGTCAATACAATATTCTGGTAGCATTGAACTGGTCTGATGATGGAAACTTAAGGTTGTTATATAAGAACTCTGTGATACAACAATGGAAGTATTTGGAATTGTTAAGAATCATCTCGTTGAGGAGTAGATGACTATTGTAAGATTTTTTTTAAATAATTTATTGATTTCCGTCTCGAATAAAATTCAAATAGGGCAGAGGGATTATAAAAGTCGAGAATCGAATCCGACCGCCCTTCACTTCACTTCACTTCATAGAAATTATTAGAAATAAGTAGGTAAAGTCAATTGATTAAAACATTGCAACTATAATGTCCAACTGTTTCGAACCAATTATCTAATAAAAAATGATAACATAATATTATTCGAAGCAACTTAAGCAACAGACCTCCTAATAAGATAGGTAATTTTTAGGGATATGTAATCAAAATAAACCCTTAAATTTCGGCGAGCTCGTATGTCATTTCGGGCGTCCGCTGCTTGATACCGAAAAATTGATCATATAAATATTTTTCAAGTTTTCACACAATGTTGTTTTTTAATAATACGCATGTGACAAAAAAATACCAGTAGTTTTCAATGTTTATTTTGAATAGTTTTTTTAAATATCATTTCTTAATTTAAAGATCTTTTGTCTAAGCGAAAAAAGTCGGAAACAAAAAAGCCAATTATTTTTGATATTTGAAAATTATCCGATGGGCTTTTGAAGTAGAAAACTAGTATCTAAGTAAGTTAAGTATGGCATCACTATTAGTATTTAAAAAAACAGTCGTACCTTATGTAGGCAAAATTTAGGTACCTATTTCAATGTGGTTTACGGAACCGAACTGGTCATAGAACTGAACGTTTTTGTCCAGTTTTTTGTAAGATCGAAATGAACAGATAAAATTTAATTGACACCGATCGCTTACTGGAAACCAATTACGTATATAAAGATCTCAGTATTTGCATAGTTTCTGTCGGTATCATTATGAGCAGCTGTTTATATTTAATTGCGATTCTAGTTCTGAACCTGGTGGTTAGTGTTCGTAGTTTTCGTTGAAATCCTGCCAATCGGGTAGGGTGGTGTATGCCATACGGAACAACTTTTACTGTAGGAGCAACTCTGAAATCAAAACACAACAGAAATAAACAAAAACAATGTATGAAAAATAGTAGTGATCCGTTTAAGGGCATAGTTGGTATCATATTGTGACTGAGGAAAAGTAGGAAAACATTTTGGACGCGAAAACATTTTTTTTGTATGGGACACGTCATCTTAGCCGGCCGACCCTCCTTCCAAATCATTTCTTTTTTCGCGTGAAAAACTTTTTTTCTTAGTTTGTCATAATTAAAATACGATACCAATTATGCCTAAAACCGATCGCCAGCATTTTTGTTGCGTCTTATAGAAGCTAAACATTTTTCCTAGTTTTTGGAGTTGATCCCATATAAATAGTATGGGCATGGCTAACTTAATCACAAAGAAACGATCGTTTCCTGGGAATCAATTACGTATAGAGAGATATCTGTATTTGCATAGTTTCTGTCGGTATCATTATGAGCAGCTGTTTTTTAATTGCAATTCTTGTTCTGAACCTGGTGGTTAGTGAAGTCTTCATTTTGTTTTAAGTACTGGCGTAAAAAGTAAGAACATAATATTTATTTACTGCCATTATAGAGGTAGGGCTAATCCAAATGGGGCAGTAAGGGGAATACCAAATATACACCGTGGGCCCTTATAACTAGAAAGATTTTAACAGTGAATTCCTGGTCATATCTAGATCTAGGACATCCTATAAACTTTTCTGGAATACGCCTAGTTTCAGAGTTAATACCAATTTAAAAAAAATACTTTTTATTATAACTCAGCACAAGGCGTTTCTGATGGCGTTGTTGCCATTATTGGGCATAGTTTACACGTCCTTGTTGACAGATATCAAAGTGACAAGGAAAACTATCAAGAAACTAAATTTTTCCAAAAAAAATGTATCAATTTGTTTTACGCGATAATTTTATTAATAACATTTACATTTCATGTGCAATAAACATTCAAAAAATAGAAAAAAAAGAAAAAAAATGTTTTTGCCGAAATTGACCTAAAGTCACATAATATTTTTTCCTTCTTTTGGTGGCAGAAATTCGTGGTTAAGATCTGTCGGGTTATACGTGCCCACGGTGTATAAAGAAATACATAGTTAAAAAATATCAAAAAAAAAAATATTTTCTTTCATTTGCAGTTAAACCTTTACACTAAATATGCATTAGGTATATAAATATCATTGTTATTTTGTTTCAAATATTAAAAATTACAACATTTTTAATGGGAAGGAAAATTGCATATATTCTTATGTTTTATTTTGAGAAACAATTATAGATCAAAAATTGACAGTACAAAATGCTCTAATTTTGGCTCAGGGTACCAGGAACTAAAATACATATCATTTAACCGTGCATTGCCCTAAATAAGCCGAATTCAGCTACTCGATGACCTAGGGTTGCCTACGGCCTAGGCTTGATCTGTAAGGAAAATGGATGTCTGTATTTTATCAGTTTTTTCGCAACCCGGGATGAAATTTACACGTGTTCCGCAGTTCTTCTGACATCTGAAACAAAAAAAGTTGCATTTACTTTATGGACAGAAAAATTAACCAAAACACATCCTTTTCACAATAGTGACACTTATAAGCTTAGAGCATTCAACCCGGAGTGGCCATGTCTGTCATTTTCTATACAAAAAAAGTCGGCCAATTTTTACGGGGGAGGGGAACGTCAAATGTATGGGCAAATGTATGTATGTACGTAACGTACAAATAGCCACGTTAGATAAACGTCAGTCCATACAATAAATGACGTATATACGCCGGTCATATGTTTTCGGCAGAAGGGAACGCCTGTTGCAAGGCTTTTTTTATTTATTTTTATTTATCAAAAGTACAAAACATTTTACAATTTTAACTGCGATAACAGTTTGTTGGCGAGACCGCGCTCATTTTAACTAGTGTTAAGTACCTATGTTAAAACAATGTTGAGGTATGCTATAATGAAGTATGGACTACATATAGTCTTAAACACTAACTTACACACTAAACATGACAAACCCTGACAATGGCTGTTTAGGCCAGACAAATTAAAAAAACGAAGAGGCTCATAAAATTATAGTTGTATTTTTTTCCTCAAAAAGAAAGGCCCGCAACTAACTTGCATTTATTTTATCATAAGTACAGCCACGGACAAATTTTTGAGCCATTTAGGGTTCATATTACGCTGGTAATTTCATAGAGTAAGTACTGAACAAAATAAAATAGCTTGAACCGTAAATGGCTCGACAATTAAAGTCCGTGACTGTATATACATATAGTAAATTTTTTGAAAGTTCGAATTATAGAAAACCTTGAGTAAAACTACAGAAGAATGTAGATAAAAAAAAATAAGACATAGGTACGTATTTCCTAGGCCACTCGAGAATTTACCTACTATTTTGGCTACCCTTTGAAGACTGAAGAGCTCCTCCAAGCGAGTGAAGACTAAAAGGAACGAGACAGTTCATACCCCCTTAAACCTGGAGGGGGGGCTCAGACGCACTTGAGGCAAAAGGACCAAGTGCGATACGAGCTCTTTTAAATCCTTCAGGTAAATGTAGCTTCGAGTAGAGTGGTCACTTTAAAATAAACGCTGGAATTTATTTATTTATTTTAAACTTTCTTGGATAGAAAAAATAAGCAAAAATTGCGGATTTAATACCTCAAGGCATTCTTTACCAGTCCACCATAGGGCCGAACAGAAATGAGGAATCACTTTATGAAATACATAAGTACAAGGCCAAACGAAAGTAATTGCTAAGCTTAGCTCGTTTCTGCTATAACCATATATTACCTAGCTATGGAGGTACTACTCTACAAGGGTGTTTATTTCGAAACAGAGTGTTTAATTGTGTTGTGTTCATTTGATTTAATTTGATAGATTTCAATATGACTGTCTTCCTTATCTTGATCTTATATAATAATTATGTAATATAATGTTTGAAGTTATTTCAAATTATGTATTCATTTAAAAGGTGGACCTTTAGTTATCATGTATTAGCATAATAAATTAACTTATATTGGAGGGATCCATACCTAACTATCGAAAAAACTAATATCAAAAGTCATAATTATTTTACTTGTTTTTTTTAAAGTGGGTATTCCACTCATACATTAGTATGTTATTTAATCAAATACAAACATTGAAACATTGAAAAAATAATCAACCCAGTTTGACTTGAACAAACATCGATACGCCTTACCGGGGCTCGATATCGCTTTACCAATTAAGCTATGGGTTCAGTTACTGAGCTGACGAAATTCTCAATGCCTTCAATCATCTTTTTGCATTTATTTTTACATCGACTTTATAGCAGCCGTAAGCGACATCTAGGTGCCAACTACTACAGTTAGCTACCCTTCCCGCCGACTCTCTTACAAGTGTCACAACGGAAATAACAGATGGCGCCTGCTATCCACTCATAATTATTTTACTTGTTTTTTTTAAAGTGGGTATTCCACTCATACATTAGTATGTTATTTAATCAAATACAAACATTGAAACATTGAAAAAATAATCAACCCAGTTTGACTTGAACAAACATCGATACGCCTTACCGGGGCTCGATATCGCTTTACCAATTAAGCTATGGGTCAAACTGGGTTGATTATTTTTTCAATGTTTCAATGTTTGTATTTGATTAAATAACATACTAATGTATGAGTGGAATACCCACTTTAAAAAAAAACAAGTAAAATAATTATGAGTGGATAGCAGGCGCCATCTGTTATTTCCGTTGTGACACTTGTAAGAGAGTCGGCGGGAAGGGTAGCTAACTGTAGTAGTTGGCACCTAGATGTCGCTTACGGCTGCTATAAAGTCGATGTAAAAATAAATGCAAAAAGATGATTGAAGGCATTGAGAATTTCGTCAGCTCAGTAACTGAACCCATATCAAACTGGGTTGATTATTTTTTCAATGTTTCAATGTTTGTATTTGATTAAATAACATACTTATGTATGAGTGGAATACCCACTTTAAAAAAAAAACAAGTAAAATAATTATGAGTGGATAGCAGGCGCCATCTGTTATTTCCGTTGTGACACTTGTAAGAGAGTCGGCGGGAAGGGTAGCTAACTGTAGTAGTTGGCACCTAGATGTCGCTTACGGCTGCTATAAAGTCGATGTAAAAATAAATGCAAAAAGATGATTGAAGGCATTGAGAATTTCGTCAGCTCAGTAACTGAACCCATAGCTTAATTGGTAAAGCGATATCGAGCCCCGGTAAGGCGTATCGATGTTTGTTCAAGTCAAACTGGGTTGATTATTTTTTCAATGTTTCAATGTTTGTATTTGATTAAATAACATACTAATGTATGAGTGGAATACCCACTTTAAAAAAAACAAGTAAAATAATTATGAGTGGATAGCAGGCGCCATCTGTTATTTCCGTTGTGACACTTGTAAGAGAGTCGGCGGGAAGGGTAGCTAACTGTAGTAGTTGGCACCTAGATGTCGCTTACGGCTGCTATAAAGTCGATGTAAAAATAAATGCAAAAAGATGATTGAAGGCATTGAGAATTTCGTCAGCTCAGTAACTGAACCCATAGCTTAATTGGTAAAGCGATATCGAGCCCCGGTAAGGCGTATCGATGTTTGTTCAAGTCAAACTGGGTTGATTATTTTTTCAATGTTTCAATGTTTGTATTTGATTAAATAACATACTAATATCAAAAGTTCGTATCTGCCTAAGATAGAAGATTTTTGGAGATAACTCTAAAACGTCTTAACCGATAATATTCTAAAACAATTTTCCTTAAAAGAATGTATAAAGATGAATCTTAATATTGTCTTCGGTTGCCGCGATAGTTATTCATGACATAAAACAATTAAAAACGGCAATTAAACGGCAGTAGCCGTCGCGCTGCCGTCGCGGAAGGCAGCTCGTGAAAATGGTCATCGTAAATTGACCGAAACATGTCGAGCAAAAATCGACTTAAATTACGTGAGTAACCCGTTATAAATATTTTTAATTAAAAACGGGTCGACCCGTTGACCACGAACGCTGTAAAGTGTTCGAAACGTCGGGATGTAATTTAAGCTCAATACACGCGATAAAATCCGTTTTTAATTGTTTTATTTCAAGATGTATCTTGTCAAATTGTTTGGATCATCGTTTCAAAAGTTACAGGAGGGACACAATTTTATAGACTTTCGGGGTGATTATTTATGAAAATATTCACTAAATCAAAAAATGTTCAACCAAACTTATTTTCAAAGACTTATCGCTGGATGTGCAACGTGTTGATATTCGGTAAAAAAAAAAACTATTTTTTTATATTGGCCCCCCTAAAAATATTTTTGTCAGCAATTTAACTACAGAACTTAGTAGCGGCATACAATTGACACCTTATGTTAAAATTTTATTAAGATACATCCATCAGTTTCTGAGTAAAATGGCTGTGACTTACGGACGGATGGACAGACGGACATGACGAAACTACACGGATTTCGTTTTAAACCCTAAGTTTTTTATTTTTTGCAATTGTTATTTAAAATATAAAGCATTTCTTAGTATACAAGGTGTAAACATTACTTGTACCATGCAATCAATACATTTTTCAATCCAACTTAGTAGGTACCTAACTAATATTATATTGGTAACACCGGTGACCTAGACAGTAAAAAGCTAGAAATAATGCAAACCGTTTTTTTTTTTGTATAATTATTTTAACAATATTCTCTCTAAACGACTCAGACGCCCAATGTCCATTTGGAACGGCTCCCCAAACGATGGAGCACATGCTATCCTGTCCAGCGTGCCCGCACGCCTGCTCCAAGTGGGACCTCCGTGATACGACAGACAGGGCGCTAAGCGCTACTTTCTGGTCTCGCAGTCTTAAACCATCGACACAAGAAGAAGAAGAACAAAATTCAAGTAACTTTTGTAGAGTGCATGATGATGCATTGCTCATTATGATGAGCGTCAGCATCAGAAGTGCATTCGCTGTCACCTGCCACAGATTCAGATTTGAAGGGGTTTTATTTTAGTTCATTCGTGTTTAGGCGCTCGCTACCCTGCTACAGGACTTTCTGCGGGCACAATAGCTTTTTCAAAATGGAAATATCTGTTTTGTTTATGTTTTTTGGGACTCACGTGTTGTCTGGTTTTCATTTGTTTTGAAGCTTTCCACATTATTACGGGTTGGTAAAGAACTTTATAATAAAAAAACATATTTACGGTCTATAGTTAAAATCATATCATATCATCTCTATTATTGGGCGTAAGAAGAGGACATAAAAGTACAAACGGGCATCAAAACTTTATTTTAAATCTATAAATATCGCTTTAAGGAGACATTGAAAGTCTGCTACCTACGTATTTCATTTCAGCTGAGATCGTAAAGTCATAAACAGAAAATTGTAAAACGGGGAAAACAGTAATATGAATAAATAAATAAATAAATATCATAGGACAATCTTACACAAATCGACCTAGACCCACAGTAAGCTCAATAAGGCTTGTGTTATGGGTACTAGACGACGATATATATAATAGATAAATATGGATAAATACTTAAATACATAGAAAACATCCATAACTCAACTCAACATCCATAACAAATATCTGCGATCAACACACAAATAAATGCCCTGACCAGGATTCGAACCCGGGACCTCCTGCTTCGTAGGCAGGGTCACTACCGACTGGGCTAGGAGGCCGTATATGAGGGTAGCAATCACTCGTTCTGACGAGCTTTTGCATATGCTATTGTCTATAAAAAATCAAATACGTAGGTATTCCTGTTTAGAAAAAAAAACGAGATGACGTTAGGTTTTAAATATAAGTAACGCAAGCCACGATTTTATTGCATGTTTTCTACTAATAATGAAAATTGAAGTCCCAATATATTTGGATTCAAACTAAAACTAAATTATAAGCAGAGATAAATTTATACTTACTTTTCATCATGAATAAAATTAACATGCAAATAAATCGCGTCTGACGTTACTCAAACCGTCGAATGACCCAGACCCAGAATGACTATTTAGTAAACTTGAGCCTTGAGACATGAGATGACATTCTAGCACTTCCAACTTTCTCTCTCAATTGCTCAAAGGTTAACTAAAAGAAATCCCTTAAAGGGATAAGTTCACCTTTGTACGTATATATTGTGTTATATGTCTTTCGTTGTGTTTTCTTGTACAATAAAGTGTTTCACTACTACATTACACGTTCTAACATCTGCTTTAGTTTGAATCTTTCTTGCGGTTAAATATTACATAAAATAATTTTCAATCCAACTCAAAATATACTCTTGCATGGAATACAGAAACCCTATCGTTATATCCCCTTCATACAAATCTTGGGCAACGTCAGGTGTTACCCGTTCATTGCCACTGCTTAGCTTAGCGAAGCTCAACCAGTGTACTGTGAGCTCAAGGTTTAACTTGGTACATAGACTAATTAACCCAAGTTAGTATTGACACGAAGAGTATTAGACATAATTATATAGATTTAGATTATTAGTTAGGATACTAGTTTTATGAACAATATTAGTACGCCATGCATCATGGTAAAAAAAGGCTGGAAAACCACATGTAACATCAATTTATACCCTTTTTTATACAAACAAACTATTCTATTCTATTCTATAAGACCCCGCATAGGCGGGCGACCCCCGCTGCCACGCTTGAAGTAATTTCACTCTATAGTGAAACATTAATATTGGAAGTGACAGTAAACATAGTACGTCTCCATGATGACAACCATTAATGTCTGACTCTCTCTTGCGCCCCACGGAAGTATTGCGCGTTCCCTGTCTAGCATTGCGAGTTCCCCTCCGGCACTCCTTCTTTTGGCAGCTTAGGTTTCAAAGATATAACGCGCTAAGCGGAGTATAGATATATCTTGTATATGACTTGGTATTATAGTCTGCACCTTTAAAACCTTAAGGATCACGGGTCAAAAATTAGCAATATCGGAAGTTTTGTTTCAGAGTTTATGCGACGAATAGCCAAGGCGGAAGACGCTATGACCCGTCTCCAAAGTATTTAGAAAAACCATGGTATAGTTTGTCTGGCGGCTTAAGAGGCTGACAACACCCGATGACCTTCAAATTGACTTTACTCAAACAGTGTTTTAGCTATAACTCCTTGTTTTGAGAAAGTAAAAAAATATATGTTATTATTCGTTATATTTGGAAGAACTTTTGATTCCGATACACGATTGGACGAAATCGGCGCGCTAGAAAATAATTCCAAAGTTACATCTTAAAATTTGCTTTCACAACACAGCTTTCGCTTTTAAAACAGTCTTATGTCTTTAGTGTCTTGGCTTATACGTCTGTAACTAAGGACAAAATTCTACCGCACTAATACTAAAAACTTCGTTGTTTTATATTTCTCAATTAATGCGTAGTTTTTTTTAAAATCATCATTTTGCAAAATTTGCAATGAGCTCCCATACTAATCGTAACACAGGGTTTCTCTTTCACTCGCGCTGAAAAAGATAGGGAGGGAATGTAGCTATTGTCAGCCTCTTAAGGACAAATGCTCCATACTTAAAGTATGGCGCATTTGCCGCCGCTGCCGGACAAACTATATCAGCTTCTATACTTAACACGCCTAGTAAGACGCCTACAATGTTAGAGAAGTTACTAACCAGCCCCTTTTTCACTTGTTTGAGGCGCTGTTCAGTAACTTATGTAACATTTATATTTCTAGTTACCTTTGTAGTGTTGTTCGGCAACTTTGCTGATACATACGGAGCAACAACATGGACACTACCATCGATTTAAAAAATCCTTGCTGGCCAAATAGAGACACAGGATAGACGCTTTCGAAATAATTATGTATGGTTAACACAATTATATTTACTATGGATGGGTATGAATTATATATACTCTAACAAAATGAGCAGAAAAAATACTTCTAGAGTTATTTCATAACCTAGCAACAATTTTGTTATGTTTATCTATTTTGACAATCATTACATCTTTGTCACTCTCGTCTCGTTGTTAGAAATTTACAGTTTATCTCTTTCTCACGCTGGTGACGGGTTCAGATATTTGTGACCACCTTGACCGCTCCGATATCTGAGCACGTCCGCATCTCACGCTGGCCGGTGCGTGACTAGCGACAATTGTTTTAATTCACTCATTTTAAGTGCTTCGCTTTTGGAGCGTACATAACCCATCTGCACTTATTATATATATATGGGTTAATAGAATATACTGGACGGCCACTGGCCAGGCTAGGGTTGCAAAAAAACGGTTTTTTTCTGTCTTGAAAAAAAACCTGAAAAAAAACCGTGAAAAAGAACAGTATTTTTTCTGGAATATGTTTTTTTTTTCAAAAGTACGAAATCTCAAAATTTGCAAGGCAGTTAATATTCTTATACGGTTGTTTTAGACTTTATGTTAACTATTAAACTAATTTAATTTAACAACTTTAATTTCTGGTTTTATTAAACTTATATTAATGAAATATGTAGTGGTACTATGCTGCTGATAGTTCTAGTGAATAAGTTTTTTTTTTTCATTTACTGAGAATAGTTTAGTTACATAACAGACATACCTACTTTAATGTACTTAGTTTTAAGTTTCTTTTCTTATATGAATAAATCACGAAAAACCGTGTTTGTCGTAATATTTGTTCATATGAAAAAAAACCTTATTTAGAAAAAAAACAATGGTGCCAGGTTTTTTGTCATGTTTTTTTTCATAAATTTGAAAAAAAAACATTTTGTTTTTTTCTATTTGCAACCCTAGGCCAGGCGCATAAATGAGTTAACTAACTCAGAGTTTGGCATCGAAACACGTTGGTTCATCGGATGCTTCTTTATTTTAGCGTACGTAGCGATGAAATTGGTAGTAGTCAGAGAAGAAAAAGACAAATAATCCCCCACCCCCCAATCCTCCTTCCCCCCACACGTACAACCCTTAGACTAGATAGTCCGACCAAGTAAAAAACATACTAGATCGAGTTGCGCGGCAGTTAGGTTAGGTACAATCACCATCAAATATATCGAGGCGTTGTTCAGATATTTGTGACCACCTTGACCGCTCCGATATCTGATGGCGACTGTATATGGCGGGTGTTTGAATTTTGTTGTAAAATAATCTATTGTCATTACTGTTGTATGCTAACGTAGACACTAAGACATGTAACTAACAATTCTTATGGGCTCCCGGGCCTGAAATAAACGTATATTTAATTTAATTTAATTTAATATACCTACACCCTGCTTACGATGAAAAAAAAATGAGAAGGTTTTCAAAGGTATGTTTTTCTAATTCAGAATTATTTATTTATTTATGTAGCGGAACTTTTTTATGGTTTTTCCCAAATGTCTTCTCTGTAAGCGATTGAAACAACGCCCTAGGGCACAAAGGTGTTCATTACCAACCGGGAATCGAACTCCACAATAGCACCGCGGGAACACCCCATTGTGGTGAGATATAAGTTATAGGTGTGTATATGTAGATTGTATTGTTGTAAAATTTTATATTTTTCAATAGGTTTAGTCATACAAACATACCAGTTGGAGATATTTATGTGCAATTTGGTCACCAAATGGTTTTTTTACCGATAACTGCTATGCATTACATTCTTCGATCATTACATTTCTCAGAACGACTTATTTATTATTTATTAAAAAACCGGTCAACTGCGACTCAGACTCGCGCACAAAGGGTTCCGTACCATTATCTATAAAAACGCTTAAATAATTATTTTTTTCTGTTTTTTAGTATTTGTTGTTATAGCGGCAATATATACAATACAATATATAGAAATACATCATCTGTCAAAATTTCAACCGTCTACCTATCACGATTCATAAGATACAGCCTGGTGACAGATAAAAACGGCAAAAAATCATGTCTGTTGTATGGGAGGCCCCTTAAATATTGATTTTATTCTATTTTTTAGTATTTTTTATTATAGCAGCAACAGAAAGACATCATCTGTGAAATTTTCGACTATCTCACTTTCACGGTTCATGAGATACATCTTGATGACAGATAAAAACGGCAAAAAAATCATGTCGGTTGTATGTATAATCATATTAATCATGTATGTATGGGAGGCCTCTTAAATAGTTAAACACAGTCTGGTGACAGACGGACAGCGGAGTCTTAATAGTAATAGGGTCCCGTTTTTACCCTTGCGGAACCCTAAAAACATTCACGGAAGTCATTATGCCACACAAGTCGCCACTGTACAATTTGGGCATTTAGTTTTCTAGTAAAACAAACCATTCAAGTCTTGGATCGATTTGCATAACGCGCTTGCGCAAGTTAAACATTTCCATAGAAGGCTGATTGTTTTCCGTGACAACATATTGCTTTTACACCGATGGAAACTGCATTAGAGACTTGTGTTTGTAACGTAGATTATCTATCACTAGATAGAGCATTAAGAACGACCAGTCGCGTGGTTGGTCTTGGCCGTTGCATTGCGGACAGTATCCCAACTTAGCAAAATAAACTCCTATAGTAGTTAAGATAAGGTTTTTATACAGTTGTTTTTATATAGTTGTAACTATATATATATTTAGGTGGTGGTTCCTGCAATTGGAATTACATTGAAATTACTTCGACAGGAGTATATTGATCTGCAATGTGTTATTCCTTTGAGAAAGGTAACTAAGTATTTCAGGTTTTTCATAATCGCTTCTTATTACTTGTACACATTATAAATGTAACCAGACCTGAAATTTTCAACTTTCTAGTTTCAGTAGTTTCGGCTCTACGTGGAGCAGTTAGTCAGTCAGGACATAGGCATTTTTTTTGTCATTTAGTACCAATACATATGTAGCATTAGGTACACAACTGCATAACATACCACATAACACACAATACATAATTTAATATTTTTTTAAATAACGTTATTATTTTTAATGTGAGTGTGATGAGTTTTGTTACGGTAGTACTATTAGTTATTCTGTGGCTTTGTGTGAAAAAACGGATGGATATAACCAAATTATAATACAAGATATATATCTTGGCGACAGAATCGTAATCATGCCCTGGAAAATCTAGTTACTAGGCTCGCGAAGTTCGCTTTTTTTATTAAGCATATTAATAAGTTTTGAGCTTGACTTTAATGTTTCATCTCAAGTGGGTTATCTATGCTTTGTGGACACGGTAGGAGAGAATAACAGTAGGTGATGTGCACTAGGTAACTAAATAACGGCACAGCATGATGACCTAGTGTCGTGCTTACTGCCTGGTAGGTTTTACCAATGAGGATAAACGCGCATAGCAACGTTAAATAATTTGAAACAAAAAAACCGACTTCACTTAGACTCCATTTTTGTGAAAGGAAATGCCCGAGCTACTGTAAAAAATATTTAAATCACTATAGGTGTGGCACTATAATATTTGAAGAGTTCCCTCGATTCCTCCTGGATCCCATCATCAGATCCATCACCTAATTACAATGGGAACAAAAAAAGGGTTTTGCAAATCGGTCTAGCCGTCTTCGAATAATCGGTGAACATACATAAAAAAAACATAGATCCCGACGAATTGAGATCCTCCTCCTTCGAAATCTTTACATCGCTTGAAAAAATATATCTATATAGTCAAACAAATTCACAATATAATAAAGTAATTTGACCATATGTGTATTTCGTACATAGAAATATGGTTGCATGGCATGAGCTCTGGTTTGGAAACTCAGCCAAGGATATTTAAGTAAACTAAAAAATAATACTACTACCGTTACTTTGAAACTTCTGGAATTCGTACATTACGTTCAACAAACGAAATCCTTCTGTATCCATCTACACTATCGTCTGAACCCATACATTACGTTTTCTAAAATTGCACAGAATACGCAGATAAATCTATAATAGCTTGAAAACGGGCTAACTTCTTAACAGATGCTATGTAACTTACGACCGTTTTGAGTCAAAACTAGAATTGATCACCTCTTCACAAGGCAGAACAAGTATAATAAAGACTAGCAATTATTATAATAGTCGCAATGTTCATAATTCATAATAAACGCTGTAGCTTGCACAATTTGGGGGTCGCGACACGTAACAATATATAGGATACCTAGTGATTTTTTATTTATTTATCGTATGGCTACATATGACTGGATATAAATAAGCATTTCTTCTCTGGCGTAGAAGTAGATGGGACAGTGCAGCTGCCAAGTTTGTTACTCTTTTAGCGCCACCCTGAGATCACTTGTGGTTGTCTAAGGTGTTTCCTACGGACGCAGAGTAACATTGATCCCCCTTGTGATAGTAACGGCACTAAGACTCTAAGACTGTCATAATAGATTTGTATACCACGCTGGTAGTAAACAGCAAACAACCGGTTTGCCACTTCAGAGGGGCATGTATAGCAACGTGCTCGTTGCCGACAAAAAACTATACATTCCTGTCGATTTACTTGTTATACTTAAATAATTTTAAATAAAAAAGAACCGACTTCACTTAGCCTCCACCTTTCCAAAAGCAAATGCTCGAGCTGAGATAAAAAATACTCAAATCACTATATGTAGGCGTGCCTATAATAGTTGAAGAGTCCCCTCAATTTCTCCAGGATCCCATCATCAGATCCTGACCTGGTTACAATGGGACCAACTGTGAAGTATACACTTTCAAACTAAAAAGTAATTTTCCAAATCGGTCCAGCCGTCTTCGAATAATCGGTGAACATATAAAAAGCAAAAACAAAGATCCCCACGAATTGACAACCTCCTCCTTCGAAATCTTGAAGTCGGTAGAAATCATCACATTAACATCTATGTTTCTGTTTTCGTTTTCCTAACGTAGACACTAAGACATGTAACTAACAATTCTTATGGGCTCCCGGGCCTGAAATAAACGTATATTTAATTTAATTTAATTTAATATACCTACACCCTGCTTACGATGAAAAAAAAATGAGAAGGTTTTCAAAGGTATGTTTTTCTAATTCAGAATTATTTATTTATTTATGTAGCGGAACTTTTTTATGGTTTTTCCCAAATGTCTTCTCTGTAAGCGATTGAAACAACGCCCTAGGGCACAAAGGTGTTCATTACCAACCGGGAATCGAACTCCACAATAGCACCGCGGGAACACCCCATTGTGGTGAGATATAAGTTATAGGTGTGTATATGTAGATTGTATTGTTGTAAAATTTTATATTTTTCAATAGGTTTAGTCATACAAACATACCAGTTGGAGATATTTATGTGCAATTTGGTCACCAAATGGTTTTTTTACCGATAACTGCTATGCATTACATTCTTCGATCATTACATTTCTCAGAACGACTTATTTATTATTTATTAAAAAACCGGTCAACTGCGACTCAGACTCGCGCACAAAGGGTTCCGTACCATTATCTATAAAAACGCTTAAATAATTATTTTTTTCTGTTTTTTAGTATTTGTTGTTATAGCGGCAATATATACAATACAATATATAGAAATACATCATCTGTCAAAATTTCAACCGTCTACCTATCACGATTCATAAGATACAGCCTGGTGACAGATAAAAACGGCAAAAAATCATGTCTGTTGTATGGGAGGCCCCTTAAATATTGATTTTATTCTATTTTTTAGTATTTTTTATTATAGCAGCAACAGAAAGACATCATCTGTGAAATTTTCGACTATCTCACTTTCACGGTTCATGAGATACATCTTGATGACAGATAAAAACGGCAAAAAAATCATGTCGGTTGTATGTATAATCATATTAATCATGTATGTATGGGAGGCCTCTTAAATAGTTAAACACAGTCTGGTGACAGACGGACAGCGGAGTCTTAATAGTAATAGGGTCCCGTTTTTACCCTTGCGGAACCCTAAAAACATTCACGGAAGTCATTATGCCACACAAGTCGCCACTGTACAATTTGGGCATTTAGTTTTCTAGTAAAACAAACCATTCAAGTCTTGGATCGATTTGCATAACGCGCTTGCGCAAGTTAAACATTTCCATAGAAGGCTGATTGTTTTCCGTGACAACATATTGCTTTTACACCGATGGAAACTGCATTAGAGACTTGTGTTTGTAACGTAGATTATCTATCACTAGATAGAGCATTAAGAACGACCAGTCGCGTGGTTGGTCTTGGCCGTTGCATTGCGGACAGTATCCCAACTTAGCAAAATAAACTCCTATAGTAGTTAAGATAAGGTTTTTATACAGTTGTTTTTATATAGTTGTAACTATATATATATTTAGGTGGTGGTTCCTGCAATTGGAATTACATTGAAATTACTTCGACAGGAGTATATTGATCTGCAATGTGTTATTCCTTTGAGAAAGGTAACTAAGTATTTCAGGTTTTTCATAATCGCTTCTTATTACTTGTACACATTATAAATGTAACCAGACCTGAAATTTTCAACTTTCTAGTTTCAGTAGTTTCGGCTCTACGTGGAGCAGTTAGTCAGTCAGGACATAGGCATTTTTTTTGTCATTTAGTACCAATACATATGTAGCATTAGGTACACAACTGCATAACATACCACATAACACACAATACATAATTTAATATTTTTTTAAATAACGTTATTATTTTTAATGTGAGTGTGATGAGTTTTGTTACGGTAGTACTATTAGTTATTCTGTGGCTTTGTGTGAAAAAACGGATGGATATAACCAAATTATAATACAAGATATATATCTTGGCGACAGAATCGTAATCATGCCCTGGAAAATCTAGTTACTAGGCTCGCGAAGTTCGCTTTTTTTATTAAGCATATTAATAAGTTTTGAGCTTGACTTTAATGTTTCATCTCAAGTGGGTTATCTATGCTTTGTGGACACGGTAGGAGAGAATAACAGTAGGTGATGTGCACTAGGTAACTAAATAACGGCACAGCATGATGACCTAGTGTCGTGCTTACTGCCTGGTAGGTTTTACCAATGAGGATAAACGCGCATAGCAACGTTAAATAATTTGAAACAAAAAAACCGACTTCACTTAGACTCCATTTTTGTGAAAGGAAATGCCCGAGCTACTGTAAAAAATATTTAAATCACTATAGGTGTGGCACTATAATATTTGAAGAGTTCCCTCGATTCCTCCTGGATCCCATCATCAGATCCATCACCTAATTACAATGGGAACAAAAAAAGGGTTTTGCAAATCGGTCTAGCCGTCTTCGAATAATCGGTGAACATACATAAAAAAAACATAGATCCCGACGAATTGAGATCCTCCTCCTTCGAAATCTTTACATCGCTTGAAAAAATATATCTATATAGTCAAACAAATTCACAATATAATAAAGTAATTTGACCATATGTGTATTTCGTACATAGAAATATGGTTGCATGGCATGAGCTCTGGTTTGGAAACTCAGCCAAGGATATTTAAGTAAACTAAAAAATAATACTACTACCGTTACTTTGAAACTTCTGGAATTCGTACATTACGTTCAACAAACGAAATCCTTCTGTATCCATCTACACTATCGTCTGAACCCATACATTACGTTTTCTAAAATTGCACAGAATACGCAGATAAATCTATAATAGCTTGAAAACGGGCTAACTTCTTAACAGATGCTATGTAACTTACGACCGTTTTGAGTCAAAACTAGAATTGATCACCTCTTCACAAGGCAGAACAAGTATAATAAAGACTAGCAATTATTATAATAGTCGCAATGTTCATAATTCATAATAAACGCTGTAGCTTGCACAATTTGGGGGTCGCGACACGTAACAATATATAGGATACCTAGTGATTTTTTATTTATTTATCGTATGGCTACATATGACTGGATATAAATAAGCATTTCTTCTCTGGCGTAGAAGTAGATGGGACAGTGCAGCTGCCAAGTTTGTTACTCTTTTAGCGCCACCCTGAGATCACTTGTGGTTGTCTAAGGTGTTTCCTACGGACGCAGAGTAACATTGATCCCCCTTGTGATAGTAACGGCACTAAGACTCTAAGACTGTCATAATAGATTTGTATACCACGCTGGTAGTAAACAGCAAACAACCGGTTTGCCACTTCAGAGGGGCATGTATAGCAACGTGCTCGTTGCCGACAAAAAACTATACATTCCTGTCGATTTACTTGTTATACTTAAATAATTTTAAATAAAAAAGAACCGACTTCACTTAGCCTCCACCTTTCCAAAAGCAAATGCTCGAGCTGAGATAAAAAATACTCAAATCACTATATGTAGGCGTGCCTATAATAGTTGAAGAGTCCCCTCAATTTCTCCAGGATCCCATCATCAGATCCTGACCTGGTTACAATGGGACCAACTGTGAAGTATACACTTTCAAACTAAAAAGTAATTTTCCAAATCGGTCCAGCCGTCTTCGAATAATCGGTGAACATATAAAAAGCAAAAACAAAGATCCCCACGAATTGACAACCTCCTCCTTCGAAATCTTGAAGTCGGTAGAAATCATCACATTAACATCTATGTTTCTGTTTTCGTTTTCTAAATCTGTTTTCTCGGCCTCCCTGTTTCGCTTCCACGTTCCACTTGACCCTTCTACCAGTCCTTATTAGTCCATCATCTCTGCCACATGATAATTGTACTTCGCCATTTAAGGTCCATAATACGACTTTGTGATATAACAAACTGACCATATTGTACAGCTTTCAGAGACCTTATTGGGCACTTTAGTTCGTCGGTAATTACAGGCTAGCATTTGTGGTTGTAGATTTACTGCCATTTCTAACTTGTGGAGACGCCTAGGGTTACCTAGGGCAAAGGAAGAACAGTGTAACGTGTTTTGATGGTAGTAAAATAAAATAAGTACTTATAAGAATTAGTAGCCTGATATTTAGACGTCCTACTTTCAATCCGGAACTTATGTCATTATTCTCCAAGCGTTTGTCCCGGATTTTTGCCACGGCTCAATTGACCCTAAGTTCCGAATGGCAACCTAATCCTATGAATTGGCGTAGGCACTAATTTGACGAAATCGACTGCCATCTGACCTTCCAACCCAGAGGGGAAACTTGGCCTTATTGGGATTAGGTCTGGTTTTCTCATGATGTTTTCCTTCACCGAAAAGCGATCGATAACCTGCAAAGAAATTCAAAGGTATTGTGAAGTCCCTGGGGCCCGCTTTGGGCCAGAAGATGTCTGGGCCCGGTAGTAGGCCGTACAAAGCCTACAGTCAATTATTATAAGTTATGAAAAAGTAAAACCAACAGGCTAAGTAGGTACTATAAAAGCCAAGTATTTTTTTCAGTTAACTCTCGGGCAAAAATACTTTTAAGGGTTCCGTACCAAAACGGTAAAAACGGGACCCTATTACTAAGACTCCGCTGTCCGTTTGTCACCAGGCTGTATCTGATGAACCGTGATATTTAGACAGTTGAAATTTTCACAAATTATGTATTTCTGTTGCCGCTATAACAACAAATACTAAACAGAATAAAATAAATATTTAAGGGGGCTCCCATACAATAGACATGATTTTTTCGCCGTTTTTATAGAAAATGGTACGAAACCCTTCTTGCGCTAGTCCGACTCGCTCTTGGCCGGTTTTTCGAATAACTTATATTGACAAACTAATGTCTGTCAAGTTTACAGTGACCACGTATAAGCCTGGAACCTTCTAGGTCAGTATCTTGACAGGAATCCCGGTACGGTCATTTATTTGTATGATAAGCCCGAATAAGTATTTTTTCCCATCGTTCGTCCCGGCTTGGGGTCCGCTTGACAATCTAATCCCATGAATTAGGGTAGGCACTAGATATTACGAAAGCGACTACCATCTGACATTTCAACCCAGACGGGAAACTAGGCCTTGTTGGGATTAGATCCGGTTTCCGTACGATGTTTTCCTTCACCGAAAAGCGACTGGTAAATACCAAATGATATTCCGTACATAAGTTCCGAAAAACTCAGTGGTATGAGCCGGGGTTTGAACCCGAGACCTCCGGATTTAAAGTCGGACGTCTTACCGCCAGGCTACCAGTGCTTTTATATATATATGATTTTCGTTAAAGATTTTGTAAACTGTAAAGCGAATTCAAAATTAAAATTATCAAACGACTACTCAATATTCAATTGCGGTTTTTAGACCCCATTGTCAAAGACTAGTTAAGAACCCAAACCATTTCACGCGTCTTACATACTGATACGTACTACCAACTCACTTACTATTGTAGATCTTATCCCGTTACAAAAAGGTTGGCGATTGGTCAGTTTACAGGTATACAGACATCTATGTTGCAAAGACTATCAATCTTCAACAAATGGAGCTGAAACCTGGTGTTACTAAAATATTATAATAATGTTTTGAATCAGAAGTTCAACTGTTTATGAAAATTGAATTTTAATAAGGGTATGATTTAAGAGAGGCCAACTGTTAAACCGACCAATCAGCACGCGAGGGCCGTTACGTTTTACAATATGACGGTTTCACGTCGACAGTTTATAATCTGCCGCAAAATAATGCGTTAAATTGTAAACAGTATATTAAAAACTATACATTCCTGTCGATTTACTTGTTATACTTAAATAATTTTAAATAAAAAAGAACCGACTTCACTTAGCCTCCACCTTTCCAAAAGCAAATGCTCGAGCTGAGATAAAAAATACTCAAATCACTATATGTAGGTGTGCCTATAATAGTTGAAGAGTCCCCTCAATTTCTCCAGGATCCCATCATCAGATCCTGACCTGGTTACAATGGGACCAACTGTGAAGTATACACTTTCAAACTAAAAAGTAATTTTCCAAATCGGTCCAGCCGTCTTCGAATAATCGGTGAACATATAAAAAGCAAAAACAAAGATCCCCACGAATTGACAACCTCCTCCTTCGAAATCTTGAAGTCGGTAGAAATCATCACATTAACATCTATGTTGCTGTTTTCGTTTTCTAAATCTGTTTTCTCGGCCTCCCTGTTTCGCTTCCACGTTCCACTTGACCCTTCTACCAGTCCTTATTATTCCATCATCTCTGCCACATGATAATTGTACTTCGCCATTTAAGGTCCATAATACGACTTTGTGATATAACAAACTGACCATATTGTACAGCTTTCAGAGACCTTATTGGGCACCATAGTTCGTCGGTAATTACAGGCTAGCATTTGTGGTTGTAGATTTACTGCCATTTCTAACTTGTGGAGACGCCTAGGGTTACCTAGGGCAAAGGAAGGACAGTGTAACGTGTTTTGATGGTAGTAAAATAAAATAATGAGAGCATTATTTTACAAAGAGTTGTAGGTACTTATAAGAATTAGTAACTTATAAGAATTAAGACGTCCTACTTTCAATCCGGAACTTATGTCATTATTCTCCAAGCGTTTGTCCCGGATTTTTGCCACGGCTCAATTGACCCTAAGGTCCGCTTGGCAACCTAATCCTATGAATTGGCGTAGGCACTAATTTGACGAAATCGACTGCCATCTGACCTTCCAACCCAGAGGGGAAACTTGACCTTATTGGGAGTAGGTCTGGTTTTCTCATGATGTTTTCCTTCACCGAAAAGCGATCGATAACCTGCAAAGAAATTCAAAGGTATTGTGAAGTCCCTGGGGCCCGCTTTGGGCCAGAAGATGTCTGGGCCCGGTAGTAGGCCGTACAAAGCCTACATTCAATTATTATAAATTATGAAAAAGTAAAACCAACAGGCTTATAGTTTAAGTAGGTACTATAAAAGCCAAGTTTTTTTTTCAGTTAACTCTCGGTCAAAAATACTTTTAAGTGTTCCGTACCAAAACGGTAAAAACGGGACCCTATTACTAAGACTCAGCTGTCCGTTTGTCACCAGGCTGTATCTGATGAACCGTGATATTTAGACAATTGAAATTTTCACAAATTATGTATTTCTGTTGCCGCTATAACAACAAATACTAAACAGAATAAAATAAATATTTAAGGGGGCTCCCATACAATAGACATGATTTTTTCGCCGTTTTTATAGAAAATGGTACGAAACCCTTCTTGCGCTAGTCCGACTCGTTCTTGGCCGGTTTTTCGAATAACTTATATTGACAAACTAATGTCTGTCAAGTTTACAGTGACCACGTATAAGCCTGGAACCTTCTAGGTCAGTATCTTGACAGGAATCCCGGTACGGTCATTTATTTGTATGATAAGCCCGAATAAGTATTTTTTCCCATCGTTCGTCCCGGCTTGGGGTCCGCTTGACAATCTAATCCCATGAATTAGGGTAGGCACTAGATATTACGAAAGCGACTACCATCTGACATTTCAACCCAGACGGGAAACTAGGCCTTGTTGGGATTAGATCCGGTTTCCGTACGATGTTTTCCTTCACCGAAAAGCGACTGGCAAATATCAAATGATATTCCGTACATAAGTTCCGAAAAACTCAGTGGTATGAGCCGGGGTTTGAACCCGAGACCTCCGGATTTAAAGTCGGACGTCTTACCGCCAGGCTACCAGTGCTTTTATATATATATGATTTTCGTTAAAGATTTTGTAAACTGTAAAGCGAATTCAAAATTAAAATTATCAAACGACTACTCAATATTCAATTGCGGTTTTTAGACCCCATTGTCAAAGACTAGTTAAGAACCCAAACCACTTCACGCGTCTTACATACTGATACGTACTACCAACTCACTTACTATTGTAGATCTTATCCCGTTACAAAAAGGTTGGCGATTGGTCAGTTTACTGTGTATGGTACTTAGTTTTCAACCAGCAGGCTTGAAAGAATTTGCCTGCCAACTTAGAATACAAAGCTAATCCTACACACTAGGCAGTGATTTAGGTAATTGTGCTATCCATTGCTACTATCGTCAGATGGATTTAAGAAGGCATAAGGCGTTAGTGCGCAATGGTTGTTGCGTTTTGTTTAGACTTCTAGAAATGGAAGGATTGCTGTTTTATTCAGGTACAGGTCTATACAGACATCTATGTTGCAAAGACTATCAATCTTCAACAAATGGAGCTGAAACCTGGTGTTACTAAAATATTATAATAATGTTTTGAATCAGAAGTTCAACTGTTTATGAAAATTGAATTTTAATAAGGGTATGATTTAAGAGAGGCCAACTGTTAAACCGACCAATCAGCACGCGAGGGCCGTTACGTTTTACAATATGACGGTTTCACGTCGACAGTTTATAATCTGCCGCAAAATAATGCGTTAAATTGTAAACAGTATATTAAGTTCATAACCTTTGACAGTTTAACTTAGCGGTATTTACAATTTTACAGTGTCATATACCGGTTGTTGTCTGTAACATGAGCAAAAAATTTAAACGAAGGTTGTACTCCTCAAAGTATTACAACGTTTGTTCAGCGACTTTTAAAAATAACTTGTGGTTTAATTTTGAGTACACTTTAAAGTTTATTCGAACACGCAATGTATTGCAAAATTTATTATGTCTGTGAGGGTGATAAGACTGACAAGCAATGTCAATTAGTCGGATTTTAACGTACACCGAAAGTACTATTTAGTTTGTTTGAAAAAGACACAATCATGAAGGATGAGAAAGTTTATTTTTATTTTTTTTATTTCCCTGTTTTAGTGTCCCAATGCTTCCCAGCAGTGAGAAAGATGCTCTACAGCAATAATGTTATTATTTCTGGTGGCCTAAATTAATTAATGCTTTTAAGGTAACGTCGTTTTGTAAAGATTGACAATCTTTATTAGTAACTCTCTGTGACTAAATTCTCTATCATTCCGCATACGTGCGCGATTACCATGCAACATTGAACTCAAATTTTAGTATGTACTTATGCAGTTTTATAACGACTTCACCAATTTGTAAAGCGATTGTATGTTAATGCTATCGATTTTAAGACTTTTACCGAAAATAAATTAATTGTGACGTTTGTGGAGGTTTTTGTTTGTATATAAGTTTTTTCGTATAAATAAACGAATATCAATATCATCATATTCCAAGAAACTTCTATACAAGCTGACCCACTTTCAGTCTCCCTGAGTGTATATTAGGCCAAAAAATTTTTATTTCAGTCAAAGAAATCAAGAACTTCTAAGAAAATCTAGACTAAAACTAACAACTAAAGTAGAAGATCAATACATAGCGGTCTCTAACGCGACGCATTCAAACGCTAAGAACATGATCTCGATTTAATACTACTGTCATCCCTCTTATACCAATATAGTTAGGCGCAGGATCGAGTAACTTCAAATCAATACCAAAACAAAATAATATTTTTTAAGTCCGAATGTGGCTCTTATTCTACCGTATATTTCCCAAGAGTGGTGCTGTCGCGGGTATAAAGAAATATCTCTCTGAGTGCGTTTCGTCGCGCTTCGTTCTATAGCGTGCTCTAGCTGGCTTGATACTTGGATTGTATTTATACACGGTGAAATTTAGTCGGTAATCAGGAACCAATTTTTCTAATTCAGTTATCGATACTGAACAGCTTTTAGTATGGGACCAACTTCGAAATCGCAATAAAAATTTTGACGTCCCCATAGAAAACGACAACACCTGATCGGCCGAAGTGTATGAAACATACAAAACAAAATCACGATTTCGGAGTTGTTTTCTGATTACCGATTAAATTTCATCGTGTATTTTATCAACTATGAATAATGTGAACTCGCCGAGTAAAAAACAGAAATAAAAACAACAGAATGCTTTTATAGTTTACAGTACATATATTTTTACAATTCGTACAGTTCAGTATTTACAGTTTGAAAGCTTTTATTACTGATCGCATACTTCCGATTCCTCACTTAATTACGTACTGACTTACAAACTCTTAGGAGATGACTTTCGAGAAAATAAAAATATCCTGACTTATTTTTGGTTATGAACTAGTGTGCCAAATAAGAGAAATGGAAATTCCTTCAGCAGCTTTTGGGTAATTGAGCATACAAAGATCTAATCGTTCCTACGCGATATAAATAAATAAATAATTAAATATTATGGGACAATCGTACACAAATCAACCTAGTCCCACAGTAAGCTCAATAAGGCTTGTGTTATGGGTACTAGGCGACGATGTATATAATAGATATTTACACAAAAAAAAAACTTAAGTACATATAAAACAAACGTAACTCATATGAAAAGATAAAACAAAATAATCATCGATTCATGTTGCAATAACCGTACCAATTAAAGTAGTAGTAGTATTAGTCTCAGAAAACTGTAAATGTAGTAGAAAATCTAACCCAAAGATTTCAATTTTTTGATTAGATTTTTTTTTTCCACTTTTCAAGAAATTAGTATAAGCAAGTACCTTAACTTATCAAGCCAAGCACAACTGAAAAAATCCATTTCAGCTGAGCCAAGAGATGCTATAAGTAGGATTTGGCGCTTGGAAATCCAGAGAAAGGGAAAGCAAATGTGCCAGAACGGGACGGGCGATATCGAGTAAACGAATGTACATAAGCTTAGGTACAGTACATAGATTGAACATTAAATACAAGTGGCCCGCAGATAGCGTTTGCGTGAGATGAAAATGCTTAGGCTGGGAGTGCATTGCTGTTTTAGGTATAGTAGAAAGGATTAATAGTGGAGGATGAAAGGAAAGGCACTAAAAGCGTGCATAATGTTTTGGTCTAAGAGCTGGCCACGTTAGATATAACACAATAATGAGAGCAATGAAACCCATCTAGTAAGATTGCAATACTATCCTTATTGCTAGATGCATCTGGCAGATTTTAATGGGTGGAGGTCAGAGTCACAAAGTAGCAAAATTGTTGAATTGGAAAATAGGTAAAAACGGCCGTAGTTGTCTTATTTATAGAGGACGGGGCCTATATTTTAACATTAGAACAAAAACATTGCGTATTATTACGGTAACAAAAACAGTAGGCGACAAACTATGAATTACATTATACGTCGTCTTGGACTACTTTCCCCCATCAGAAACTTTTGGCAATGATATAATCTAATTATTTATAGAATTTTTCATAATACTGCATCAAAACCAGAACTCTAGGATTTGTATTCAGTGGTTTGCATTCTTGACCTCCACCACTTTACAGCTGCCAGAGGACCGGATCTAGAAATAAGCATAGTATAACACACTAACGGGCGGCGTCTCGTCGCTCTCATTATTGTGTCATATCTGACGTGGCCAGCTCTCCGTCTATTTGAATGTATGTTCCACATTCACGCAGGTACAGAAGCTAGTAGGTGAATAAGAAAAAGAGTAGATAAAGGCATAGACATAAACAAAAAGGAAGATGAGTAACGTTCATAGTAAACAAAACTGAAATGTGGTCCAGCACCTACATACTTGTAAAATGCTACACACCGCTATAATGTATGTGCATCATGGGAAAAAGAGATAAACCTATATACCACACGGGTATGCAAGGGAGACCTCCATATTTTGCGCATTGCACAAAGTGTGACAGAGACTCTGCCACACGACTAATTCAATATAGGTCCCGGAACCTATACGAGCCCCAATGCATATTAGATCGTCTAGTCACACTTAAAAATACGATATTTTTTTAAAGACTGCTATTTAAATCCGGATTGACTTTGATGATTAAAGGAATACGTTACATACAAAGCCATTGAAAGTAGTTTAATGTTGCGTTGTACAAAGTGTAATAATGTTATTTAATTTAGAGTAATTGTATCGTAATTATCGTAAAGTTAACATTAAGCAAGCAAAAAATTACGTCTAGTTCATATTTTAGGCAAAATAAGTCGTCCATATAAGATAAAAGCTGGGTTTTAAGAAGTTTAATATTTAATTATATTTCAAATTGAATATAGAATATTATCTGTCATCTAAAATGACAGATGGATATATAAAAACGCAATTGCAGTGCAAATTTTCAAAACTTTATAATCATTATTCTATCGAGATGGTGCGAGGTAAACCAGTGACTGAAGAAGTGCGGAAAATTATAATTTCCTGTAACAATAACGGCAAATCTACTTACCAAATATCCAAGAGATGTCGTTGCCACGATCTACAATTCAAACGATTATCGAGCATCACCGAAAACATGGAACAATGTCCTGTTTAAAGAAATCTGGCCGTCGACGAATAACCTCCAAGGCAGAAAACAGGATGTTGAAGAAGATTATCAAGAAAAATCGTCGTGCAAGAGCAGGAGAACTTACCGTATTGTGGCGGGACGCTATTAAAAAAACATTTCAGTCGATACCTGCAAGAGAGTAATGAAGAGAATGGGCTATAGTTTTTACACTGCTAAAGAGAAACCGTTACTTACTAAAAAACAAAAAACCAACAGATTGAAATTCGCTAATAAATACAAAAATTGGACTTTCAATCCGTTGCGAAAAATAATATGGAGTGATGAATCCGGGAATTCGGGAAAAAGGAGAGGCATTTCATAAAAGCTGCCTCAAGCGAAAGGTGCTGAAGTTTCCAGCATCTTTAATGATTTGGGGCTGTATGTCGGCACAGGGCGTGGGCCGTCTGCAATTTATAGATGGAACCGTCAATGCCGAGAAATACCAAAGCATCCTGCAAGAGAGTTTGCTGCCGTCTATACGGCAGTTAAAATATAAAAATGCATTTACTTTTCAACAAGACGGTGCTGTATTCGCGAAGACAACGATGGCGTGACTGAAGTCAAAAAAAATCCCTACCATGCCATGGCCGTCCAGCAGCCCGGACTTGTCTCCCATAGAAACTTTGTGGTGGAAAATGAAGAAAAGGCTGCGAAAGAACCCTTCTAGATCTAAAGCTGATCTTAAGGAGAAACTTACCTGTGTCTGGAATGAAATAACCACCGAAGAGTTTCGAGAGTTGGTAGATTCAATGCCGCTCAGGATCAAAGCCGTTTTGGATGCAAAAGGATACCACCAAGTGTTAGACGGTCTATTATGCATCGGCTAAACCGAAGACGCACTTTTTTGCGAATATCTCATTTGGCAAAACAATGTTTTTTTTTTATCACTGTGGAAAGTTGTTATTTTTTTCATTCGATACATAAAGTATTATTCATTTTCTATATTGTTTTTACATTACATGATCTTCTAAACATCGCTGTCATCCTGAATTTTTAGGTTAAAGTTAGGTTAGTACATTTTTTACCTGCTAGACGAACTCATTTGCATTGGGGCTCGTATTTGATGGCACACAATCGAGCGCATGGTACCATATCTCCCTTTTTGTATAAATCAATGGATAAAGGTGTCTTAAACTGTAAAGTTATGGCTGTACAAGATGTAACGATAAATGCTGGTAATCCTAGTGGACGCAAAAAAAATGTATGGGATGATACGTCATCCCAGCTGGCCGGCCCTCCATACAATACCAATATTTATTTCACGTATTTTTTTTTCCCTTTTTAGGGTTCCGTACCTCGAAAGGAAAAAACGGAACCCTTATAGGATCACTTTGTTGTCCGTCCGTCCGTCCGTCTGTCTGTCAAGACCCTTTTTCTCAGGAACGCGTGGAGGTATCAAGCTGAAATTCATATTAAATACTTTACTATCCCTTGGAGCTGTGAAAAAATCAAACTTCTAAGCCAACGCAATCAAAAGATACAGCCGTTTATGCCGCAATTTTCGCAAATTTTGGAAGCTCGCAAGGGAATCAAAACTTACAGGTTACTTCCCGTGAACTCAGAATCTTGAAATTTGGTACAAAGCAACGTCTTATAGCACAGATAAACGCAAAATTGCGAAAACCGTAAATGTTTAGTTACATCATGTAATAAAAATATTTTTAATAATTTTAAAGTTACTACCCCTATATACCTACAGGTTTGTACGGAACCCTCGGTGCGCGAGTCCGTCTCGCACTTGGCCGGTTTTTTTTCGTAATTAGAATAGGACACCATTATGCCCTAAACGGGTCGGTAACTAAGACTCAATTCACTGACAATGGTCACTTAGTGGTCGTCTAATATGGTAAGAAAGATAAGAACTTTTCTTTGCTCTTAAGTGTAGATTGAAACTCTATTATGTGCACTCCGCCTAATCCTGAAAAAAGCAAGCATTCGTTCATGAATACAAATTCGTTCGGACCGATTCTTGTTTATGCTTATTTATGCCAGATTGCCTTAAGTGGATTGAAACTACCGCCCATTGTTGTGTGGCTGTATTGATCACTTCTTTTTAGAACTTCGGTGGCAAATAAGCGAAAAGACAAAATACAGGAATTCGCAACAAAACCGAAACCACATTTTCAGACTGTGGATTATTCACGCTGCAATATTCGCGTCCTACACGACACCTCCGACACTTCGCCTTGTGAAGAAAACATCACGTGACCTCCGGAGGTCATTCTCCTTTCTCATAGTCATGATCCTTATTACTGACCTCTTTTTCTTGGTTTCGTTTTGACTTTTTTTATACAACGACGGTGGCGATCAAACCTTACCGAAACAGCTACCGAAACCTGCGGAGGCCTGCAACTTCAGAGGTGTCACATGCGAGTTGTCGACCCAATAATATAAAGAAGGATTTACTAAACTTACGGCTAGAGGGACAAGAAGGTCTCCTGACGTCAACGCACTGCATCCTCTTAGAGATCTGGCGACCTTGACTATTTACCGCCAGAAACACAATACTATGGGAAGGACCCTTCTAATACGAGTAGTGCTCCTTGGCTAGGTTTTCCGTAAGGTGGAGCTATTATCCCCAGTCAGGCTCTGCCACATAATAAATAATAGTATTTCATACAGAATTGCCATGCTCCACCCCGCCCCGATCGGAATTACCTCACACCGCGGCCGCCGATTGGTAGGGAACTGGTAGGTTGTAATCCGTCAGGTTGGCAGCGCATCGATAAAAAGCAAAATGGCGGTGTATTGTCAAACGTCATTTACGACAGCCGAAACAGCGCCCTAAGACGCACGCACACATTGAGGCGTGTACAGATGTGCCATGCACATGCACACACAGACGCTCAAACGAGTTTTGTAGTATGACGTGTCCGCCCTGTGGCCCTTTCGCTCAGCTGTGTTCTACTACACAAAGTAGGATGACATTCGCAGTGTCCATACCTCTCTTGTGGAAGGATATACCCGGATCCAAAAATGTAGTAGTATATTCAAGCATCACTCTTACAAAAACTACGGTCCCATTATAAATTGTTTCTTTATTTCATTTTAATATTCGCGAAGCTCGTCAAGTCTTCAAAAACTTAACGTAATGAAAGAAACCCGCAAATATTTTCTTATTGAAGTTCCACGTCTTTCATATTTTCTCGCTATTCCCACAAAGAGTTAGATTTATGGAAAATCCGTTTTCTTTTGCGAGCGAATGTAATCGTATCGAAATTATCGTCGGTCAGTATTTTTTATTCATCGATTTTAGCTTAGCTCAGCTAGAACCCAGAAACATAAAAATTGCTCTTTAGATTATGATTTTTACGCAGTTATACAAATGCAATCATCATCATCATATCAGCCGAAAGACGTCCACTGCTGGACATAGGCCTACCCCAAAGAGTGCCACAATGACCGGTCCTGCGCCACCCGCATCCAGCGGACTCCCGCGACCTTCACCAGGTCATCAGTCCACCTTGCGGGTGGTCTACCCACGCTGCGCCTTCCGGTTCGTGATCGCCACTCGAGAACCTTTCCGCCCCAACGGCCATCGGTTCTACAAGCAATGTGCCCCGCCCACTGCCACTTTAGTTTAGCGATTCGGAGGGCTATATCGGTTACTTTGGTTCTGCTGTGGAGGGCCTCATTTCTGATGCGACCACGCAGAGAGACTCCAACCATAGCCCTCTCAATTGCCCTTTGGGTGACTTTGAGCTTTCTTATGAGGCCCATTGTAAGCGACCACGTTTCAGTACCATATGTCATCACTGGCAACACACACTGATCAAAGACTTTCGTCTTGAGACACTGCGGAATATTGGATGAAAAGATGTGCCGTAGCTTCCTGAACGCTGCCCAACCGAGTCGGATTTCGTCGATTGACCTCTTTCTCGAAGTTGGATCTACCTAACTGGACAGTATGTCCTAAGTATATATAATCGTCCACAACTTCGAGTGTAAAGTCTCCGATTGTAACGGGAGTTAGTGCTACATGGGTATTTGACATGATCTTCGTCTTATCCATGTTCATCTTTAGACCAACTCGCTCGGAGGCTTTACTGAGGTCATCGAGCATCGTACTCAAATCCTCCATGGTCTCAGCCAAGACTACTATGTCGTCAGCAAACCGAAGGTGAGTGATGTACTCGCCGTTTATGTTGATGCCTAGCCTTCTCCAGTCCATAGTCTTGAAAACATCCTCCAGTGCAGCGGTAAACAGTTTAGGAGAAATAACATCTCCTTGCCTGACTCCCCGCTGCAACGGAATAGGCTTCGAGTTCTGGTCCTGGAGTCGGACTGAAATAGTGGCGTTCTCGTACAAACAGTTCAGCACTTCGATATAGCGATAGTCCACTTGGCACCTCTGGAGAGATTGTAGTACAGCCCAGGTTTCGATCGAGTCGAAGGCTTTCTCGTAGTCCACGAACGCTAAGCAGAGGGACAGGCTATACTCCTCAGTCTTACAAATGCAATACAAAACTACAATCTTTCTGCTTGGCCTTAAGGTTGACTGGTAGAGAATGCCTCATGGCAATATGTTCGTCTTTTGTACGATAAGTTTTCTTTTTGTGCAATAAATATTAAATAAATAAACTATGCATACTGCTGCGAAATGCACACTTCCAGCAGTGTATATGTTGTGTAGTAATTAGATTAACACATTCACTGCCAAGAACCCGCCTCGTGGGCGCTCGTAAACTTTGCTCAGATGCCGGACAACTCGCTGGGCGGGTTGTTTTGTACGTAGCTATGGACGCCCGGTTTCTAAAGTAGAACGTCATTTTTCGTCTGGCAGTAATGTGTTAAGAATAGATTATATTAGATATAAATACTAACGTAACATAAGTCTTACTAACAATCAATGTTTATATAGTTACTCGAAATAAATGCTTCTATTCTATTCTAACTAATACATATACCCAATTTAAACCTTTTTATCAATCGTATTTCTATGAATTTTAATTGCTATATTTCTGTTTTATGTAACTTTTCTAGTAATTTACCCGATCAAACAACTCTGTAGCACTACACCCACAAGTTCAAGCCAAGAACAAAAGACGCGCGGCCATTAATAAAAAAGTTCTAAGTCAAAGTTTCGCAATATCGCGATGCTCTGACAGTCTTCATTCATAAAATGTAAAACACTAAGTTGTAGGTTTTTTACCTAACGCTTGAATAGTTGGCGGTGCACCATACAAACGAGCTTTGAAAGATAACTAATTTATTTTTGCCGTGAATTTTTTTTGGGATCGATCAGAAGCCATCACTTTCAAAAACCAGATGTAACGAAAAGCGTCCCCAATTAGGAATTGGACTAGGCCGGAAAAAAAAAGAAGAACGCACACTGTTTTGGCGTCGTCTGTGGTAAATGCGTAATTTTGATATCCATGTTTGAAAGAGGCACCCTACTCATTTTAATAGGTCAAACGCACTAATTAAGTACAACGATCTAACTGGCATCGATAATGCAATTTTAATATAAGCTGCGAGGAAAAAGTATCACACTGAAGGTAAATGTTCGTTTTATAAATAAATCAATAAATATTATAGGAAAATCTTGCACATCGACTTAAGCCCACAGTAAACTCAATAAGGCTTGTGTTATGGGTACTAGACGGGGATATATATGTATAATAGATAAATATGGATAAATACATGGAAAACATCCATAAGTCCGGAACAAATATCAGTGATAAACACACAAATAAATGCTCTGACCAGGATTCGAACTCGGGACCTCCAGCTTCGTAGGCAGAGTCACTACCGACTGGGCTAGGAGGCCGTTTTATATTTAAATACACATGTTTTAGATAATTGAGGTAAAAATAATATATTTGATTCTCTCTCAAGTATGCATTGGTGCAAAGGTATTGGAGGAAGATACGAAAATAAAAAAAATATGAAAGACTTTAAAAAGTGGTAAATTTTCATTTTTATGTCCCATCCTCATTTGTATGGCTACCCTTCCTCGTTTCTTAGTCTTTAAGCGCTATGTTAGTTACCACAAAGTATAAAACTGGCGTTATCGTGAGCAACCTCTTTCATTCCACGGCTTTTGAAGTTTCAAACACGGCTTTTAGAACGCTCTTGGGAAACTTTGGTTTTTGAGTAATGCCTGTTGGTTTTTTCATGCATATGTATCCCTTGGCTTCTTTTTGTTAGAATTCTAGTAGAGTTTTTATTACTTGAATATTGATATTATTATTTTGTGTGCAAAATGCTGGATTTTACCAACCATACTGTGGTTTGGCAGAAGAACTGATGTGAAACAATTGTATAAGCCGTTTCGTGAATAAACGTTTTTTCTTTTTTATTTCTTTTTTTTTAAATAGAAGCAATTTGTCACAATGGTCTATATTCTTAATAATATTTTAAATGTGATCCTTTATATGTATGTTCTTCATGCAAAAACGGTTGAATGAAACATGGAACTACGATCCACAGTAGATTAAATTGCATTTAAGGACATGATATATCAGTAAGGAAATAGCGAGGGAGAGAAATGAGGCGACAGTGAGGTTAAGTAATTTTACTACCTTACGCGGATGAAGTCGAGAGCAGAAGCTAGTCTAAATTTACTAATAATAAAAAACCGGCCAAGTGCGTGTCGGACCACGCATAATGGAATGGTTCCGTAGCTTCATGGAATAAGAACCAAACTAATGCCAAAAGGTAGTATCTGATGCCTATGGAAGTAGTTTTATGGAAATAACAAAAAAATGGCTAGACCCATAATGATCAAAAGAATTTTCGTAGAAAGTATATGATAACGCGCATCTTCTCAATTTTTTTCATATTTTTTGGACTTAGGGTTCAAAAGTTACAGGGGGGGTGCTATTTTTCCGACTTTCACAAAATGTCCAAGTAAACCTCAATTGATGTGCAACATGTTGATATTTGGTAAAATATTTGATATATAGGAGCGCCCCTCCTGAAAATATTTTTATCTGCAATTTCACTACATAACTAAATACCGGCATACAAAATACACCTCATGTCTAAATTTTATTAAGATACGTCTTATAGTTTCCGAGTAAAATGGCTGTGACATACGAAGGGACGGACAGACGGACATGACGAAACTATAAGGGTTCCGTTTTTGCCATTTTGGCTACGGAACCCTAATAAGACTATGTTCAGTTTGTACGGAAAAGGCTCTCAGCATATGGGCGTCCAATACTAAACATAAGGCCTTCATTTATTTAAACTTTACTGCACGAGAAGTACTAAAGACGGACTTAATGCTTTTAGGCATTCTCTAGCAGTCAACCATAGGGCCAAACTTGTTTATTTATTTAAGTTTACACAGCATTACAGTCTTGCACTAATACACTGTGAAACTACATAGATCTACTCTTAGTTAATCAAAAGCCTATTATCCATCAGCTCGCAAAATCTCAAACACTCATGACACACATTCGCCCCTCGCCACGCCACCAGGTCACACTCTGGTGCTGATACCAGGAGCGCATTCAGTAGGTCCAGGGCACGAAGTATAGGAGCGTTCCTATGTGAACCGTACGTGCCATTTGGCACTGCCAACAGGGGATGCACACGCGGCCTGAGGGTAATATTTTTATTAATATCAGGCACAAAAAGTCTTACAAAACTCCCTACCAGTTCAAGACAATCAGAGTCCCCTCGAAGAACTCGACATGTAAAAAGTAGTAGGCATCAAGAAAATCGTCAAGGTGGGTACTGTGAGAAAATGACACTATCTAACTAACATTTCATTCCATGTTGTTCTCGATGCGGTTCTGTGCCAGGTCGGCCCTCCCGTCTTTTTAACGTCATCCGACCATCTGGCTCATGGCTTCCCGTCATTTCAGCTTCTCGTTTGATTACCCTTTGGCTTAATTGGGAAAAAGCTAGAACAGTCTTACTTATATAATTTTATACACTGTTGTATAATCCGTTAATTTTAATTGGGACTATAAAACTTGATTATCTATAAATAATTAAGTTCTAAGTTTTATGGGATAGACCTTTATCGCTCTTTATAGCGGATGAGGCATCAACTTCCACACTGGTAACGGACAGACTTTAAGCCCTATTGCTGAAGATATAAGGTACACCTCTGGTCAGTGAATAGTGACGCAGTTAGTTCGTATTGTTTAAGTGCGTAGATTTATTGAGCGTAAACCTAACTTAATCAAAAGACTTAACATAGCGTAACCTAAGTACTAAAACCTGTCTACTAAGAGTAAGAGAGGTACAAAGTTTAAGTAAACAAATATCCGACTTTTGAAATATCATCGCTATTATAATTTAGGTATAGACACTAGTAGTCCGCCGCCTCGAACTGAGAACTCGCGATTTACTTGCAAACGAGTTGACCATAACAAGTCCCTTATGAAGATCGTTTCGCGCCTTTCAGCTCCATTACCCCTTGATCGATCCTGCTTATAAACAAACTCTCAAATTTTACTTCTCTGCTACAACCTCACCAAATTACATAGAGATCAGAAAAAGGACACGGGACAACTATTCAAAATCAAAAAGTCATCGAAATGCACCGACGTCTAGGTAGCCAGCTGACAGTTCCGTTGTGCCCGATATTTTCTGTAAGAATTTCACTCCGCTTACGCTCCGTCGATAAGTAAGCTTACTTATTTATCTATGATTATGTACTTAGTCGGTTCATAAATTCTGTCACTAGGGTTTGGACTGGTAAAATAGGAACTGTTAGAGGTTGCTTACTATTTCAATATATAGTTAAAAAGCCTATTTAACACTGATCAATTTACGATATTATTTAAGGCAAACAGTTGTGGCAGTTTTACACAATTGCCTGTAACATTCGAAAAAGCGCAATAAAAAACCACGTCAAAAACACGCGCCCTGTTCGAGTTGATTTTGACCATAATTATTTTTATTTAGTTTTAAGAGGCTTCAGTCTTGCAAATTGCATTAGCTTGATCTTTTACCTTCATTTTAATATATAATTAACATGGGTCTGACTGACAAGAAGGCTAGTATACACAATTTTGGAAGACTACTTTGATGTATGGCATCAAAATCATCGTGTTTTGCTCAAACCTGAAAAATACGTTGAGGTTCAGGAGAAGAGTAGCTGAAGCACAGACTTGTAAGTCAACTAAATATTGGGTTTTGAAATATGCCTTAATCATCTACTTTCATAAAAATGACAATTTGTAACTCTGGAAAGCTATATCAATAATCTTAACCAACTTTTATGAAGTACAATTTTCACAAATCATCGGCGTGTTTGGGACTGACAACAATCTTCAAGTTTACAAGGATCTATAAAATACGCGATCGTGATTATAAGTTAATCATATTATATTTTAATCTATATGAAGTAAGCTTTCTAATCAGGTCTAATTTTTTTTAATAAAAGCTTTGTATTATATTTTATCACTTAAAACCCTTGTGACAGAACTTAAGGACCGACTAGGTATACTTTCTTTTACCTTTTTGTGCAATCGAGTCTCGGATTTATATAATACTAACATCCGCTCGCGACTTCTTCCGCGTAGAGTTCGTTTATTTGCCAACCCTCTAATCCATATGGTGCCATCTCACCACATCTTAAAATTACTATAATATACTATTCACACATCATCAGCCTCCCAGCGTTTGTCCCGGTTTTCTTGGAAACTTAATACCGTGAATTGACGTAGACGCTGATTTTACGAAAGCGACGGCCATCTGACCTTCGAACCCAGAGGTAAAACTAGGCCTTTTTGAGATTAGGTCCGGATTCCTCACGATGTTTTCCTTCACCAAATAGCGACTGGTAAATTTCGTACATAAGTTCCGAAAAACACAGGTACGAGCCGGGGTTGGAACCCGAGACCACCAGATTGAAAGTCGGACATCTTACCTCCAGGCTACCAGCGCTTATCAAAATTATCTTAGTAGGTGTACTATAAAGTCTTCTTAATGGTTCTAAAACAAAAGTTAATTATAAATCTGTGAGTTTTTATCCATAAAATTGTTTGATTCATAGCTTGAAGCTTGCTTTCTCACTAGTTTTTAAAATATTTCCGTATTTTATGCTTTTACCTACTGTGTTACACAATAAAACATTTTATACTGAGACTAAAGATACGCTCTAAAATATTTGCATATTACAACTTAACACAATATGAAGACAGGCATTTCATCAGTATTTTATTGCTTCTCTAATTAAATACTTATTGTAAAAAAAACGCAATAACCCCGTACAGTATTTCCCATTACATACTTTACCCCCACCTTCAACTCTTTCCGTTTTTCCGATACATCCAATAGTGAGCATGTGTGGGGTGGGCGGGGTTTCATTTTATTACGAATTCTTTCTTTGAGACGCATCCTCTTTTAAAAGATACTGGCATTTATGTTAACATGCAAAAATGGACCTTAATGCTAACGTAGTAAGAATCCTAATGCTTTATGAGACGTTTTATGTGTAGAGTAGTCCATAGTTAATCTAAACTGGCTGGCTGATCTTAACTGGCGCGTTAATTTCAAATGAATGTTCATTTGGAAATTTTATTCCCTTTGATCACATATTTCAGCGATTCAGGAAATTACTTTAGTAAAAGAAGCTTGTATATTAATTAAGGTGGATTTCGGAGTAAATATCACTTACAATAAGTTAAGGATGAACTGAAAAAGTACAAGTCATTGTGTTATAACGACAAAATATCGGAAATCTAGAGTGGATAAGACAAAAAACCTGCCACGTGCAAGTCGGACTCGCGCCCTGAGGGTTCAGTACACCACACAATTTTTAAAATCACCTAACATTGCCGTAACGAATAGAAAAATTATATTATAATCACGACGAATTACCAATTTTCGGACTATTTTCTTTACTTAATGCTGTAAGAACTCCCTTCTTGCCAAATTTCATGGTTCTAGGCCTATGGGAAGTACCCTATAAGGTTTTGTAAGTTTTTATTCGCAAAATTATTTTTCTTCTGATGGAACAACAAATTAACAATTTTCGGACTTTTTCGTTTATTTGTGCTGTAAAACCTTCCTTTTTGCCAAATTTCATGGTTCTAGATTTATAAGAAGTACCCTATAGGTTTTGAGTCCCCTGCGAAGTCTTAAAAAGTAAGGCTCAAATGACCGTATCAGGGATTGCGTTGACTTAGAAGGTAGATTTTTTTACAGCTTCAAGAGACCGCAGAGATAAGTATTTGTACGGTCAGCTGCAGAAAAAAGTTTGTAAGCCGACTTGATACCTCCTCGCGTTTCTGAGAAAAAGGGTATGGACAGACCCACAGACAGACAGACAGACAGACAGACGGACGACAAAGTGACCCTATAAGGGTTCAATTTTTTTCCTATTGAGGTCATCATCATCATCATCATCATCATATCAGCCGAAAGACGTCCACTGCTGAACACTCCCCCAAAGAGTGCCACAATGACCATGGCCTATGGTCCTGCGCCACCCGCATCCAGTGGCCTCCCGCGACCTTTACCAGGTCATCAGTCCACCTTGTGGGGAGTCTACCCACGCTGCGCCTTCCGGTTCGTGGTCGCCACTCGAGAACCTTTCCGCCCCAACGGCCATCGGTTCTACGAGCAATGTGCCCCGCCCACTGCCACTTTAGTTTAGCGATTCGGAGGGCTATTTCGGTTACTTTGGTTCTGCTGCGGATGGCCTCATTTCTGATGCGATCACGCAGAGAGACTCCAAGCATAGCCCTCTCCATTGCCCTTTGGGTGACTTTGAGCCTTCTTATGAGGCCCATAGTAAGCGACCACGTTTCAGTTCCATATGTCATCACTGGCAACACACACTGGTCAAAGACTTTCGTCTTGAGACACTGCTATCCTATTGAGGTACGGATCCCTAAAAACTGAAAATAAAAATGGTACATTTCCACCGAACCACCCAGGGCAGCGGCAGCAGCAAAGGGTGCCGAAAAAGCCAAGGTGAGAAGGTACAGTTGTGTCGGCGTCGAATATCGAGATCCTTGGTCGGTGCGGCCCTAGCGCTCTGAGTCTCTTCAAAGACCTATCGAAGAGACTCAGAGGTACCACAGGAGACCGAAGAGTTGGCAGCTATCCTGCTCAACGAATTATTTAGTATAGAAATCCAGAGAGGAAATGATGCCACCATCTGCAGTACCTTGCCGCAGGGGCCTCTTTTAGATATATTTTAGTTTTATTTTCAGAGTTAATATTTAGATTTAGATTTTTTAATGCCGAAAGGAACTAAGTAAAAATGGTAATATATTTTGTATTTGAGCCTATTTAGAGAACCTACTATTTAGAACGAAAAAGGCACTAGAAAGCAATGAAGAAAGAAGTTGCGTTACATTGTATGTACTTATGACTACCGATCCTGTTTTATCCAGTTTTTTTATGGAATTTCGTTCCTTACAAAAAATTATGAAAGGTATCAATCTTATTTGCCTCCTATGCGATAAGAATTCCCTTAATTTGTACGAGAAAGTTTAAAATAAACGAAAGAAACTCACAAATGGCGTTTTCATCATGTAATAAAAGTAGCTCCTTTCAATATCTTAAATCGATACATATGTAGATAAAAAGTGAATGATTCCAAAAAAAACACAGTACTTTTAATATAACTTACATGTACAGATTGCCAAGTAAGCAAAAGCGGGAAATGTTGTAGTATCTCATAGACACCCTGTAACGTTGTTACATTGTCTTTTGGTTCTAATTAGAATAGTTTCTTATCAATCAATTTGAACACCTTCAATTCGATCGGTTATAACAATGCTTCAAACAGCGCCGTTCGAATGCACCTTGTGTTTATCTGTATGGGGTTGTCACCTAATAAATTTAGCCTAAATTATGGGTTTTTCTTCTGTCATTTTTAATAACATTGGCGTTTCATAAATAGGTATTTTGGAAAATTAGTAAATGAAATGTAGTCAAAGAAAATGTATCTGGAAATTCTGAAAGCGGGTTTTGAAGTAAAGTATTTGGTTATTTAATATCATGGCTTTGACCTATTGATAGGAAAGTTGTTTGGTTGAAATCAATCAACAATAATTAGAGGGATTTATATTTATTTAATTGCCACCCTGAATTGGGTCCTCTGCCCTCTGGTTCCTCCATCTTGGGAGTCACTGACATGACTCGGTCATTTGATTCGCGGCCATGTGGAAGGGCGGGCTCATGCAGCCTTCTTTAGTTTTGCCCTTGGTGGCAGCGAAGGTGGCGGTTCAATAATCCTCGGTTATCTGCAAAGGAGAATCGTAAGTAAAGATTAATAGGGTTTTTGGCTATCACGGCGTGAAACGTGTTCTAGCTATTTTGACCATGCTTTTGGTTTTCAGATTTGAACTTGCCTGAGGGAGGGCGTGCTCTGTAGAGATGTTATAGGAATATTTTCCATTCTCCGGTAAGGTTTCTTTCTTCAGTTTTGTAAATTTATCAGGGCTGTAGTTCAGTCGACTAATGCAGATAATTTATTGTTCCTTGCAGGAGTCGGGTGTTGTATTTTCCAACCATCGTACAATGATGTTTTATTTTCAACCATTGTGTTGTATTTTCAACCAATGTGTTGTATTTGCAACCATTGTACAAAGTAGTACAAATGTTATAGTGAAGACTTAAATTGTACTCTCATATCATTATGGATCGAGCAGCGGCTCCTCCATGCGTTTCATCACCACATTGTTCCGGCCAAGCGGTCTGAGCTTCTCGGAAGTCGGTGCCCCGCTGCAAAGTCTGTGTGAGCAGTTTCCGGACAGCGTCCTGTAGCTTTGCGACGTGGCAAGCTTCTTGCACATCAGCGACTGGCGAAGACCAGCTTCTGAGGTCGGTTCAGTCCTTTATTAATTTTAAATGGCAGTAGGAATTCTGTGGAAAAGTAAATATCATTAGTTTTGAGAACCAACATTAAGTATTTAAATTTAGAAATCTCTGATATATAAAACCATAGGGACTAACCTAAGTAGTTAAGAATTTAGATAGAAACCTGAATAAATCTCAACCTTTGAACCTTGTTAACGACCTAGCTTAACCGCTGAGCTCCTAGAAATTTTAGTTGGTGTCGAACTTAAACGAAAAGAGAGATTTATCCAGTGTTTAGATTTTAAAAGTTATTTTCAAAAGCAAGAATAGGTAATAAAGATTTAGTACAGTATCCACTTGTTTAATTTCACACCAGCCCTGCATAGAGCAAGACCCTTGCGACATCAACATTTGATTTAGTGATTTAATCATAATTTATTTAATTGTGTTCAGGAAAAATAAGCTGTGGCATAGTTCTAGGTTATCAAAACCTAGCCTAAATTTTATCTACCTGACACTTTTATATATCAGAGATTTCTCAGAACTCAGAAAGCTTGCTGAAGCCTGCAGTGGAACAATACATCTGGTTCCACGCTCAACAACAAGGCTTCCCGGCAGTGTCCAGAAAATACCTACAATCCAGCAAGAATGTCCTGCCCAATTGCAATAATTAAGTGAAAATTAATTGTTTAAACTGAGAACTGTGAAGTGTAATTGAAAGATGTGATCCGTTTATACTCCAAATGTGAAGAACTATTTACATGAAATCTCTGATAATATAAATTACAAAAGTTATTCTAACTGTTTTGTGTTAAATTTAAAATTAAATGTTCTTAAGTAGATTTTTGTTTTATTAACATTCTTGGATCACTATGGACATAACAATATGTGAGTATTGAACCCTTTTAAAAAAAAATACCACAAATTTTCAGATTTCATGAAACTATAGCATAACAATTATAAAATTACTAGTAGAAGGAGGTTTAGCATCAATACAAAACAAATATAGCAATCAAAAATTTAAATGCTTCTATCCAACTCTGTTAAAAAGTAACTTGCAACAATGTCATTCATTAAATATTCAAAATAAGTGCAAGTAAAAATGTTTACTCCGAATTACTGACATGGCAGTCAAACAGTTGAGCGCTAAGTCATGGAACATTAACAAAATTTTAATATCAAATAATTTAAATGTTAAACCCACAAACATAAAAGGTATATAGAATATGTTAGGTTTAAATTCAGTGCTCAAAATGTTACTCAAATCAAAAGGACTAAACACGGGGTGTGTCAATTTTGTCAGCGTCAGCAAAATTATATAACCTCAAAAGTGTCATCAAAATTCCAAAAAAATTCGCTAAATTCTTCACAAATCAAACAAAATTTGTACAAAAGCACAAGATACACTTGTGGAAACATTTCAAATTCCTAATTTACAAGCAAATAATGAATAATTCTAAATTCTTGTACATGTCTGAAATAGCTTTAAATTTGTAAAAATAGTTCTCAAACATCCTTATAAGCAAAATGACGTATGTACTACACGTGGGAAAATTGCGACGTTGACACTTTTCAATAACCTACAAATTCGTTATAAAATATGGAAATAAATCGAGATTTCCTTTACAAATTTGCAATAAAAAAGGTACAAAATAATAAGTGCCAATGCTCAGCAATGCAAAATACACGTGGAAAATGCGATTTTCGTTTCCAAAAGGTGAGTAACCAACTACAAAACAAAATATGATCTCTGATATTCTAAAACCCAAATTTTTAGCCTTTCATAGAGCAATTAAAGACCTGGAAAAATACCTTTGGGCGCCAGTGTCAGGTAGATAAAATTTAGGCTAGGTTTTGATAACCTAGAACTATGCCACAGCTTATTTTTCCTGAACACAATTAAATAAATTATGATTAAATCACTAAATCAAATGTTGATGTCGCAAGGGTCTTGCTCTATGCAGGGCTGGTGTGAAATTAAACAAGTGGATACTGTACTAAATCTTTATTACCTATTCTTGCTTTTGAAAATAACTTTTAAAATCTAAACACTGGATAAATCTCTCTTTTCGTTTAAGTTCGACACCAACTAAAATTTCTAGGAGCTCAGCGGTTAAGCTAGGTCGTTAACAAGGTTCAAAGGTTGAGATTTATTCAGGTTTCTATCTAAATTCTTAACTACTTAGGTTAGTCCCTATGGTTTTATATATCAGAGATTTCTAAATTTAAATACTTAATGTTGGTTCTCAAAACTAATGACATTTACTTTTCCACAGAATTCCTACTGCCATTTAAAATTAATAAAGGACTGAACCGACCTCAGAAGCTGGTCTTCGCCAGTCGCTGATGTGCAAGAAGCTTGCCACGTCGCAAAGCTACAGGACGCTGTCCGGAAACTGCTCACACAGACTTTGCAGCGGGGCACCGACTTCCGAGAAGCTCAGACCGCTTGGCCGGAACAATGTGGTGATGAAACGCATGGAGGAGCCGCTGCTCGATCCATAATGATATGAGAGTACAATTTAAGTCTTCACTATAACATTTGTACTACTTTGTACAATGGTTGCAAATACAACACATTGGTTGAAAATACAACACAATGGTTGAAAATAAAACATCATTGTACGATGGTTGGAAAATACAACACCCGACTCCTGCAAGGAACAATAAATTATCTGCATTAGTCGACTGAACTACAGCCCTGATAAATTTACAAAACTGAAGAAAGAAACCTTACCGGAGAATGGAAAATATTCCTATAACATCTCTACAGAGCACGCCCTCCCTCAGGCAAGTTCAAATCTGAAAACCAAAAGCATGGTCAAAATAGCTAGAACACGTTTCACGCCGTGATAGCCAAAAACCCTATTAATCTTTACTTACGATTCTCCTTTGCAGATAACCGAGGATTATTGAACCGCCACCTTCGCTGCCACCAAGGGCAAAACTAAAGAAGGCTGCATGAGCCCGCCCTTCCACATGGCCGCGAATCAAATGACCGAGTCATGTCAGTGACTCCCAAGATGGAGGAACCAGAGGGCAGAGGACCCAATTCAGGGTGGCAATTAAATAAATATAAATCCCTCTAATTATTGTTGATTGATTTCAACCAAACAACTTTCCTATCAATAGGTCAAAGCCATGATATTAAATAACCAAATACTTTACTTCAAAACCCGCTTTCAGAATTTCCAGATACATTTTCTTTGACTACATTTCATTTACTAATTTTCCAAAATACCTATTTATGAAACGCCAATGTTATTAAAAATGACAGAAGAAAAACCCATAATTTAGGCTAAATTTATTAGGTGACAACCCCATACAGATAAACACAAGGTGCATTCGAACGGCGCTGTTTGAAGCATTGTTATAACCGATCGAATTGAAGGTGTTCAAATTGATTGATAAGAAACTATTCTAATTAGAACCAAAAGACAATGTAACAACGTTACAACCCCATTTTCATAAACCCTACAATATTCCGGCGTTTTTCTCAAAGACGTGTTTGCCCCTTATGAGAAATTCTTTCTTTGACGGCGATCAAGTTGACTCCAACGAGTGTTAGATTAAACTTTGCTTTTACACATTTTACTTGTATGCTTAATTAAATTTACAGTGATATTATTGATTTCATCTTAAATGAATGTGTAGTAATTCGGTTATCACATCCACATTTACATAATAACGGCCTCCTAGCCTAGTTGGTGGTGACCCTGGAGGTCCCGGGTTCGAATCCTGGTCAGGGCATTTATTTGTGTGTTTATCACAGGTATTTATTTGTTCCTGAGTTATGGATGTTTTCTATGTATTTAAGTATTTATCCATAATTATGTATTATATATATCGTCGTCTAGTACCCATAACACAAGCCTTATTGAGCTTACCGTGGGCCTAGGTCGATTTGTGTAAGATTGTCCTATAATATTTATTACTAGCTGTGCCCGCGGCTCCGCCCGCGTGGAATTCGGTCTGTGTCAGTAAGCGGCTAATTCACCCCTAATTTCTCTCCCGCTACCCTGGAGGCGGAACTTGAAGTAAAGTTGACAGATGGATACGCTAGAGGACAGTAGTCCTAATAAAATATTTAACAATTACCACTAAATGAAACTACACTCATAAATGAATCCTTTTTTTTATTAAATTTTTTTGGCATGATTTAAACGACATAGAGAGTATAGTAGGTGTATATCGGACGATACAGGACCACTTTTGTTTTTATACGTTTATGTCTACTGCAAATATCATCCAAATCGATCCCCCCGTCAAATCAGTCAAAGCATGAAAGGTAAGAACAGGCGCGGTTGAAATTGGGGGGGGGGGTCACAAATGCAGAAATGATTTTTTTCTATTTGAGGTGCACTTGGAGGAGGGAGTTCCATGACCCATGCAAATTTAACTCAATCGAGTGTAGTGGCTACCCCCCCCCCCCCAACCCCCATTTTAAACGTTGAATTTTTATAGGCTACGTATAACGGCTGGGGATTTTCTGGAATTGGAATTAGTAATCCTTAAGGGGTGATTTCCGGGATAACATTGCAAAAAAAACCGGCCAAGAGCATGTCGGGCGATGCTCCGTGTAGAGTTTCGTAGATGCTGCCCTGTTACAAAACATCCGTTCAAAAGGTCGTTTATTTGGCGGCACTTCACTATTCGGCACTTCCTTTCACTGTGCGTTTTTGACTAATAATTCAAAAACGGCTGGACCGATTTTATTCAATATTGTTTTTATTGAAAGTTCTTATCAGACCTCAAATTTCAGCTTTCTAGTGCGAACGGTAACTGAGCTAGACCGCGGACAGACGGACGGACATGGCGATATAACTGTCACGTAATAAGGCCTAATTATGTACAGAAGCATACACTGCTTTACCTACACACATATTAAAAATCCATTGAAACCATTAGAATGAACGCCATTACACCGCCATGACCAACATTATTGCGCCGGCGGTCGGGGGGGCGAATTTTCATTACGTTACCGTAGGTAATGAATTTTCATACGTTTTTACCACACTGTCACAGATAATACACTGATGTTACGTTACTGGTTGCAATAATGTTGGTAATTAATTATTACATACGGTTCTGAACGCGGAATAGAGGATTTATGATATTGGTGTAGATCAAGATATTTATTCGTCAATGTAAGCACATTACAATGCACTAATGAACGTCAGAGAAAAATAAAATACATGAGTGTCGTGGAAAGTATGTGAATCGAGTGCGATTGGAACGAAGTTATGTTATTTAATTTTATTTCATTTTGACTTTTTCGTAAATTTTGGTGGTTTAATATTTTTTTGCATTTTTTTGAAATTTTGGATGATTTGGAAATTTTGGAAATTTTGGATATTTTGGAAATTTTGGAAATTTTAAAAATTTTGGAAATTTTGAAAATTTTGGAAATTTTGGAAATTTTGGAAATTTTGGAAATTTTGGAAATTTTGGAAATTTTGGAAATTTTGGAAATTTTGGAAATTTTGGGAATTTTGGAAATTTTGGAAATTTTGGAAATTTTGGAAATTTTGGAAATCTTGGAAATTTTGCAAATTTTGGAAATTTTGACATTTTTGACATTTTCGACATTTTTAAAATTCTCGACTTTTAAGGTTCTTGACTTTTTTCACTTTTATCACTTTGTCACTTCTCAATTTCACTACACTTCACTTCACTTTATTCTATTTTATATATTTTTTATTCCATTCCATTTTACATGTTTCTCAATCGTATGGGTGTCGCGTTTTCGTGACGTGACGCTTTTTCGTGATTGTCACGTGACTTTTTTTCGCCTTGGCCGGATCCGCGAACCGTCCGATAAGGAACTTCGTTCCAAAACTACCACCGGTTCTAACCCTACACCTCTGGCCCAAGAAGTATTATGACCGAAAAGAAATTCGACGGGACTTATTTTTTTCAAAACAGTAATACATTATTAGATCTTAAAGATACAAAATAAGGCGTAGTTCTTCAAGAAGACATATCAAAACAGGTTGAGAGACAGATAATGTACCTATTGTTTAATTATAAAGAAAAATAAATCCTAATCTGACTGCTTCACAAAACGTTTGATATGTTTATCTACACTCACATTGTAAGTTCCCCAAAAACGTGTTCGAAAACGGTAGGCAATGCTAGCATTACCACAACCGATTTTACTATGATAAGCTTTTTATCTGTATCAGTAACGTAATTTTAACTTTACATGCTCAAATATTGATGTGTTATGAGTTTTGATAACATAATGTACACCTGCACGCTCCCGCGCGGCCGCCGATACGCCCCCCGCGCGACCGCCGGCACAATCGAGTTGGCCATGGCGGCCATTCTATGGTTTCCGAATAATGCATTTAGGATAAATAATATGAGTGTAGATAAATCAGTGTATGCAACTGTACGTAATTAGGCCTTAAAACACTCGTGTGATCTTATTATGAAAACCACACTCATGTTTTAAGGACCCTTATTACGTAACAGTTACATTAACTACTATTTCCTACCTAAACGGTGTCCTATAAATGTTAGATGATTTTGTAGTAATTTTTTGGTTTGGGCCATGCATCTTTGTACGTCATATATAGTCCTCAAACCTGCAATAACCCTTTGACATTCATGACATTTTCAAATATTTCTTAAGAGCGGGTAAAGGTCAATTTAAAGCATCGACGGGTAACAGGCGTCACTTCCATTCTTTTTTTACATTTTTTGGACCTACGGTTCGAAAGTAAGATGGGGGGGGGGGGGGGGTTTGAAAAAGAAACTATCCTTTGTCATTTCTCGAGACCCATACTATCTATATACCAATTTTCATCTAAATCAGGTCAGCGGTAAAAAAATTCCTCATACCACCTTCCAACCCCCTTTTCACCCCCACAAGGGTTTGAAAACTATCCTTTGACGTTTCTCGAGACTCAAATTATCTCCATACTCATTTCTATCTAAATCGTTTCAGCGGTTAAAAATTCTCCATACAAACTTTCAACCCCATTTTCACCCCCACCAGGGTTGATTTTCGGGATTAAAACTATATATTATCCTTCACCAGGACTCAAACTATATCTATACAAAATTTCATCAAAATCCGTTCAGCCGTTTTCACGTGATGCGCGGTCAAATAAACAAACAAACAAATAAACAGATAAACAGATAAACAGAAAAAAATTCTAAAAATTGTTGGAACGTATTCTGTTATCGATTCTAAGTATCCCCAGCCAACTTTTTTTCGATTATCTTTCATGTACAGACTTTCGACCCTCTTCAGCTTTATTATATGTATAGATACTTATGTATAGATTATTAATATTTATGTTTTAGTTTTTGTTTTTCTCTCCTAAGTGGAGGTAGCTTTACTTCCATAATCGCGGGCTTTTGGCCAAACGAGAATGGAATTGCATGATTCTACTGTTCTAAAGAAAGAAATTTACGTACTAGTCTGCAAGTGTTCATGATAACTGCTTTTTGAAGAAGAATGTATGTGAGCGGATGAATATCAAGAGGTTTTAAACCGGTGTGCAGAGTGCGAGGAATTACACCTGTGGACGAAATAAAGATTGGTATGGTTTTTACTGTGTTTACTCTCCATTGGTTTTTAATCTCTATAGTTAAGTCTGTGTGTGGAATGGATGTGGAATGCTTTACCGTTGAATATAAGATGTGCTAAATCTCTTCCCATCTTCAAAAATCTTTTGAAATCTCATTACCTTTCGCTGCCTTAAGTTGCCTTCATTCATGTATGTATTTATTTATTGTGTATTTTTGTATATATTATGTATTTATATATTAAGTATCTGTTTATGTATTTAGGTATAAGTAATTAAACTAAGTGCTTACTATTTAATTACTAGAATCATATCGGCACTACCCGATCATTGTTTACAGTTCACAGTTTCCTGCTACCCAAAGGTTGTCTGGTAGAGATCGCTTTTTAGCGATAAGACCGCCTGTTGTTACCTAGCTTTTATCACTGTATCACTGTATACTTTTCTTTTTTCATGTGGTGTACAATAAAGAATATTTATTATTATTATTATTATTTATGTATTTTCTTTATTAATCTCTCCTAGTGGAGGGGAATTTATTTCCACATTCGCGGGCTTTTGGCCAAACGAGTATGGAACGATAGTTTTGGGAGAGGCCCTATTGTTCTAGGGCTAGGAATTTCCGCACTATTCTGCAGGTATTCATAATAACAGCTTTTTGTAAAAGGATATAAGTGAGTGGGTGGATATCAAGTGTTTTTAAGCTGGTGTGTAGAGTACGGGGGATAACCCCTGTCGATGAAATTGCGATTGGGATGGTTTTTACTGTGGTTACTCGCCACTGGGTTTTGATCTCTATAGATAAATCGGTGTATTTACTAATTTTTTATGTGTGTGTAGAAGCAAGGTTGTGGGTGTTAGGTATGGCCACGTCGATGAGGTACACGGTTTTTGCGGCTTTATCATAGAGTGTTATATCAGGTCTATTGTAGTGCACGGTTTTATCAGTGATGATGGTTCTGTCCCAGTAAAGTTTAATATCGGTCGATTCTAACACAATCTGCGGAGTGCATTTGTAGTAAGGGGTTCTGTTTTTGATAAGATGGTATTTGAAAGCACGGTATTGGTGTATAATGGCTGCAACCTGGTCATGTCGGTGCTTATAATCAGTCTGGGTTATAGATCGGCATGCGCCTGTAATGTGTTGAATGGTCTCTGAGGCTGAATGACAGCGTCGGCATAAGTCTGTCAGGAGGTTGCGGACGCGAATGATGTATTTTCTGTAGTTCCTGGTATCCATAATTTGATCTTGGATGGCTATCCTTCGGTTTCAGGGAACAACTCACCTCTCTTGAGCCACATGTTGGATGCCAGTTTATCGACGTTCTGATTAATTAGGTCGATTCGGTGTCTGCCGTGAAGTGATTTCTGTATCCAGGCTTGAAGTTTGTGTTGGGGCTCAGTGATCAGTTCATTTTTTTGGTGCGTATGGTCATTTAAATTAAGTGGGGTAAATTTTTTATCAACGTTAGCAATAGCTTCGTGTATTTGTGAATGTGAAGACTGATCGTAGAAAAAATTTCTTAGTATTTTAACCTGTCTGTTATGAAGATCCTGGATCTCTATTAACCGCCTACCGCCTTCTACCTTCGGTAATGTCAACCTCTGTGTACAGCTTCGTGGGTGGTACTTACGGTATTTGGTCATTAAGGTATTAATAGTTCTTTGAAGATTGCATAGATCTGTTTGGGACCATTGTATGATACCGAAGGAGTAAGTTAGTATAGGGACTGCAAATGTATTTATTGCCTTTACTGTATTACGTGCATTGAGGTGGGTGTTTAAAATTTTGTGGAGCCTAGCTGTAAATTTCTGTTTTAGTGTAGATTTAGTTACCTTATGATGAATTTGCTGTGTTTGTTGATATCCCAGGTATTTATAGCCAGTTTCATCATCAACAGATTCTATTTGTTCTCCAGAATTTAGGGTGTAACTGTTGGGTACTATTTTTCCATTTTGGACTGATTGAATTTTGCATTTATCGATGCCAAATTCCATGTGAATATCGGCTGAGAATGCTTGTGTGATATCTGCTAGTTTATATATGTCATCTAAATTATTACTATACAGTTTTATGTCATCCACATACATTAAATGTGATATTTTGTGTGAAGTATTTTCGTAATTTAGTTTAAAACCAGATTCGCTATTATTAAGAAGGTTGGAGAGTGGATTGAGTGCTAGGCAAAACCAGAGCGGGCTAAGAGCATCTCCTTGGAAAATGCCTCTGCGAATGTTAATGGGTTCCGTTTCTATGGGTGTTGTATTCCTAAGTATTTTAAGAACAGTAGACCAGGATAGCATATTATTTTGTAAAAATCTTATGATGACGGGGTGTATTTTATAATGTTCAAGAATGTGAATAAGCCACGTGTGGGGTACGGAGTCAAATGCTTTTTTATATTCAATGTACATAGTGTAGATATCATGTTTATTATTAAGTGCGTATTTCGAGATAACGGCGTCTATGGTTAGTTGTTCCTTACATCCTTGGCTATTTTGTCGGCATCCTTTCTGCTGCTGAGCTAATATGTTTTGTGTATCAATGTGTCTGTATACAAGCTTGCTAATGCATGAAGTTATTATTTTGTAAGTATTCTGTAGGCAGGTTATGGGTCTATATTTGGCAGGATTCTTTCTATCGGTTTTATCTTTAAGTAGTGTGTAGTTATATAGTGTGGCAGGGTTTCCGGAGCATGTATGAAATCGTTAACGTGTTTGAGCAAGATCGGATGCAAATAAGTAATTTTTTTCAACCAGTAGTTGTGGATTTTGTCGGAGCCTGTGGCTTTTCAGTTGTGGGTCTTGCCTATAACTGATTGCAGTAAGTCAAGACTGATCTCTTCGAATGCCATATTGGGTACGGAATTAAGAGCTTCTTTATTGGCTTCGATCCACTCAGAACTTCTATGTACTACAGGATTAGACCAGATGTTAGACCAGAATTGATGCAGGTCTTCAGCAGTACGGCAGTCTAAACCGCTGCTGGAGTTTTGTGCAGAATTTGGGGTACTGGATGTTTGTAAATTTCTGTAAAAAACCTTTTCATTATTAGCGAACTGTTTGTTCTGTGTCTTTCGTAGGGTTGTAAGTTTATATCTTCGGAGTCTACTAGTAAGTGCGTTAAGTTTTTGTTTGAGAGTATCAAGAAAATGTGTTAAATGTGTGTTTTCATGTTCGTGTCGGGAATGAAGTTTATATTGTCGCTTTATTGCATCTATATGTTTCGTTAGCCTCGGACTAGAGTTACCATTAATGAACTTGGTTAATCTACCTATTTTAGCTCGCAAGTCTGTAATTCTATCTTGCAACCTCTTTTGCCATTCGGGGGTTTGTTTATTATGTCTGAAATTATTGGGCGTATCAGTTATATTAAAACCGTTTTGGGTGATTGCAACGAATGCAGCACACTAGAGGACGGTTTGAGTATTCTCAAAATTAGACTGCTGGGTTAGGTATTTCGGGAGTATGGAACTATTAATAAAGTGAACGATAGAGGCAAGCTTTCTTGATGACTTTTGGTTAGGTATGCAGGGTCTATTTGTAGGATCAGAGTTTTGAAATCTTTCTTTAGCAAGTAGGAAGGCTTGCTCAATCTCCACTTGCATTGTTAATGGGAGAGAACACTGAACTGTTACAATATCATTTATACTAAGGTTCAAATTATCAGTTGTTTCATTACTTATAACAAGGGTATTAGTGTCTGTATGCAATTCTTCGGATATGTTAGATGGGATGGCTTCAGTTGCAAGAGATACATGGTTTCTCACGTCGTCATCATTTTGTATGTTGTCATTCAGTAATGGTAGTTCATTAGTTAAGTTAAACTCACGCGAAATTTCGAGCCTTATCTCTTGGAGTCGTTCTTCAGTTAAATATTTGTTGTTGATAATGACTCATCGTTGGTCTGCTATTCTTTGCTCAGATATATTGGATAATTGAGGATGCTTTGCAATAATAATTTGATGTAATGGTTTTCTATATGCTGTTGTGTTAGTTTCTAGTCGAGTTATTTTATAGTACTCTCTTATTATCGACTCATTAATATCATTGGTCCAGCTCATACGTTGACTATTGTTTTGGCTACCTATTTGTGTCTGATGGGAAGAAACGGACTCTTTCAAGTCATTCTCTGACTGTTTTCGAATTTCGGCAATATCTATGTCTGTAAGTAATTTATTATTTACTATAGCCCTACGCTGGTCTCCTAGACGTTGTTTGCTAACTTGAAAAGAAGGAAATTTTTGGCTGAATTCAGCATGTAGTTGTGGTAAGTATTTTCTAGTTTCAGTTTCAAGAGAGGTGACTCTAAAGTATGTGCACAAGATGAAAATGTTCATGTCTCGTGACCATTTCTTACGCACATTTTGACGAACCGTGGCGGGTGCCGGTTGGTTGGCAGTACTTGCCTCCTGCACAACATCCTCGGCCGTATTAAGAGATATGGAAGGCGAAGAACACGATGACGTTGTCTCGGATTCTGGAATATTTAAGTAAGAGGCTGGTGACGATGGAACTGAAGAAAAAAGTGAAGCTGACGACGAAGGAATAGAGGGACACAACGATGTAGGGGAAGATTCACAGATCGGTTGATTCTCGGCTGTAGTATATTCTTCGATGGAAGCCCGCCTGCTTAGCTCCACATCGCCGCTGGTTCGCATGCTGTGGCACCCAGCAGCGGCTCCAGGTGCGCCCCGACAATCGTCCTCGGGCAGCGGCCCGACTGCGGCTGTAACAGATTGTTCGATGGGAGCCCGCCTGCTCAACTCCGCATCGCCGTTGGATCGCATGCTGTGGCATCCAGCAACGGCTCCAGATGCGCCCCGACGATTGCCCTCGGGTAGCGGCACTGGACGTAACTTCATTTTTATCTAAAGAAAGAAGGAGAGGATAGACAAGGCAGGAAGAAGAAGAAAGATAGGAAAGTTGGGATCTTAGTTTGGGATGGGTAAGCCTAGATGTTAATAGCAAATGTTTGTATCTCCCTATTGGGGTGCGGTCTTGGTGTTTTGACCTCATATTTCTGTATCACCAACCCGTAAGCCCGCCCACCACGACAAGGTGATCCCTTTGGGGGGTTATTATTATTATTATTAAGTTTGTATATTTACTGATTTTCTCGGTATGAGTGGATACAAGGTTATGAGTGTTTGGTACTGCTACATCAATTAGATATACAGTCTTTGCAGCTTTGTCGTGTAATGTAATGTCCGGCCTATTAAAATGTAATGTTTTATCGGTGATAATAGTTCTGTCCCAATACAGTTTGTATTCATTTGACTCTAGCACTGTTTGCGGGGAATATTTGTAATAAGATGTCCTGTCCTTTATGAGGTGGTACTTAAATGCAATATATTGGTGAATGACAGCTGCCACTTGGTCATGTCGGTGTTTGTAGTCGGTTTGTGTAATGGATCGGCATGCTCCGGTTATGTGCTGGATGGTCTCTGAGGCAGCGTGGCAGCGTCGGCATAAGTCTGTAGTTAGAGTTCGATCACGGATAATATGTTTCCTATAGTTCCTAGTATCTATTATTTGGTCTTGGATTGCGATCACAAACCCTTCGGTCTCAGGAAATAACTCACCTTTCTTAAGCCACATATTGGATGCTACCTTGTCCACGTTAAGGTTTATCAGATCAAGTGGGTGTCTACCGTGGAGTGATTTTTGGACCCATGCCTGTAGTTTCTGTTGAGGTTCTGCAATTTCTTCATTTTTTTGTTTTGTACTGTCATTCAGGTTTAGTGCCTGGTGTAATTGAGAATGGGATGTCTGGTTGTGGAAGAATTTTCTAAGAGAGCTTACCTGTTTGTTGTGGAGATTCTTGATATCAATCAAACCCCTTCCGCCCTCTGCTTTTGGTAGAATCAGTCGTTGGATGCAACTTCGTGGGTGATGTTTACGGTACTTGGTCAATAAAGCGTTGATGATCCTTTGAAGGTTACCGAGATCGGTTTGTGACCACTGTATTATGCCAAACGAATAAGTGAGTATCGGGATTGCGTATGTGTTTATTGCCTTTATTATTTTGCGTGAATTGAGGTGGGTATTGAAAATTTTGTGAAGTCTGTCTGAAAATTTCTGTCTGAGTGTCGATTTGATTATTTTATGATGAATTTGTTGTGACTGTTGATAACCGAGATACTTGTAGCCAACTTCTTCATCTACGGGGTCAATTCGCTCTCCACTATTAAGCGTGAAACTGTTTTGTTCTATTTTGCCGTTTCGAATCGGCAGAATCTTGCATTTGTCGATGCCGAATTCCATTCGTATATTGGATGAGAAAGTCTGTGTAATGTCTGCTAGCCTATGAATATCAGTTAAATTATTACTGTAGAGTTTGATGTCATCCATGTACATTAAATGTGATATTGTGCGCGAAGCGTTGCCATATTTTAGTTTGAATCCAGCATTACTTTTATTAAGTAAATTTGAGAGCGGGTTGAGAGCGAGACAAAACCATAGTGGACTAAGAGCGTCTCCTTGGAAAATACCCTTATGGATGTTGATTGGTTCCGTTATAATGTTATTGCTGTTATTGGAAATTTTAAGAACAGTTGACCAATGTGACATTGTATTTTTTAGAAAACTAATGATTGTGTGGTGAACTTTATAATGTGTGCGAATATAGATAAGCCAGGTGTGCGGGACTGAGTCGAAGGCCTTTTTATAATCTATAAATATACATGGTATAGATGTCCGTTTTCTTATTAAGTGCATTTTTAGAAACAACGGCATCTATAGTAAGTTGTTCTTTGCAGCCCTGACTATTTGGACGACAACATTTCTGCTGTTCTGCTAGTATATTATGTGTGTTGATGTGTCTGTATATAAGTTTGCTTATACAAGATGTAATGATTTTATAGATATTTTGCAAACAGGTAATGGGTCGATATTTAGCGGGTTTTTTTCTGTCGGTTTTATCTTTGGCTAACATGTAAGTTGTGCCTTGTGTAATATATTGCGGTACTTTATCAGGGAAATGAATGAATTCATTAATATGTTTAAGAAAGATAGGATGTAAATATGTGAACTTTTTAATCCAGTAGTTGTGAATATTATCGGAGCCCGTGGCTTTCCAGTTATGGGTCTTGCTTATGACAGACTGCAAAAGATCGAGGCTGATATGTTCAAATGTCATGTCAGGTACGGAGTTAAGTTGTTCTCTGTCAGCATCAATCCATTCGGCATTTTGGTGTTCCATTGGTTTGGACCAGATATCAGACCAGAACTGATGCAGTTGCTCTGCAGTTGGAGATTCGGAGTCATCGTTCAAGTTTTGTCCCGGATTGCTGGTACTATTGTGAGAGTTTTGTGATGTCCTATAGAATACTTTTTCATTATTAACAAACTGTTTGTTCTGTGTTTTGCAAAGAGTCGTAAGTTAATATCGTCGGAGTCTACTATTGAGTGCGCTAAGTTTTTGTTTGAAGTCTAGGAAATGGGTAAGCTGTGTGTTTTCGTCTTCGTGTCGCGAATGAAGTTTATGCTGATGTTTGATTAAATTGATATATCTCGTAAGTCTCGGGCTAGTGTTTCCATTAATAAATTCGGTCAGTCTGCCTATTTTCGCCCTTAGGTCTGTAATTCTGTTTTGTAGTCTTGTCTGCCACTTTGGAAGTTGGGTATTGTTTTGGTGAGAGAATTGAGAGTCCCTAGTCTTAGATCCATTCTAGGTGGCTGCTGTAACTGCAGTACATTAAAGACTTGTTTCGGTGATTTCAAAACTTGACTCTTGTGGTAGGTATTTTGGAAGTATTATATCGTTTATAAAATGGACAATGGCGGCAAGCTTTTTAGACGGCCTTTGTTTCGGTATGCTAGGTCTCTTAGTGGGCTCAGAATTGAGAAACTGTTCTTTAGCTGCTAGGAAGTTCTTTTCAATCTCTGTTTGTGTAGTTACTGGGAGATAATTTAGCAGTGTTTGTTTTTCGTTTTCACAGGTGTTTAAAATATTAGGTTGACTATCGGAATTACTTTCTACAGTATTGTAACAGCTAACAGGCACTTCGTCGGCTAGGTCAGTCTGTTGGGTTTCGGTTATATCCCTAGTGTGAAATATGTTGTCATCTAGGTTTAGCTCACACGAAACTTCATGTTTAATCTCCTGGAGTCGTTGGTCAGTTAAGTGTTTATTGTTTATGATTGCTCAACGCTGATCTGCTAGTCTCTGTTCTGATACGTGCGACAGGTGGGGGTATTTTGCTATAATTGTTTGATATAATGGCTTCCTGTATGCAGTTTGGTTTGTCTCTACTGTGATAGGTATTTTCTAGTTTCGGTTTCAAGGTTAGTGATTCTAAGATAAGTATGTGCACAGGATAAAGATATTCATATCGCGAGACCATTTCTTGCGCACATTTTGACGAACCGTGGCGGGTGCAGGTTGGTTGGCAGTACTTGCCTCCTGCACAACGTATTCTCGGAATCTTGATTTTTCATGTAAGAAGCTGGAGATGACGGAACTGAAGAAAAGAGAGAACCTGGTGACGAAGGAATTAAGGGACACACCGAAGTTGGCGAGGATTCATGAGATGAAGGGCCTTCGGCTGTAGTATATTCTTCGATGGGGGCCCGCCTGCTCAGCTCCGCATCGCCGCTGGTTCGCATGCTGTGGCACCCAGCAGCGGCTCCAGGTGCGCCCCGACGATCACCCTCGGGCAGCGGCCCGACTGCGGCTGTAGCAAATTCTTCGATGGGAGCCCGCCTGCTCAACTCCTCATCGCCGTTGGTTCGCATGCTGTGGCATCCAGCAACGGCTCCAGATGCGCCCCGACGCTTGCCCTCGGGAAGCGGCCCTGAACGTAAACTTCTTGATCTTAGCTGCATATTAATCTACAAAGGAAGGAGAAGAAAAAAAAAAGAGAGAGAGAGAAGAGATAGGAAAGGTTGGGATCTTAGTTAGGGACGGGTAAGCCCGGTTGGTATTAGGCGAATAACTTGGTATCTCCCATTTGGGGTGTGGTCTAGGTGTTACGACCTCGAGTTTGAGTATCACCATCCCGTAAGACCCCCACCATGGCAAGGTTGATCCCTAGGGGGGTTATTAGTATTATTATTATACGCGAGAAATTTTGACGTTTATTCCGTGACTCGGGTGGTGTAGAGGTCAAGGCATCTGCCGCAAATGCAGAAGACAATGGTTTAATTCCAGCCTTGGGCACACTTTTTTCTTACAAGATATCTAATTAGTTTAAACTAATGCGCTAGTGGACATGGATATAAAATTATTTTATCGACTGTAGTGATCCGTTTACCGTGTTTAATCTCTTTATTGCTGACAGTTAACGGGTAGAGAATGCTTTTTGGCATTAAGTTCACCTTTTCTAGTCTTTTTATTTTATTTTTATACCACGACGGTGGCCAATAAGCCTGATGCTAAGCAGCTACCGTAACCTATGGACGGCTGCACACATGCGCGTTGCCGACCCTTTACAAAAAGGAGGATTCACTGTGTTGTCGGCTAAAGGAACAAGAAGGTCCCTAATCGTCAACACACTGGGTCCTCTTTGAGCTCTTTGGCAACCACCAGCAGGAACACAACACTATGAGTAGGGTCTAGTGCTATTTGGCTGTGGTTTTCTGTAAGGTCCAGTCGGGCTCTGCTCCAGATTTGAGCGATGACATTCGCTGAACGTGCCCTACCACACTTAGCGAGATGCCATTCGCAGTGCCCATACCTCTCTTTTTTCTTTTTGGCGTAGTCTAAGGGCATACCCAAGTCCGGACGTCGTCTTATTAGCTGTACAATAAATAATGTTGAAATAAATAAGAAACTCGTGCCTTAAGTTTATTTTACAATTATTTTACATGTTTTAAAGTGGGTCATTCCACTCATACAATAGTATGTTATTCAATCAAATACAAACATTGAAAACATTGAAAAAATAATCAACCCAGCAGGATTTGAACCTCGCATCGATACGCCTTACCGGGGCTCGATTGCTTTACCAATTAAGTTATGGGTCAAGTTTCAATGTTTGTATTTGATTGAATAAACTTTTCTGTACATCGCTGACTATAATAAACCAAATACTATTGGTTTTAATATAAAATAAACTGTAAACGATACACAATTACTTCACTTATTCTTCGTGTCATGTACTCGAAGATATCCGGGCTGCAGTTAAATTCGACTTGTTCAATAAACGCTCGCGACATACCAACCGCTGATATTGCCACTTTTGAGAAGATTTATGTTGCCATATGCGAACTCAATTCCCGTAAATGCGATTCAAAATTTTGAAATGCCTTTATTACCGACTTGCTGTTTGCAAATTAAGCACAATTTGACATAGATATTCAAAATGTCAATACTATCGACTTGGTTTGGTGATGGTTACAAAATGTGGCCTTAATCTGCTGCAGTGAGTCTGGACTTGTAGATATTGTCAAGAAAAGTATCTAGAGCAGAGGCGTATTTTGTGATTTGGCGCCCTGGGCCATGAGAGCCTTATGGTCCGGTACCTGACTGATCGGCGCCCTAAACCCAGTGAGTGGAGCAGCTCACACCACCCCTGGCGTTCTGTCGCCCCGGCCTTTAGCCCGCTTTGCCCTAGGGTAAATACGCCCCTGATCTAGATATTGAAATGTCTCAAACACATTTTCTTATAAGTTTTCTTGTGGACAAAACAATTATTATAATTAACGTCTCGACTCAAGCAATTTGATAAGGTTTTTCTTATTAAAGTTTATATATGCATTGAATAAAATTTTAGGGTGCAACGTAATAAACAACCTTTACTTTGTGATGTCTACAAGAAAGACGACGTCTTGGCAGTAGTGGCGCAGCGTCCATAAAACTCGATGTCCATCGGCTTACCTAATTTTCTGCAAATTTTGTACTTTCACTACGATTCTTGGAGAGAAAGAAAGCCAAATTAACTCCAGCTTCCCTAATAATAATTTCGACGCACCACCAACTGGTTGGCAGCAAAAGCTTGCATAATTTTATTGCCATGCGCATTCGATAATCGATATCACACTCATATCAATCAGTTGATATGTCACCAGCCGTTCAAAAATAAAGTCGAATGCCCTTGCGCAATGACATCATCGTATGCTTTCCACATATTTTCCCATCCCATTATTATGCTTATGTCAGATTCTTGTTTGATCTGTGATGTTTAATTTTGTGATATTTGCTCGTATGACTTACTTCGCAAACAAGTAATAGGTGTTCTTTTGGAGGCGTTATTTGTGTGGCCGACCAATGGAAAGAGATTGAGATAGTGACATGGTGAAAGACTAATGCGCAAATGCAGAAACTAGTGCCACTACTGATAATGCGGGCCACTCACATTGGTGCGAAGATTTGTGAAGTGTGCGAAAGTTACCGCGCAAGTATGGGGGTGTCAATGTTTGTTTAGCAATGGATTCACGGATTCATTTAGACAGCAGGACAGCACAGACGTTATTTAGACTTTTTTTTTCTTAATAATCTGATAATATTGTCCATGCCTAAATTACATTAGCGAACTCTACCCAGACAGATTCGCGGGCGAAGATATACCAAGAAACCATGAAATGGCACGTTTAAGAGAAAATACATATTTATTTTATGCTAATTAACAACAGATTAACATATAATAAAAGTTATAATGGACTTTATTATGCTATTTTTATGACCATAAAAGTTATATTTAGCATAATTTGACTTATCTCATAGGTCAATCGCCGCTAACCATCTATCAAACAAGTCATTACAACTTTTTTTATACAATATCGACAGTTATTAAACTTTATAAATGTTAATCATAAATTCGTATTTTATGAGCCATCTCCCAAATATTACACTTTTCTATTAAACTATCACGGGTTCATTTTTGAAGGATAATAACTAGTACGAGTAGGACGGCCAATTGATGTCCAAAGGGTATTTTTTTATTTTTTTTGAGAATTTTTTACATGTATGAAGTGCCCCCCTAAAAATATTTTTTACAGCAATTTTACAACAAAACTAAGTATACAAAATTCACCTTATGTTAAAACTAGCTTTTGCCCGCGGCTTCGCTCGCGTTAAATTCGGGGTAACACGGTTCCCCTTTCCTGATTACCCCCCCGTAATGCTCCATACAAACTTCCACCCCCCATTTTGGGGGAAGTGGGGGGTTAGAAAGAGACAAAAAGTAGCCTATGTCACTCTCCATCCCTTCAACTATCTCCACATAAAAAATCACGTCAATTCGTCGCGCCGTTTTGCCGTGAAAGACGGACAAACAAACAAACACATACACTTTCCCATTTATAATATTAGTATGGAAGTATGGATGTTATTAAGATTCGTCATATAGCTACGGGACCCTAAAAATACACGTAAATGCACTCCTAAAACATAACCCTTTTATTTGTCTCTATTAGTGATTGAGATCAACCTCATCAACTTTTCCCAAAAATATTGTCATTTTTCATTAACTTAAAATTTTGTAAAATTAACATTTTAACTTATTTTTTTTTTATTGACATAAACGCTTACATGACCTTACAGTAAAACCGATTCGCCACGAAACTTAAGCTAACAATTACACAAATAATCAAAATAATATAAAATAAAAACACACGATAAAAAAAGTGAATCACTGCGGAACTGTTGAGCACCCAGCATCCATCGCCTCACATACCCTCAAGCATTCACCACAAACTGCCGCCTATCGCCACGCAAACAAGTCACACTCAGGTGTTGATGCCAGCAGCGCATTGAGCTGTGAAAGGGCGCGGGGCAACGGTGAGTTCCTGCACGACACGGTGCGTGCCGACGGCACGGCCAATGCGTCGCCGTGGTCTCAGGGCTATCCTCGGGATATCCGGGACAAACAAACGCACGAGACGCTCAACCAGCTCGGGACAGTCGGACTCTCCACGCAAAGCTCTGCAAGCCATTATCATTAAATGGAAATTACGCCTCACTTCCAGGGAATTGTACCCAAGGGAGCCCAAAAGATACTTTGTTAGGTACAAATACGGGTAATATCCGCAGGTTTTCATATAAAGGAACGTTAAAAATGCTTTCTGTACCTTTTCCAGAAGTAAGGCATACGTCGATTCGTAAGGGTTCCATATAATCGAAGAAGACTCTAACTTACTCCTTACCAAGGCATTATAAACCATTTTTATGGCTACCGGGTCATGAAAGTGGCGAAGGTTCCGGAACTTAAGACGATTGTCGCCGGAGTGTCCTTGACCGTTTGGGCGCTCTCTACCCGCGCCACCCGCGGACCCCTCTAATTTCGATCGTGCGTAAATCCACCGCGATGCCCCGCAACAATGTTCAAAGAATATGACTTTACTCAGAGGCGCGCGGGCAGCTTTATAATAATTATAATCCTTTTGCGGACGTTTTGTGATTTGAATACTGTGATTAAGTACTACGGTGACATTTTTAGGAATGCTACTTACCTATTAAATAAGATAAGTAATAACGATCTCGATTAGTAGATTTTAATGTAAAAAAAAAACCTAGATTTTGAATTTAAAGTACAGTGACCGGCAAAATATTTACGAATTTACGAAATATGGTTAAAAATATTCCGCATATCAGAAAAAATAAAAAAATACTGGCTATTATAGCAAAAAAAACTGAATGCACATCAAAGCGGTGTTTACATGTGAATTTGGATTTTTTTTGCTGTGCAAGTGAGCTTAATAGATGGTTATTTTTTGTTGCGATTTTAAATATTAACCGTAAAAATTCACTTAATTACGATAAATTAACAAAACTAAGCCTGTTGCGAGTTGCGTATAGCAAAAATGCACATGTAAGGAGCGGTATTTGTGCACGAAATCGTCATACAATTGTCATGAGAGCTGTAAGCCCATTAAATTTAGATCTTTAAAATATAACACAGCGCAAACACTTCTTAGGGTTCCATAGCCAAAATTGCAAAAACGGAACCCTTAAAAGTTTTTTGAAACATGTCCGTCTGTCCGTCCGTATGTCAAAGCCATTTTTATTATAAAACATATATTACTGAAATTTTATCTAGAGGTGTGTTTCATGTGCCGCTACTTAGTTTTCTGGCTTAATTGCTAAAAAAACTTTTAGGGGAGGCACTCCATATACATACATATGCCAAACTAAATGTCAAAAATATATTTTTTGTAAATATGAACATGTTGTACGATACGGTTTTAAAAATATTTTATATGTATAGAGGATTTTTAAAACTGTTTTATTCAGTCAATATTTTCAGAAATATTTGTTCGAAAGTCTAAATATAATAGGCTTCCCATCTAACTTTTAATCCGTAAGTCTAAAAAATATGAAAAAAACCAAGAAGGCTTAATTTCTACGATAATTATTTCACATATTATCGGTTTATCCGTTTTTCAGTTATCTCCAAGAAACTACTTTCTACGGAACCCTACAATATGCGTGGTCCGATACAAACTTGGCCGGTCCTTTAAAGATATTTGATAGGTAGTATTAACCCTTACTAGTAATTTATTTATTTACTTTGTGTTGATAATTAATATAAAATTTGTATTTATTTCACCGACATAGTAAAGTCTTTTTTAAGGTAGTCAACGCGCATGTGAATCTTCTGGGGTTGCAGGCGTCCATAGGCTTTACTAACTAACTGCTTTCCATCAGGATGGTCGTATGCTTGTTTGCCAGCGTCGTGGTAAAAAAAGCTTTTTTTCCTTTATTCTTACATACATTGAACTCTTAAATATCAGTATTTTTTTATTAGAATCTCAATCAGGCTTTGCTCAGTGATAGTTAGTACACTGAAATTTGGTATGAGTATGTGTTTTAATTACGCCTACAAAGTGGTAAAACAATAAGTATCTGAAACACATTGTTGGATAGGTCTTTCAAGAAGAATAAGCCTTAAACAACTTTTGGATAAAACGAATACTTTCGTAAATAATAGCTTCGAAAGTAAAACATGCTCTTTGATTTTTGAACCGTGGGTCCAAAAAATTTGGAAAAATTCCTGGAAGTGAGGCCATTGAAATACTTATCACGTATTTTCAATAAAAACTATATGGAATAAAATCGGTTGAGCCGTTTTTGGGTGATGCCTATAGTAAAATAACGTAAGTGCCACAAAACATCTCTTTATAAACTACCTTTTGAATGGATGTATTGTAACAGGCCGGCAACTACGGATCCTTACACTGAGCATAGACCGACATTCTCTTGGCCGGTTTATATGCAATCCTTTGCAGTTTACTTCGCAATTTCTTGATTTGATAAAATAGTATAAAGTATAACATTAAAAATTGTGTTTAATCTTTAAAAAAAACGCATATTACATTCGTTTAGAACACGGTATTCTTAAATAAATATGTTTAAATAAATTCGGTGCTTCGGAATTTTTATTAAATTGGTTATTAGTCTATTGTATTGCAGTACTAGCAGATTTCCACAACTCGATGACTAACGCCTATTTTGCGTGATGCATTAGTCTACTAAAACATAATAATTGTAGTTTACTTACATGACCAAATTTGTTTTCAGAGAATTATGAGATTCATGATTTTTGTTTTTTCCTCCATTTTAATTTTATTTGTTTTTTACTCGTATTATAATCTAAATAAAATACACTTTTTATACGAACATACATAAACATGCATACGAGAACATTATCTTAAAAGATAAAACGTCTATACTTTATAGATTCCGGGAAGACACGTTATGTCCGCATCGCATGAACCCTCTGCAGTTATTTAGTCTTTAGGTACAGTAAGTCCGATATTATTGCTCACGGGCCAATCACAAGTATATGTAGTACAAGGGAAGCACGGAGCGACGAGCGACACAGCCTCCTCGTCTCAAAGCTAGCTCACGACTGCCAGCAACGCCGTTTTCGAGCTACCAACGCACGAAATGTGGAATTATGATCAAGTTGTTTAAGAAAATTTAATCAATTTAAATATCCTACGTTGAGTTTGTAGTGTTCTGTAGTCCACATTTTTTAGTTCAACAATATTTTAAATCGAATAAGCCGTTCAGTAGATATAAGCAAAATTAACCCTAAAACGACGTTTCGTTACATTTCAATAACGGAGAAACTGTACGTTACACGAGTTATTCAAACGTCGACAATGTTGTACATGAAATGGTAATTAACATATATTCTTTTCAAATTTTTTGAATGACTCGTTATTGAGATATATCCCTTAGAAAGTAACAGTTTTCGGCCACATTCAGCGCCTAGCGCCTTAACGGTCGTCAACATACGGCATCCTCTATACAGGGTGTCACAAATATACTGGTGATCCGTTTAAGGGCTTAATTTATCCTATTGCGACTAAGAAACAGTAAAAAAAAATTTTTGACGTAAAAAAATTTTTGACGTAAAAAAATTTTTTTTTTGTATGGGACACGTCATCTCAGCCGGCCGACCCTCCATACAAAACCAATTTTTTTTGTCGCGTGAAAAATTTTTTTTCTTAGTTTTTCATAATTAGAATATGATACCAATTATACCCTCCATCATCACCATCACCAGCACTTTTCTTACACCTTGTATATAGTTCTCTGGCGACCTTACTCTGGCAGGAGCACAGCACAATTACGGTAACTTTAATCTTTTGTGTCTAAATCACCTAAATTTATCTAATTTGTTGTCCGTAGAGAGTATTGACCGTTCCTCCAATATTTACATACCGCTCAGCTACTACATTCCGCTTTCCAAGCAAATATTATACAAGCAAGTACTCATACTCGTATTTATACCTTCTATTGTACTAACATCCACACTCTTAACTGATCAATGATGAACTCTATGCTTTTGTTAATAAGGTTCAAGAACAGTATGTCAGTCAACGATAGCTTTTTGCCGTTCGACGCTTGAATGAAGAGTGGAGCCGAAAATAGGAGTGCCAGAGTCAATATGGATGCTCCTCCTTCTTGTGAGTTTGTAACTTCATTATTTTGACAATTTGACAGCTAGGGATACCATTTATTCAAGAAAAGTGTGGAATATTGACAAGGTGGGCAGTTTTTGCGGTACAAAATGTGTTGAAGCGGCATATGAAAACCACACAAAAACCACAGCCAAATAGCACTAGACCCTACTCATAGTGTTGTGTTCCTGCTGGTGAGTAAGGTTGCCAAAGAGCTCAAAGAGGACCCAGTGTGTTGACGATGAGGGACCTTGTTGTTCCTTTAGCCTTCAACACAGTGAATCCTCCTTTTTGCAAAGGGTCGGCAACGCGCATGTGACTCCTTTGGAGTTGCAGGCGTCCATAGGTTACGGTACCTGCTTACCATCAGGCGGGCCGTATGCTTGTTTGCCACCGTCGTGGTACAAATATGAAGGTGCGTGAGTTTGAAGCCAGGCGACGCACAGAGCTCGACGCTAAGCGCGAAGAGCTAGAGGTTAGGCCAACTATGGCCATAAATTACTTTTACATACTCATATGTCGGAGGGGTGCTGATCAGGCCGCACATTCGCTGCAAAAATTGGCTATATCAGTAACCTAAGAGCGCACCAGCGTCGCTCGTAGCGGTATTCACAGCGGTAGTCGCTGTAGCCGATAACAGCTAGGAGGCGATGATGATGATGATATTATAATATTAATTTTGACCTTTCTGGATTATGCCTTTGTTTCCGTTTTGACAAATAAAATAGACGTCGCAAACAATAATAAACTTTTATTCGGATAATTCACAAAACTTGAATAATTCCAAAAACATTTAAAATCACTCAATCTACAAATCCATTTCATAAAGATAATAAGAAATTAAGATTTAAAATTGAGAATATCGTTCCTGTAATGACGCTAAAGCAAAAACACGGGGTAAATGAAAACCCACCGAGCATAAAACATGTCTTTCTAAACTAAAGAACCAGCCCATAAACAATTTCAAACTCATCGTCACGTACATAATTACCCCACCGCGCGACCTACCCTAAAATCGATTCCCCAAAAATCTAATTATGCCCCTCGTATTGATTATGCCGACCTTGTAAAAAATTAAGTCAAAGGCTGACCCAATTCGCCCCTCGTTCATTGCCAAGTTTACATTGAACACTTAAAATGGAAGAAGCTTAATGAGGAGAGGGCGTTTAAGATTTGGAGTTGGCGCGGGAGGACTTGGTACTTGCAAGACTTAAAAATATTAACCGAGAGTGTCGTTGGCAAGGCTAAGTTTTGGTTTTTCTGAAATCACTACGAAGCTACTAGCTAAAGCGTATTGAAGAGGTTAGCACGGAAACTACGAAGACCTATATTGTAAAAATTTGTCGATTTAGTAGATTTTACGGTACTTTACATTTAAACATCATTACAAATAAAGATATCAACACTGTAAACATATCTTTGACAGCATTGACATCAAAATTGTATCAAATAATTGATTGAATCGATCACCTAATGACAATTTGCACGTATAAGTCAATGTCGTGACGAGACACATAATAATATTAAGTTATCTCGTCTTTTATTTTGGTTAGTGTTTTTATTTACTTAATATGTATCATTTCATGTGACGTTACTTTCATCACACATTTACGTTACGTTACTTACAATAACCACAAAACAAATTGCTAGTATCAAGGCTTCGCGGCTATACTATTATTAATAAAAAGAATTAAAAAGGAGTTGGAATCAACGGTCGCGTGCCCCAGAGGCCAATGTCCTTTAGACGAGATCGCCCCCTCGCCTCCGTCCTTTTCCAATTAACCGCTTAATCCATCGCTCCGTCTCGCCCTAATCGAGGGATGCTAATATCGTGTTACTTAATATCCCTCAGGGACATTGTTTTCGAATATTATTTCAGTTCCTAATTCCTAATACAGTAATACAGAGGCTGGGAAATAAGGTATTGCTGTAACAACAGCTGCTAAAAAATGGAAGTTGTCAATGTCGTGTAGATATGACAAGTTTTAAGTTGTGTGTAGAGCTGTATGTTTAAAACAAAGAGTAAAGTAAGTACGTAGGTAGTTTAAAACGAGTGGTTGATGGCGTGCGATAGTCACCTCAGTATGATAAAGAAATCGGGTTACTTGTTAAGTGTCATTATACGTGGACATCTTAGTAACAAGAGGCAGGCAACCAACCCCGCCGAGGTAGTTTCGGAAAAGTGCAGTCGTATTCAAAATATTTGAAATCTATACCGTCTTCATCCATTGCGAAGTGCGACAAAGAAATTACTTCCGCACGTCCGACAAAAATATTCAGTTCATCCTAATGCGGATTGTTCAAAAGAACAATTGAACTAGAAACATTCAACTTCGGAATTCTTTCCCTGGAAAATTCACAACTGATACTTTTTTAATGCGCACGTCGCTGAGTTATGATATATGGCAAACGGGTATCCGATAGCCGTGAGTTAGCAATAAAAGTAAAGCATGTCGAAAAATATCGTTAAGTAGCACCCGCCCCTTAATATCTTCCACACGGCCGCGCTGCCGTCGTATCGGGGAATTTTCATCTGAATATTTTCTTTTCTCATTGTCGTTATCTGAAAAATATGTTTTTCGTACACTCCGCTCGCACCCAGACCTAACCGCCCGCCGAAATCAACTCCAAACTCAAATGTGCGCGCTAGACGCAAAGTTCCAATTCTTTCTTTCGGAAAAAATGTCACGTTACTCTTGGCAAGAGAAAAAAGAGTAGCCGTAAAGTTGCAGGAAAGTAGCTCTTAAATGTGTTGGGTTTGAGAGGAAAATTGCTTGGAGGCTGTAAACGCGACGGGTGGTAGGCGGAATATGGAAACCGGAAGCTAGGGAGGCGGGTGGGGTAAATGGACGGAAGAAGCGAAGGCAAATAACTTTGCCCTGTACACATGTATAGCGTCGAGGGTGTACAAAAATTCTCGCAAGTTTCACAATGAAACGTTGAGTATTTTTGTCATTTGTCGTCATAAAATCTCAAAGAACTGGAATGAGAGATATGTAAAAGCTTCACGGGGAATTAACGTTTTAACTTTTCATTGGAACGTTCAAAGTTTAGTTAGCTGAAGATAAGGATTTTTACTGTGAAATGAAGCGAGTAACAAAGGAATCAGGCGTACTAACACTAACTGAATATTTGTAGTTCTTAAGGAGTTGAAATAAGATTGATATAATATCAGTTAATATTGTACAAATAGGTTCGCATGCAGCCAAGTAATTTGTAACCAGCGACTTCAACCAATTTGCTTTAAGTCCTACTCTCGAAACACCGTTATATCGCCCGTTAAATCTTTAGCAATCCAATGAAGCGAAAAAGTAAACTTACAAATTAAATCCTTGTAGCTTTCCTTTGTGGTTGGAATTCTTTGCGAACTTGAAAATCAAAGGTTCGGCTGGCGAAAGTTGGTGCCCTTTGAGCAGCGGCGTTATTATTTTCTCAAGAACCTCTTTTATGTAAAAGAACGCTCGAGATGGCGAGGGTGGTAAAGGGAAAAATATGACGGAGAATTCGTTTGTATCTCTGTCTAGTTTGGGAGTTAGAATGAGAGGAGGGATGGAGTCGAGTGGCTGTCGTGTGAAGAGTCTCCATTCCATACACGGGTACTCGTTACGTTGAGCCCGGAGGCGTCTCGGCAGTGTGGGAGGCTTTCGACAAGTATTTTATGAAAAATGTAACCGCCTTTGTGACAATGCTGCTTTTAAGCAATGCGACTGTTGTTAACAATAATGAGATGAAAGTTGCCTCTGGTTTTTTGATGACGAAACTTGTTTTGTGTAGGTTAAGATGACGTGCCTCAGAGTTTGTGTTACGTTAACGTTTGTCATACCTTATTAGCGGAACAAGACGCGTAAACATTAGTTGTTAAGTATTTAGCAGAGACGGGACTGTAAAACTCGATTTCTACCGGTTTGACTAACTTTCAAAAAAATTCCGGATCAGCTATGGCTGATCAATTTCGCTAAGCTATGTGGTTTTTAACGTTAGTTGATGATATGAGTGTTGAATTTATTACCCACATAATATTGAACTCAATTGAAATATATTTATTTAAGAATTAAATGTTCTGATACAAATGTGTCACTATTTTTAAATTTTGTGTATTTATATGTAGTGTGTCGACGAGGTCAAAAAAGGTAGGTAATAGGTTTTGATACTACATATTTCCAGATATTCTTTGGTTACTTCTATTATCTATTTTTACATATCTTTTGTTTCTTAGTTGTCAAGTTGTCAGTAAAAATTTGTCTCTTTTGGTTTTACAGTCCTTCTTTGTTCAAACTATCGAATTCTATACTTGCAGGTATAAACCCGAAAAGACAAATTTCCCTTTTAGCAGTTTTTCGCATTTTTGACATTTGTGTACTTCAATAGGTCGCCTAGAGACATTAGGATCTAACAAGAAATAGAATCGATTGACGTCTAAAAAAATCATGCATGTTGCTAATTGACCATGTTCTAAAGCCCTATAATATTCGTATACATATATATGGTTGTTAATCTACTAAAGCGAGTAACATGTACACGCCCGGGGATATTACGAGAACTCTGTTTGACGTATGGAAGCAATAACAGCAATAATAAACTCTGGAAGGACGAATATTTTCCTTTATGGATATAAAATGCTGGAAGAGACGGGTCTTTTTTTATATGAAACTAGTAGCAAACGAGCAGACGAGCCGCCTCATGGGAAGCGGTCAACTTTGCCCATGATTCCCATGAACATAAGCAAAATCAGGAACCGCCTATGCGTTGCCGACCTTTGAGAGCCCTGTACGCCCGCTTCTTGAAGAACCATTGAAATGTTTTAGAATTCCGTAAGTATTCAACTAGCTATCCGTACTCTCCTATAGTTTCGACATATCTGTCTGGCTGGTTGTCCATCTGTCTGTCCATGAGCTCAGTGATTTTTAGTATAAGAAATCTGAGTTGGAGTACGTGTGTAATTTTTTTGTATAAAAGTATATTAGGGGTCTTAAAAATCTAGTTTTTGATGTAGTTCTACTTTGGTAAATAATATCCGAAAATTCATAACAATGCTCCTCTAACTTTTAAAACGAGCAGATAGATAGATAGATTTATTTATTTCTTGTAGAAAACCACACAGTATTTTACATCATAAAATAAAATGGATTTACTAAAAGATCGTCACTTACAATACAATAAAAAAATTATCAATCAAAAAAAGTGTCAGAGGTAAAAATACAAAGAATGTAAACAGACTTTGTGCATGTATACATATCTAGAGATCCCAGGTAAATGGTATATAAATATTAAAATATAAAAGAGAAATGTCAAAACCTAAAACAAAGTCAATAAATTAAAATTAATTGAATTTAAACTTTCGTGAGACATACTATCACTATAAAATATAACGGTTACACTCACGTCACTTTAGTCACTTCGCGCGACATGTTTCGGAGAGCTTAGGTCTCCATCTTCAAGCACTAAGAGTGCTATTTCGAACCGGCCCGTTGCGCGCTGTTGCACGACGCGTTGCCGACTGGCCTGCGTCCCGCTCGCCGCGCAGCTCGTGTCGCCCGCTCTGACAAAGCTTGTTGACTAAAGTGACGTGAATGTAACCGTTATATTTTATAGTAGAAATTAAAAATAACAATATAAACAAAAATTATGTAATAATACTCTATAAGAATAATTAGGATAATGCAGTTATTTTAATTTTTTTAAATAAAGCATATAATTGACTAAAAATATTATAATAAAAATAACAAAATTCTACAGCAAAACCTGTTCAAAGAGACTTGAGTAAGTATTTTTGTTTATTTAATAAAATACTTTTTAAGAAAATAAACGACTGGAATGGGGGAGGCCGGTAAAAGATTATTGTAGAAGGTGCACTCTAAGATTCCACACAATGAAATAAATTCGAAGAGGACAAATCGCCAAACGTGAATTATGCGTCGTTGAAGAGTTCCGTTATAATCATCATCAGCAGTTCCACTTCATCAAATATCACCACTTATTGAAATGTGAATGGTTGATTTTTTTATGAAATTACTGTATGTACCTATACCGCATTTGAGGAGCTATTCCTCATGGATCTCATCATAAGAACTGCGTTTTGACAAAAACGGGATCAATCTGTATGTATATTACGTATGAGTATGTATGTATTATGTGTATCTGTGTGTATGGTTGTCTGGAAAGGTTGTCTGGAAGAAATCGCTCATTAGCGATAAGACCGCCTGTTGTTACCTCTACCTAAAATTATCTAATTGTAAAATTTGTGCTTGTAACTGTATGAGGTGTGCAATAAAGAGTATTTATTATTATTTATTATTATTATAATAAAATAAATTAAAAATCATTTATTTCGGACATTGAGATCCGTAATTTGTTAGTAACAAAAACAAAAACAAAATTAAAGGTTAACTTACAACTAGGGTTAGTAGCAAAGCTACACTAGGGCTAGGTTTATACTTACAATCAAAAAAAAATTTTCAAAATCGTTTCAGACATGACGGACTTATGGAGTAACAAACATAAAAACCTCCTCCTTTTGAAATCTTGAAGTCGGTAAAAAAAAGAACATCTAGCATTTCGATATCCGGATGGTTTCCTCAGAATACCTATTACTTTCGTCTCCCTCATTACGAGGCAAATCATTACTGGGTGAAATCGTATGGAATCTCAAAGGAGGGATTGTTAACACTGCCTAACCTAAATCAACTCTATACCTTGCAAGTTAGAACTCAAAGTTAATTGTCATGTTGTTGGATTATGATTAAGCGTGATATGTCATCCAGCGTAAGAAAAATATAAAAGTATTGAAAATGAAATCACTTCAATTTAAGAGGTTTTTAATAAATCTCGGAAAGTAATTGCTGATTTTCATGTTTTCCTGAGTTTGGCTTATATTTAGGACAAGAAAATACACATGAGAAACGTTATTTTATTTAAGTTGGGAGTAATAAAATTTTTTTTTATACATATATACAGATTGCTCCCGTTTTAGTCAAAACGCAGGTCTGGTGGTGGGATCCTTGAGGAATCGAGGGTCATCTGGAAGTAGGTTAGATTTAGGTACTATATGTCAGTCAGTCAGTCAGTGCTAAAATTTACGACTTTTTGACCTTCATATATTTATAACCGTTTGAGCTAGCTTCATGAAATTTGGGCTTCTAGATGTCCTTATGGATATAATTAAAGACACGTAGTTTTATGTGTTTACGTTAAAGAGGTTTTGAGTTATAGAAGGGTCAAAAGTGGCACCAAGTGGTTCGTGTAAGATACACTCGGCGCTGGCTAGCCTTTCCTTTGCTTGAACTTGGCTTGACACGCTGCCGCGTGTCTAGATAATATAGAAAACTATTTGGGGATGGTTGCTCTTACTTTTGTAATTTGTATAGCCTGTGCGGAAAGAGTAGTCCCGTAGAAAGTATTAATTCCCATATAAACCACTAGACTTCTCTTTGCATAAAAACTCTACCACTATGTAGAGTTCCGTACCAAACTAAGGTCAGCTAACTCTTACTTATGAAATACTTCAGTCATCTAAGACTTTCTAGTTAACGTGTTTTTAATGTTTGTGAGACTTAGTCTGACTGCTCTCGGTAAAACAAGACTAAATAAATACTTGAAACAGAGCTTTATACACGGTGCCCATGAGCATTGCGAGAGATTTTAACCACGCATTTCTGAGGTCAAAAGAATGAAAAAACATTATATGACTTTTGTTGTAAAACGCCAAAAAAAAATTTTTTTTTTATTTTTTTTTTTTCAGTTTTTTGGAATGCTGTTCTACATAAAAAGTAAATGTCATTAGAAAAAAGTAACGGAAAAAGTAAATTGCTACATTTTTTCTCGTAAAAACTAGTCCATGAAAAGTGTTTCTTAGGTCTTTGATATCAGTCAATAAGAGATGTCTAGACTATGCCCCATACCGGTGAGATCGCCATCAAAAAATCATTTTACACTGAGAAACAATTCAAAATGCAAGTTTTTGTAAGTAGTATTTACTCTGAAACTATGGCGAATTTCGGAAAAGTTTAAAGGACATTTTGTTCTCTAAATATGATCATGAATACACTGTTAAAGTCTCTCGCAATGCTCACGGGCACGTTGTATATTTCAGTGGACTCTATTGCCTGAGGTAATAAGAAAGACGGCTGGTAACTATAGCTACTAAAAGCAAGTGAGTCCTTAGACTGAGGATTCAATCAATATCAAGATACTAGGTTTCTAAGAGTAGTGTCAGAATTCTTAGAAAGTTAACGTCGACTGGTTTTTGAACCTCGTCATAACCTTGAAACCAAGTTTAAGTACAAATCCTTGTAAAACTCGGTAATTAAGTACTCAACTTTGACTACAAAGTTATAACTACAGGAACTTGTAAACATGGTTGTGAATTTATAACTTTTAATTAGTTTTAATAGCGCTCAGCTTTTATATAATGCAGAACATGAAATAATAAAGCCTAGAAAGCTAGTTCCATAACGGGCCACCTGGTAAAAAGTAAAACGAACATAATTTTAAACAAAAAAAAGGACCGACTTCACTTAGCATCCACCTTTCCAAAAGCAAGTGCTGGAGCTGCTGTAAAAAATACTCAAATCACTAAAGGTGTGCCTATAATAGTTGAAGAGTACCCTCGCTTTCTCCAGGATCCCATCAACAGATCCTGACCTGGTTACAATGGAACAAACTGTGAAGTATACTCTTTCAAACAAAATAATAATTTTCCAAATTGGTCCAGCCGTCTTCGAATAATCGGTGAACATACATGAAAAAAACAAAGACCCCGACGAATTGATAACCTCCTCCTTCGAAATTTTGAAGTCGATTGAAAATATAACATAAAATCTAGGATCCATTGTCACTGTTACAGCTATAATGCAATTAAAAAGAAAATCCAAGAACAATGGTAAATCCAATCCAATAGTGAATCCGCAGATCAACGCGTATGTGACACCCATAGACCAGAAGGTGACACCTCTGGAGTTGCAAACGTCTATAAGATACGGTAGGTGCTTGCTATCAGGCGCGCCGAATGCTTGGTTGCCACCGTCGTAGTATTAAAAAACCGGCCAAGTGCGTGTCGGACCACGCATAGGAGGGTTCCGTACCTTCAATGGAATAAGAACCAAACTAATACCAAAAGGTCGTATCTGATGCCTATGGAAGAAGTTTTTTGGAGATAACTCAAAAATGGCTGAACCTATAATGTTCAAAACAATTTTCGTTGTAAGTATATGATAAGGCGCATCTCTTCAAATTTTTTCATATTTTTTGAATTTACGGTTCAAAAGTTACGGGGGTGCTACACAACTTTTCTGACTTTCGAATCGATTATTTCAGAAAATATTCACTTAATCACAAAATAGTCAAAGAAACCTCAATGTTATTTTGAAAGACCTATCGATTGATGTGTCACATGTTGATATTTGTAATTTTTTTTTTTTTTTTTTAGTTACCTGTATGGAGCGCCCCCCTAAATATATTGTTTTTCAAATTTAACTACACAACTAAGTACCTGCATACAAAATACACCTTATGTGTAAATTTTATTCAGATACGTCGTATAGTTTCCGAGTAAAATGCCTGTGACATACGGACGGACAGACAGACAGACAGACAGACAGACATGACGAATCCATAAGGGTTCCGTTTTTTGCCATTTGGCTACGGAACCCTAAAAATGGAAAAATATGAAACACGATTAGTATTACATTAGCGAGTGAGATTCACAAAATTATCTTTACACGACTTTGATAAGCGTTTGGGACGCTACATAGCATATTTTCGTCCAAAATAATTGTTGTGGTCGCTCAAAATGGGCCTCATAAGTAGGCTTAAGGTCACTCAAAGAGCAATGGAGCCAGCTATGCTCGGTTTTTCCCTACGTGATCGCATCAGAAACGAAGAGATCCGCAGGAGAACCAAGGTTGTCGACATAGCTCAGAGAGTTGCCTTAGTGGCAGTGGGCGGGCCACATTGCTCGCAGAACCGATTGCCGATGGAGCAGAACGGTTCTTGAGTGGCGACCGCGTACTAGACGCAGTATGGTAAGGCCCCAGACTAGGTGGACCGACGATCTGGTTAAAGTCGCGGGAAACCGTTGGTTAAGGGCGGCGAATGACCGTTCGTTGTGGATATCCTTGTTGAGAGAGGCTTTTGTCCAGCAGTGGACGTCTTTCGGCTGACATCTAGTAGGTTAAATAGTTTTCATGATATTATCTTGTATTATTTTCACAATTTATTATATGACCGTGCCAAAAGATTTGTTGCAACCAGCCCTCTCCCCCTTACCCTAAACCTTGAATATCACCCTATACGTTCTCCAATAGTAGTTTCGCAGAAAATCGCGATTTTTCCTCTTTCCCCGCCCATACGTGACTTCCCTACATGTTCCCTACACACCTATGAAATTCTTATAAATCACTACACCCTAGTCGCTAAACGCATCAACCGCCAGCGAAGCTCAAAAGGAAAGCAACCATAACTACTTACCGAAAAAGTTTAGATTTGGTTGTTAGTGACTTAGTTTAAGATGTTTTGTGACAGCTTGCCGTAAATGTGGATTTCGTGAGATTGGCTGTCTTGAGCATACCTAAAGGTTTTTACGAGTTACTTTAGGGTTTTCTTCGAAAATTTATCGGTGCTTTTGGAACGTTTGAGTCTACACTATGTAATGGATTAGTCAACGGTCTTATTACAAGGTTTTATTATGCTATTGTTCATATGTATGTAATTAGGTACTTAACTATGATTTTGTCTTCAAAAAGAACAAACAATGTTTTGACCTTTTTTGAAATTTGTAATACTTTTGAAAGTCAATTAACAAGACTTTCAAAAGTATTATGATGGCATCGAGCTGATCTGATGATGGAAACCGAAGGTGACGAAGGGAACTGAATGAAATAACGAAATCTCGTTGAGGTTCGGTTTGTTGGTCCACTTATTAAATAGCGCCAACGCCATCAATAGCAATAATGAGAAACGTAACGTTGTATTCAGATCGCAAGTCTGTCCGTGATAGATACATCTTAAAAAGGAAAAACCTCCGCGTTTTACACAAATAAGAAATAAGTACATTCATTACTCACGCGGAACACGTGTTTACAAAAAGATTTACAACTCACTAATCTCCCCATTGCTCGGGCACCCATTTATAAGAGTAAATTAATGAGTACCATTCACTTCAGTCGTTAAACTGGTAACATATCAATCGGGATGTTGAAACACAAGGTGGCTAACGATCAGTATATTAACTTAATATTACACTTTGGGATCTAAGTGAACGTCTACTAATTTTAAAAGACCTAAATAAAATAATACTTAATATATGAAATTAAAAAATTAAAAATTATTGAAAATATCAAACTAAAGCTACTATTAAAATATACTAACTAAAACTAAAAACTTACCACAAAACGGGGACTCTTTAGCAGGGTTCCCATCATGCAGATTTGGGGTTCCCATTTATCACCGCACCGCTCGCCGCCGGCAGGGTGTTCATCCCCACACCCTGGAGCCCAATGGGTCGCGCACAGTACGATTTAAGAGGAATTTCCTCCCACGAACGCTGCGGCTGTGGAATGAACTCCCTGCCGAGGTTTTCCCAGTGGGCTACAGTATGAGGTTCTTCAAAAAAGGAGTGTATAGGTTCCTAAAGGGTAGGCAACGCGCATGTAAATCCTCTGGGGTTGCAGGCGTCCATAGGCTACGGTAACTGCTTACCACCAGGCGGGCCGTATGCTTGTTTGCCACCGTCGTGGTATAAAAAAATAAAAAAAAAATGCAGACAGCAGTCCCGCGCTGTATAATACAGTCATTATACGGTCGGCTAGTATGGCGAATTGGAAATAATTAATAATAGCAGATTTTTTTGATGTAGCAGACGTATCATAAATCTAGTGATTACGTCGACACATAATCTCACTAAATTGTGCTTGTATAAATATATAAAAAAATATTTAAAAATATAAAAATTCGTAGATTATTACTTAAAAATATTAATTAACGTTTGTTTTCTTGTAAATATACATTAATATTTGCTTTATAATATTGACCACGAATGGCACAAAAAATAAAAATGGGTTCCTTATTTATAGTCAATTGACCTAGAGTTTTTTTTATTATTGAGCATATTTCAGTGCATTAAAATCGTAATTGGCTACAATTTTTATGATTAATAATTAAATATAGTAATTATATATACTGATAATAAATAATAACATAATTTATACCGGAGGGTGGGTTTTATGAGAGTGTAAATTATTTACCAATAAAAAATTGTAAATAAGTAAGTATGTTTTGGGATTTTCATAATGCGCACTTTTTAGCTCAACTTTGCATAAATCGCCTTTTAAAATAAGTTGTTACTTATTTTATTCCAAACACTCATCACGGTTGTTTTAAATTTGGCGCGCATGAGCCAGAGAACGATCACGATTGGTCGGTTACGGGAGCGGAGAAGAGAAGTGATGGCCGACCACACGCAAGGGTCGTGCCTCGCCTGCGCTGTGTTACCAGCGCAGATGTATCTGTATTTTAAATATTTTAGGTCATCATAATGATAAAAATGTCACCATTTATTGAGTAAAATAGACGTAAGTACCAAAAACCTGACAACGGTGCGACTAGGGTAAATAAAAACTTCTTTCGAGTACAAGTGCGGGTAAAATTGACCAAAGTAGGTATAATATTGCTAATTGAGAAGTAATAATTTATCATTAGGAACGTACAAATGTTGTGTCGTGTACCTACATCACATATTTACTGCATACGAAATATGGCGAATTGATAGTATGTCGGAGTCGGAGTTCAAAAGATAAATATTTTTAGGCATGCGGTAAGCCAACTTAAATAGTACGGTTCAATTTCGAAGTTAGTCAATGCGATAAGCCAAAATTAAAATGTAGTAAGAATTGTTTATTTGTTGTTATTCTCATATACTTACTACAGATTTTTAAACTTTACGCTTACGCTTTTTTGGTTCGATATCATGGCAACATATGTAGGTCACAACAGTAATGGCGCATGCGGCGATTTTTGCCACGACTAAATAAATATACGGTTGCGCAAAGCAACCATACTATATGCTAGGGATGTAAAAAATATTTGTATTCGCATTCGCGAATATCTGCATGTTTTTTGATATTCGCATTCACGTTCTTATTTGCACAATTAAATGCGAATATATTTAATTTAAAATAAAAAACACAGAAAATTTACTATAATTTCAAACGGTTTTTTATTATTTTATTCGATGAAAAAAATATGTGACGTGTTAAAGTCAAAGGTACATCATTGTTGGTTATCATTATCAATAAGGCATTACTGCCATAAAAACATTAAGAAATAAACTCTAATAACAACCGACAATCATGTGCCTTTTAATCCAGTCATCGGGGAATCCTCTCCATAATTACCTTACAAAAGTTAGAGTACAAAATATTTCAATGGGGATTGGTAGGCTACAAGCTGGTTATTAAGAATCTAGATTTTAGATCTTGAAGGCTTCCCGCGTTGGCCGCCATCTTGGTTTAAAGGTGCCAAAATTCGGTTTCTTACCTTTGATGCTTAAACTGTTGTTAGTATGGCTAATGAATGTGTCTATGGAACGTATAAAAAAAGATAAAATTGTCTAAAATTTTTCATATTTAATAGCTCTGTAAGTCTTACAGATAAAAAGATACATGGGGTGGAAAAAGTATAATTTTAAAAAATCATGAGAATTTAATTTTATAGCTTCACAATTCTGTGCCTCGAGATAAAGAAATTAAATCTCTACCACGGTTATGTCATTGTCATTCATATAATGATTCTTTTAAAAGCTATTCAAAATTTGGATTTACTCCCAGAGCGCTTAGTGAGAGGGGCGAATATGGAAAGGCTTAGACAAAATTTCAATGTTCTGTTACTCATCCTGAAATATTACTAGGCGTTGTCGGGTATAAAAATATTTTGTCATTTTTACCAAAACTTATTTTGAAGACAATTGATGCCAATCGTTTCTATTTCCAACAAAGATAATAATTCCAACTCAAACTTATTAATTCCAACCAAGTTGAGCGCACAAGAGAAGCCATGAATAATAGTTTTTAGTTAGTTTATTTCTTATACAATATTTTAATAAAAACTTATTAATTATATGAAGGCTTAAAAAAATTAAAATATCTTCAAACTTTTTATTTAAAAAAAAATTATCAAAAGCTACAAGCTTTCTATCAAATCCAAATTCCTTATACCCAAATTGATCGATAACTTTACCCGACAGCGCCTAATAATATTCCATGATGAGTAAGAGATTCTTCTCTTACTCATCATGGAATATTGGGAGGATTATAGGATGGTATCTTATAGTTGGGAGGTGATTGTGGAAAGGCTTCTGCCTTTCCACAATTACCTCCCAACTATAAGCGCTATGGGAGTGAATCCAACTTTTAAATATCTTTTAAAATAATATTTTTAAGATGACAAAACTGTGGTTCAGGTTTAATAAATTTCTTAATCTCGAAGCATAAAATTTTTAAGCTAACATTTATCAAATTCTCATAATTTAAAAAAGAAAAACTTTTTTCATCCCTGTATTTTTGTATATGTAAGTCTATCAGATCTATTGTGTATACGCGAAAATGGACTTAGAAGACCTTCCCTCGATTTCAAATTAATGAAGATTGGCGTTTACAGATTTTGAAAAAAAACATACGGGGTACGAGAAAAGGGTAATTTTTGACAAACTTTTTTTTGATGCTTATCGATCCCATGCCTATCCAGCAACAAAAGCTTGTATGGGGCCAAAAAACTACCGGCTAAAAAAGCCACAAATTGAGGAATTTTTTTCCCATACAATATGTATGAAAATGAAAACTTTTATTTTTCACATGCTGTTTTTTATGACAATCGATTCCGTTCCTATCCAGAATCAATAGCTTCGTACGGGTCAACTTACGGTCAGGTACTAAAAAGCTACAATTTGAAGAAAACTATTTCCATACATTTACTGCCTTAAAATCCCCATTTTTTCATATTTTGAACTACAATGTCTTCATACTGTGTTATGGTCCTTAAAATTAACAGGACTGATTGGCGTGATAGAAAATTATGAATTAAAATTTCACTTTTTCTCCATAGTAAATGTATGGAAAAAATCTTTAATTTGTGAGATTTTGTACAGCCGACGTAAAAGATTATATCTTTGACGTCGACTGTACATAAACGTAAGTTGATCTCTAGGAAACTATTGATTCTGGATAGGAATGGAATCGATTGGCAAAACAAAATAGCATGTGAAAAATTTAAGTTTTCATTTTAATACTGATTGTGTGGGAAAGTTTTCCTCAACTGGTAGCTTTCTAGTCGGAATTTTTTTTGGTTCCATTCAGGCTTTTCGATTCTGGATTGTAAAGGAATCAATTGGCATAAAAAAAAGTTTGTCACAAATGACCTTTTTCTCGCAACATGTTTGTTTTATTCAAAATTGGTAAACGCCAAACTTCATTAATTAAAAATTGAGGGAAGGTTTATTCAGATCATTTTTGCGTAGCAGCACCAGGATCTGGTAGCTGCCCTCACTGACCCAAAAAGAAAATTCACCCTGTATATCTGTTCATCGATTAATAATTTCACATACGAACATACATTGCAAGTCTTTTTCACTGCCTCAAGGGTTGATTTTCCCGGGACTCAAATTATTTCTATTACTAAGTTTCATCGTAATCAATTCGGACACTTTCGAATTTATAATGTTATTATACGCATGTATATACATGTATAGGTAATACAAGCTATCCACCCGTGGCTTCGTCCGCGTATAATACGGCTGCTCATACAAAGTTTAATTCCTTATTTTATCTTCTTATAATGTGATGTTAAGTATTAGTACTATCTTTTGTTCATCCCCGGGTCTGTGAAAGTCTGTCACAAAAAAAGTAAATCTCTTTACAAACTTTCAGCCTCTTTTAACCCCGTTAGGGGTTGAATAAAAAAAATGCTGAAATCACTTTTATTATTTTTTAATTAGCAGTAAACGTACGAAGTTTCAACCCTCAACCTAAAATTTGAATCCCTACCCATACAACATTTTGAACCCCCTTATTACCCCCTTAGGGGTCTAAGTTTTCAAAATCGCTTTTTATTACTTGTACACAGTATAAATGTAATCTGTTCTGCAAATTACAACTTTCTAGCTTCAGTAGTTTTGGAGTCGCTTTAATACAAACTTTTTAAATTTGCATTTATTTACAGATAACCATGATTTTAGAACAAATATAAATAAAAACAACACAGGAAATAAAAGTAAAATTAAATGATTGTTTTTAAGTGAGTAGCCAACAAACGAACAAACTTTCAAGTCTCTAACTTAAAATTTGAAATCATACCCATACAAACTTTTAACCCCCTTTTTACCACCCTGAGGGTGTAATTTCAAAACATGCGTTAATGAGTCAGTCAGAACAAAGACTTATTAAATCTATCTATAATCTATATACATAATGTTTTTTCAATAACTAGCCAATTTGAGCGAGGTGATCTTTTAAAAGAATCATTATATGAATGACAATGACATAACTGTGGTAGAGATTTAATTTCTTTATCTCGAAGGACAGAATTTAGAAGCTTAAAAATAAATTTTTCATGATTTTAAAAAATTACACTTTTTTCACCCCCTGTATCTTTTTATCTGTAAGGTGTATAGAGCTATTATGTATAAAAAATATTCGACAATTTTATCTTCTTCGAACATTCCGTAAATACTTTAGTCATACTGACAACTGTTTAAGCATCAAGGTTAAGAAACCGAATTTCGGCACCTTTAAACCAAGATGGCGGCCAACACGGGGAGCCTTCAAGGTCTAAAATCTAGATTTTTAATAACCACCCTGTAGCCTACCAATATCCATTAAAATATTTTGTACTCCACATTTTGTAAGGTAATGTATGGCGATGAATCTCCGATTACTGGATTAAAAGGTACCTACATCATTAGTCGGTTGTTAATAGAGTTTATTTTTAGATATTTTTTTATGGGAGTAATACCTTATCGATAATCAACAATGATGTACCTTTGACTTATTGAAAACGTCACATATTTTGCTAGTTGCACCTTGCACAATTTGGATAATTGTTGAAAAAACAACCGGTATATACAAGGTGCCCGCGAGGAAAGGGAAAAAAATTAATCACGCATTTCTGAGACCAAAAGAAGGAAAAAACATTATGTGACTTTAGGTCAATTTCACCAAAAAAAAAATTTTTTTTTCTTTTTTTTATAAATTTTTTTTTTGTTTCTTGCACATGAAAAGTAAATGTTATTAATAAAATTATCGTCTAAAAGAAATTGGTACATTTTTTTTTTTTAATATAGTTTCTGCATAGTTTTCCTTGTCACTTTGATATCTGTCAATAAAGACGTGTAAACTATGCCCAATAGTGGCAACAACGCCATCAGAAAGGCGTTTTGTGCTGAGTTATAATAAAAAGTGTATTTTTTATAAATTGGTATTAAATCTGTAACAAGGCGAATTTCAAAAAAGTTTATATGACATTTTTGTCTCTAAATAGGATCTAGAATATACTTTTAAAATCTTTCTCTTTCCTCGTGGGCACCGTGTAGATATATTTAATAAGTAACACTTAAATTAAAATGATAATAAAAAATGCAATACACCCGCCCTCTTATTTCTACTCAAATAATAAATTACATAGGTACAAACATTTGCAGACGGCGATCTCCTACTAAGTACCTAAATAGAAAATGTTATATTGGCGTTTGGTTTACTTCCATAGTTTATATACACTATACTGCGTTCATTATTATTATGTATCGCCGATACCTACTGTCCCCTATCGGGTATAAGTACAGTAGGTAGGTATGTAGGTAACTTAAATAACACAAATTATTCTGTATCATATTATAATTGTAAATATTGTTCAATCAAAGCGTCTACGTTTCAAATTCCTTATGACAGTTATGACATTGACGTAAGGTTTCGTTTTACCACCTAGCTAGTCGGAATGGTTTACTTACTAAAGCTGTATACGAGCGTGACCTTGACTGCGAACTCCCGTCGCCTGCGTCAAAACACCCGTGGCGTGTAGCATAGGAAATTGATCCTAAACGCTGGGAGTTAAAGTTTATTTGTAAGTGGAATTAGCAATTTTTTTTTTAATTATACTTTTTCTTTACCCCATTGCATTTTTTTTTGCGTGATTTGTTAATTAGTCTTAATTTATACGTGATTACAACAAAGTCTAAAATAAATTGAGTCTATAATCAATTTAATTAATGTTATACATACGTAAATGACTATACCCATAATACAAACATATTGTTTGTAGGTTTTTGAGGTAAATAGCTTGATGAAGTAGTTACATGATACTTTAATCAAAGTCCTGCCTATTAGTAATTATTACTATCGACTTACGATATACCCAATCGAAGCCATTGTATCTTCTTGATTAAGTTGCTTTACGTGGAAATATTTAGTTTGATTTTACTCGTTTTTCATTAATTACAAAAATATTGACAAGTTGACAAAATAAAAATGTTATCACTATTTAAAGTGAAAAAACAAAGCGTTTTTTTGACACTTAATTTTTGTACCTTCTTCCGGGAGGAAAGTTAGTAGGATTCAAAAATATAGTATCTTAGAATGTCACAAAAAGCATAAGAAAAAATTCACAGATTTCGTGCCTCACACGACTATCGAGCACATTGGAAATGGGTCTACGGAATTCGAAACAATATTGTCGCTGAGCGACGAGACAGTTGGAATAAGGAATATGTTATAAAATAAAACTACGACGTTGAATAATAATTATTTTATTCTTAGATTAACATAAGTATCCTCGCCATAACGCCTGTGAACCAGAGTTGGGCAAAAATTAACGTGATTGAAACTAAAGTTAAAAATGAGAACGTTACTCATAATCATATGAACATGATTACGAATTCAATCACGAGCTTTCTAATCTGATTGAACACCGACATGAGTAAATCATGTCGATTTTTAGTTTCACTCATGATTAGCTGAAGTGATTACATTAGTAAGACAGTATGCTTAGTTAAACTAACGATTTAGTTGATTAGGTGATTAGATTTTGATTAGATTTTGCGTAGCTACTAGCTCCTTCACCTTTTCCCTGACGAAACAGAGGCGGTACCTAGGTGAGTATAATATACATTTAGGATAAATGGCTATTTGTGACAATATTTCATTTGGCGGTTGGCGCTTACGTCTTAAGTTGTATAGTGCAGATTCAATATTGAGCAATAAAAGCGTAAATGCCAGTGGCAAATGTTACCTTTACCAAAATATCGACAATTTTTTTGTTAGTTTTTGGTATGAGTGTACAAATAAATGCTCCCATTTAACTTTGAAACGGCCTGTTCGGTTTTATTGCGGTTTTCGGCTACATTTAAGGCAGCTATCACACAGCTGCGGTTTCCACATGCGCTTTTCATTTTCATTCTCATTCTCATTCTCATTCTCAATCTCATTCTCATTCTCATTCTCATTCTCATGCTCATTCTCATTCTCATTCTCATTCTCATCCTCATTCTCATTCTCATTCTCATTCTCATTCTCATTCTCATTTTCATTTTCATTTTCATTTAGGATAATGAAAATTTCTACATATGTATCTGGTTCAATGTGTGAAATTTAGTTACAATCAGCGCCCGTCGTTAATGATTTACTCATGGCGAAATTACTTAATTGTTTTGTATTATGATCTAATCAGCGATTATTCAATCAGCGATGATTAGTAATTGATCACCGATTTTAGTCAAGTGGGCCCAACTCTATTGTGAACAAACAAATCGAAAAATTTCCACACGCATATCGAAGTTTGAATAATTGTCGCCGTGGCGCCTAAGTATACTACACGCCTAAGTATATTTCATTTTTAGATTAATAAGCAGGATATAATAATGTTCAAAGTACAAGAAAATTATTACATTACACATCCGTAGTCAACTCGAGAAATGGTAGCCACATAGCTAAATAATTTTTAAGCAAAAAAAAACCGACTTTTCAACGGGGGAAGCCGGTGAAGGATTATTGTAGATGGTGCACTCTATACAATGAAATAACTTGCTTAACAAACACAGCGAAGAGGACAAATCGTCAAACGTGAACTAAGCGTCGTTGAAGAATTCCTTTCTCATTTTACATTTCACATGTTTATGGCATCAGCCGCAGTTCCACTTCATCAGTATGTCACTGTTTTCAATGAAAATGCTTGATTTGTTGATTTAAATACAAAAATCACTTTATGTATGCCTTTAAGATTTGAGAAGTTTCCTCGATTCCTCCTGGATCCCATCGTCAGTACTTAGCTTGACGAAATTTTGTCCTGAGAATCTAACTTGCTTAACAAACATAGCGAAGAGGACAAATCGCCAAACGTGAACTATGCGTCATTGAAGAGTTCCGCTCTGATCATCATCAGCAGTTCCACTTCATCAAATGTCACTCTTTTCAATGAAAATGCTTGATTTGTTGATAAAAATACAAAAATCACTATGTGTATGCCTTTAAGATTTGAGGAGTTCCCTCGATTCCTTATGTATCCCATCATCAGAACTTGAGCTTGACGAAAATTTGTCCTGACAATCTAACTTGCTGAACAAACACATCGTAGAGGAGAAATCGCCAAACGTGAATTATACGCCGTTGAAGAGTTCCGTTCTGATCATCATCAGCAGTTCCACTTTATCAAATGTCACTCTTTTGAATGAAAATGCTTGATTTGTTGATAAAAATACGAAAATCACTATGTGTTTGCCTTTAAGATTTGAGGAGTTCCCTCGATTCCTCATGGATCCCATCATCAGAATTTGAGCTTGACGAAAATTTGTCCTGACAATCTTACTTGCTTAACAAACACCGATGTGTGTTCGATAAGAGGAGGAATCGCCAAACGTGAACTATGCGTCGTTGAAGAGTTCCCTTCTGATCATCATCAGCAGTTCCGCTTAATCAAATGTCACTGTTTTGAATGAAAATGATTGATTTGTTGATAAAAATCACTACATGTACATGCCATTAACATTTGAGGAGTTCCCTCGATTCCCCATGACGGAGTTATGGAGTAACAAACATAAAAAAAAAAAAAAACAAAAAAAAAAAACATGCACGCCGAATTGAGGACCTCCTCTTTTGAAATCTTGGAGTCAGTTAAAAAAAATTAATGTGAAAATGTCGTTCTGACTTTTTTCAAAAAGGTTAGGCTACAGAGCAGACCTTAGCCTGATCGTCTGTTTTTAGGCTTAAATTGTAGCTGACTAAATTGTCCAGAGGAGTTCTTCTCAAATTTTTGATATCATTCTTCGTTTCCAAAATATCGAACGCCAAAATCAAAAATTTGGAAAAAATTGATTCTTTTTTTCACTATTCCGGCCATAACTTTTTATTTTTTTTATTTTCCCGAAAAATTCTTTTTGCATCTTACAGCTCTCATAAATATGAGTCTTTTGAGCCATTTTTGAATATCATATCTTTACAACTTTCCGAGTTATAAGGGGATCGCACTTTTTCGTGAAATCGGGGCCTATACTGGAAGGAACGAAAAGACATATCCAATGTCAAAATAATTAAGCTATTATAAATTAATGTTTTGCGCGGCCGTATCTTTCCTGTGCAATGCAATCCTTTGTGCGAGAAAGCTGCCCGCGCGAGAGGGTCGCTTGTTGCCTCCCTCAGGCTTTTAGTGGAGCTTCTTGTGGAGCCCGAGTGCACCCTTGCCCCAAGGTCCGAGTGTCTCGACGCCAAATGGTGAGAATAAGAAGTCGTATTGGGCGCCGAGACAACTGTACTTAGTGACCTACGTTAAAGATTGATCAATAGCACCGGAGATCAGGGCACTAGCTAAGTGGAAATTATTGTATAATAAAAAATAAAATAAAAAATTGTTTCTTTCAGACCATGATTGCGATCCATATTTTGTTAGTAACATTTGAACCTTAATAATGGCTATGTTAGTAATACTTATACCTACTTAGACTTACCTATGACTACATCTACCCAGTCCTTGATGAGCGGGCAGTCGAGACGCTCGTCTAACGAACGTCGTCGTCGTCGTAAATGTTTGGGAAAGATAAACATAACTAAAAGTCACGCGATATTTTTTTAAGATCACCGATTATTCGAAGACGGCACGACGGATTTGGAATATACATTTTTTGTTTGAAAGGGTATACTTTACAGTTGGTCCCATTGTCATTTGGTCAGGATGGGTTCCTAGAGAAATCGAGGGAACTCTTCAAATGTATAGACACACCTATAGTAATTTGAGTATTTTTTTATACAGGCATTTGCCTTTGGGAAGGTGTGCCTTTTTTTTTTTTTTTTTTTTTTTATACCACGACGGTGGCAAACAAGCATACGGCCCGCCTGATGGTAAGCAGCTACCGTAACCTATGGACGCCTGCAACTCCAAAGGCGTCACATGCGCGTTGCCGACCCTTTACAAAAAGGAGGATTCACTGTGTTGACGACTAAAGGAACAAGAAGGTCCCTCATCGTCAACACACTGGGTCCTCTTTGAGCTCTTTGGCAACCTTACTCACCAGCAGGAACACAACACTATGAGTAGGGTCTAGTGCTATTTGGCTGTGGTTTTCTGTAAGGTGGAGGTACTTCCCCAGTCGGGCTCTGCTCCAGATTTGAGCGATGACATTCGCTGAACGTGCCCTACCACACTGAGCGAGATGCCATTCGCAGTGCCCATACCTCTCTTTTTGGCGTAGTTTAAGGACATACCCAGGTCCGGACGTAGTTTAAGGACATACCCCGGGTCCAACAAATGCACAAATTAGAATACAGGTCACCTGTTCGTACTGTAGTTTCAGGAGTACCTCAGGGAAGTAATTTGGGCCCGCTACTATTTCTAGTCTTCATTAATAATCTTCCTAAAGCCACAAAGCCTAAAACCATATTATTTGCTGATGATACAACCATCGTAGTTAGGAGCCAAGATCCAGGTTCATATGAGTCCGATGTCAATGAAGTCTTGACAGATATGAATAATTGGATAGTCAATAACAACCTTCTAATCAATCTTAGTAAAACTGAATATATGCAATTTCATTCTTGTAGAGCATTACCGCCACTACTTAATATCAATTACAATAACATTCACCTACACAAAAGCAATAGCATAACATTTTTAGGCATACATATTGATTCCTGTTTAAATTAGAAAGAACATGTTGATTCATTATGTAAAAGACTTGATCGTTTTATATTCGCTCTAAGAAAATTACGACAGTCTGTATCCCATGAAGCTGCTCTTACAGCCTACCACGGTCACGTTTCATGCGTTCTCAACTATGGTCTCATCCTATGGGGTAACTCTGTAGATGTCAAAAGAGCATTTAAAATACAAAAAGATTGTGTTCGTGCAATATGTAACGCTCCTATTCGCAGCCACTGTAAACCAATTTTCAAAAAACTTAAAATTTTACCTGTAGCCTGTATGTATATTTTAAAAATATGTAGTTTCGTTAAAAAGTTTCCAAAGTACTACGTTAAACGTTCTGATATACATTTTTCAAGTAATCCAAGATCCCGGTACAAAAATATGCTAAACCAGCCGCGATGTAACAAGGATATCTATAAAATAAACGTTTATAATATGAGTATTGTAATATACAACAAGTTACCAGCCCAAATGAAAACACTTGAGGGAAATAAATTTACACAAACACTAAGATATTGGCTTCTTGATCACTGCTTTTACAAGGTTGAAGAATTTATGAGTTACGAAGAGTAATTTGTATTGTATGATTTGTATGTTCATAATTATTTGTATGTTGTATATTTTGTTTAATTCTAAGTTTGTTTTGTACATTTCTTGTTAAAAACTACCGTGTTGTACAAACCCAATTTATTGTAACAGGATCCTAACAATTATGAGAAGGTTAAAACTATAAATAATTGTATATAAATGTAGTCTTTATAAAATATTCTGTGTGTATCTAGTACGTAGTTTAAATATTTACATACTGTTTAAAACAGTCGGAAAAGGTGATACAATAGATTTTTACAATACCACTGTAAGCTACCCTTTTTCTGTAAATAAATTTTTGTTTGTTTGTTTGTTTGTTTGTAAGTGAACTCGGTTCTTTTTTGTTTTATAATTATTAGATGTTACGTATAAGTTTTGGTAAGTAACCTCAGTTTTGGTTACGGTTTTGGTCGGTTGGATCTACCTGATTTGCGCCTGTTTTAGAGAAACATCAGAATTTCATGTCAAAAATATGTCCGTAAGTACAGAAGTAGATGTCATTTTGAATATCTCAAAGGTAAAAATAACCATTTAAGGAATATACTATTGTGATTTGTGTTACTTTTAGGTTAAGAAATTAGGACTATGGAACTTTTAGAATGTCAAATCACTTCCATCAGTCGAAAATTTTGTCAAATGACTGCTTACGATACTTAAACTGTGTTTTTAGTCAGCGATCGTTAAGCTTTAAGTTGGTGTTTAAAGTCATTATATTCGAGTATGCAATGATTTAAGTACGAATGGAGTCTAGTTTATTGACGAATATGTCACGGTAAACATAGAGTAGCTATCCGACATGTGCATACTCGTATACTGGGAAAATTGAATTGTAATCAAATTTTACAAGATACTTATTCTGATTGTTCGATTAAGCTGTTGCATACAACTTGTGCGTCAAATAAAATATTATGATGTCAGTGAGCTACGCAAAAGGCGTCTTTAAGATCTGTATCAGGAGTGACAGAAAATATATAAACAGGGTAGATCAAGGTGAATCAGATCGTAGGGCGCAGCGGATTAAAGTTTTTTGTCTTTATAAGATGGCGGCGCCGCGACGTGCGGTTATAACGCGTGACGCTATATCGCTGGCCGCTGGCCCTATATTACAGGGTTATATGTAATTTTATCGAATTGAAATTTAAACATTGTCATAGTGACACTAAGTCTAAATTTAACTGCCCTGAGAATGTTACATAGAACCCTATAATATGGCTGCGATATGGCTGTCCATGGCTACCCACGATGGCCACGATCTAATGAATTTGACAGAAATGCTTCTTGATCCGATTTGCATAGGTTTAGGTACACTTGAAAGTAACCTGGGTCGCGATTCGAAAAATAAACACACACACTGGACAGACACAGCTCCAACCCAACTCAACCCAACTCAACTCAACGCTATAACGACATTGACATTTGCTATTCGAACAGATTTTCATTCAACATTGCTCTCACATTGGTCTCTCATTGGTCACACATTGGTCTCACATTGGTACAACATTGGAACAATGCGTGACCAATGTGTGACCAATGTGAGACCAATGTTGAATGAAAATCTGTTCGAATAGCAAATGTCAATGTCGTTATAGCGTTGAGTTGAGTTAGGTTGGAGCTGTGTCTGTCCAGTGTGTGTGTTTATTTTTCGAATCGCGGCCCTGACCTGCTAGATTCCTGCTAGCTAGAGTAATGCATGACGTGATAGGCGATAAAATGACAACCATATATGATACGCGTAGGGGAGCTTGGGGCTTAATGTAACAGGGGTAAGTAGTAACACTCAATTTTTTCCTAGTAGATGAAAATATTTTCAGAGGATTTTTAACTTTATTAACGTGGTCTATTACATAGGAACTACCAGTGGCCTGTCTGACGACTCGGTGAGAGGACGTGTGCACGCGCGTCGATTTTGTCAGTTATTGTAAAATATCGTATCCGGAAATAGTTGTTTTTTGGCATTTCTCTATTTGAATATTATTAGTATATTTATCAAACATTTTAAAGAATTAGTTCTAGTTGATGTTAGTAGTTTTTATTTTTGGTAATTTTATGTAAGTTTTTAGTAATCCTAGCGTTTGCAAGAAAAGGTACCTTGGGGCAATTTGTAACGAAACCGTAGTGTTAGTTGTAACATGTTACAGCTGACCCCGCTTTATTTTTCATTGTAAAATGTGGGCTCACGTGAGATGTGCGACGAGAGACATTATTTCGTTTATATGTTTAAAATGTGATTCAGTTGAAGACTGAATAATTTTTCTTTATTCATCTATCAATACTTACTTATTTTGTATATGAAATGCATACCATATTGCAGTTATATGTAGTATATATATAATATATATAAATATAAGTATTTTTTATGTATATAACTGATCTATGATTCAGTTCAGAACGTCTGACTATTTTTCGTCACAAATAGCTGTGAGATTAAGATGCCTAATTACTTTTATCTACACTCACATTGTAAGTCCTCTAAAACGTGTTCAAAAACGGTAGGCAATGGCTAGCATTACCACAACCGATTTTACTATGATAAGCTTTTTATCTGTGGCAGTAACGTAATTTTAACTTTACATGCTCATATATTGATACGTTATGAGTTTAAAATTCCGAACATCGAATTTGATAACATAATGTAAATCCTGTCCTCCTTCCTGACCAACGGCACGCGCCCGCGCGACCGCCGGCACAATCGAGTTGGCCTTGGCGGTGCAATGGCGGTCATTCTATGGTTTCCGAACACTTCAGTTAGAATATATAATATGAGTGTAGATAAAGCAGTGTATGCAACTATACGTAATTAGGCCTTAAAACACTCGTGTGATCTTATTATGAAACTACTATTAAGAAGAGATATTTGAGATTTTAAGTTGAATAATTAAGAAACATTGTATTGTTAAGTTTTTTCCAATTGAAGTACTTTTTTTTTTGATGGATTTTTTTTCTGAATGTTGTCGTAAGTGTAAAATATTTGTAAAACATTAATAAATACTTTAAAACTAAAATAAATTAAATGAGCGTATTATTGTTACTACCTTTTTTTTTGACGGAGTGTGGAATGCCTTTACGCATCGTCTCCCAGGCCCCGAGAAGGCCTATTTGGGAGGTATGTGGGACTCGCCGCTCCTGACCCCTCTCCTAGCGAGAGGGGAAGAGCTGGCCCTACCCACTAAACCCCACTCCGGCGTTTCACCCTCTGTGCTGTTAATAAGGGCGCCATGGGTTCGAATGACATTTTAACTTGGCGCCCTTCAGCGGCCCCGGCTTTGTGCCAGAGCTCCCGCCCGATGGAGGGGGCGATCAGAAACGCTTGATCACCCTCCCCCCTGAAGAAATACTAGGGGGCCGTGCAATGCGGGTCCCGAACCCGCTGGCTCCACTCCTCAATTAAGGGTCTTGTCTGTTGAAGGCAAGTCGCCTTCGACCTTGCCGTCTGCGCCGGAGAGGTAGCGCATCAGCACTGTCTTCGCGTTCCCTCTCCGCCGCCTCCTTCTGTGTCATAACCTGTTCACAGAAGGAGGCCACCGCGTCCCATTTTCTCTCGCTGCCCAGCATAGTTGCTATTATGCAGTGCAGCGAAAGGTCCGCTATCCCCGTAGCCATTACGAGGGCCGCTCGTTCTACGGCCCAGCGATTACACACCTCTAGTGTGTGCTGGGCCGTGTCGTCCTCCGCGCCACATTCTGGGCATTGGGGCCCTGGTTCCCTCCCTATCAAATGCAGGTAGTGTCCGAAGCAGCCGTGCCCGGACACCACTTGCGTCATTCTGAACGTCAGGGTCCCCTTCCGCCTGTCTACCCACTCGTCTATTACAGGGAGGATATCCCCTATGGTCCGCGTGCCATAGCGGCTATCCTCCAGTGCGTCCTTCCAGCGCATTCGTAGGCGTTCTGCAGCCCTCCGGGCCATCCTCTCAGCCTCCTCCGCGTCTAGGGGCTCCCCCCTCCTATTCGCCTCCGCCTTCAGCTGGTGTCCCTCCGCTAGCACCACCGCGTCCAATTCCCAAGGCGGGGTGCCAGCAAGCAGGCACATCGCAGCGTGAGACGTAGTGCGGTACGCCCTAACTATTCTTTGGGCCACCACCCTCTGCGGCCGACGGAGCGACGCTCTCGTTCGCTCCGTCAGTCTGCCGGCCCAAATTGGTGCCCCGTAGAGTGCCATACTTCTCACCACTCCCGCGTAGAGCCGCCTGCATGGGGCATTAGGCCCTCCCATATTGGGTAGTAGGCGGCCCAGTGCAGAGGCTGCACCCACGAGACGGGGAGCTAGTCTCGTGAAGTGCTCCTCAAACGTCCACTTTCTGTCCAGGACAAGGCCCAAATATTTTATGTGGGCCCTGACCTGGACAGTTTCTCCTCCGACCCTTAGAGAGGTGTCCGCCCGCAGTCTCCATCCTCTTGCTCCCCGAAGGACCATGGCCTCCGTCTTTGGTAGGGCGACCCGGAGCCCGAGGAGGCTTATACGGTGGACTGTGAGTTCAGTCGCTACCGCCGCCCTTCTAAGCACCTCCTCTAATTCCCTACCCCGCACGGCCACTAATGTGTCGTCCGCATAACACACAGTGACTATGCGCGGAAGTTGGGGGATTACCCAATCATACCCGAGGTTCCACAAGAGGGGGCCTAAGACTGGTTCAAAAAATATTCTATACTTTTCTTATTATATGCTTTCTTCCACAAAATGTTACAACAAGCCCCCGGCTCCCCTACTATGTAGAAAGTACTCTGAGCAAAATTGACCAATAATAAGCATAAATACATACATTTTAAGGTCAATACGTTACGGATGTTCACGTTTCACATTGATTTTCTATACTTACTACGGAGAAAACATATACACCACGACGCGAATTTTTTTTTTTCTCGTAGTTTTTGTATGAGAAAAGCTTTAATATTGTATATATTTAAAAACTGCATTAAATATGCCTCCGTATGATATTTTTTTTATATAAAAATAAATGATATTTATTAGTTATATAACGTTCTAGAAAATAATATTTTTTTGAGTGGTTTTCCTCTCCGCAGAACCTTTTTTTTAAATATGGATTTTTACTTTTTTAATATCAAAAAACCGGCCAAGTGCGAGTCGGACTCGCGCACCGAGGGTTCCGTACAAACCTGTAGGTATACAGGATGATTCGTGAGACGTGAGCAGGCTTAACACTACGGATTCAGTTAATAATAAGCTATTGTTTGATATCAGTATTAGTGTGATAAGAGCAAAAAAAAAATTTTAAGTAAAAATAAAAAGTTTAAAATTAGTTACGACACGCATGGTCACTCTTCAATTAGAATACTCCGTCGCGTACTGATGATCTGATACATATCACAGAAAAACAAGAGAATATTCTGTCAAATTGATGTCTGGTTACTTTGGAAACATCGTATCTTACTTAATTTGACAATTATTTTTCATAATCAAAGTGCTGTCATGATTGTTAAAGAGGTTTAGATCTTTATGGATTTGTTTATGTAGGGTGACCATGATTACAGGGAACAAAATTTCTACGACACAAAAAGGTAAAAAAAAATTGAAAGGCGTTATTGTTTCATATATACATGATGGCGGCCGATTCATTATCGTTAACTAAGTGTGTAGGGTTGTTCCTGCTCACGTCTCATGAATCACCCTGTATAGGGGTAGTAACTTCAAACTTATTTAAAAAAAATTATATGATGTTACAAAAAATTTATGTGCTATAAAACGTTGCTTCGTACCAAATTTCAAGATTCTGAATTCACGGGAAGTAGGTTTTGATTCCTTTGCGAGTTTCGAAAATTTGCGGAAATTTGCGGCATAAACGGCTGTATCTTTTGATTGCGTTGACTTAGAAGTTTGATTTTTTCACAGCACCAAGGAACAGTAGACCTGAGTATTTGATATAAATTTCAGCTTGATACCTTTACGCGTTCCTGAGAAAAAGGGTCTTGACAGACAGACAGACAGACGGACAACAAAATGATCCTATAAGGTTTCCGTTTTTTCCTTTCGAGGTACGGAACCCTAAAAATTAATTCTGCATGTCTGTTTTATAAGGAAACGATACCACACAACCCCTAGCAGCCTTAACCAGAGAGTAAAAACATATTGCACGGGACCCTTGATTTTGACGTGAAGGTCCAAAAATTTTACGGACCTCCAATACTTAAAAATATTCATCGTGGGGCAGGCACTCTATCCATCGTCAAAAATTCACAACTTTTTCTCGATGCGCACAATTTTTTCAATTTCAAGCTCTGCTAGATATCATAGTTGTCTCGCAAGCGACTGTCAGTTATGCCATGTTGAATCGTGGCCCTGATCTGTGAACCCTTTTGTTTTCCTGCAACGCACACAACCTTTCTAACTGGGTACCTCATCTGTTGTTTTTTATTTTATTTTTCAATTGATTTCTGTGTTATTGTTATATTTTATACTGTTTTTTTTGTATAGTGTGTTATTGCAATAATCAAATAAATTATTTATTTATCTATCTACCCTATAGAAATTTCCGTACAAGGTGACCGTCTTTATTCTATAAGTGTAGAATTCTCTTAAGACTTTATTGGACCGGCGTTAGAAGTTCCAAGTAATCGTTTGTAATGAACCCCGTTCTTGTGACCCCATTACTTAACATTATGAATAGAGTTCATAAGTACTTAAATGTAACGGTTGAATTGCCATGAGCAGAGACGTGTTTAATGCATAGCAGGGTTTTTTATGACCGTAGGTATGTTTGTATAAAATGAAAACTTCGTTCTTCTTTCAAGACTTAAATTACCAAAACTCCTTTTTAGTGGCACTTTCTATTATTATGTCCCAAACTTCAAGATTTTACTTCACTGGTTAGGCTTGTGCTTTAATTGTCAGTATCTAGTTATCGCGACTGATTTATTAATTGAGATGAAGCTTTGCAAAGTCTGCTTCTCTCTCTACCGCCAGGTTTAATCCTCAACATCTTGTCAGAAACTGTCTAACACTTGGATAAAAGGACCCGCAGCAAACATAGGGAAAAAGTGGTTTCAGTCAAATCGTATGAAATTTTAGTATGATGTGGATTCAGGTCTCCTTATTATTTTTTTATAAAGGCGCAACTCCCTCAGAAGTACACTGTCAGAAATAATCAGTATCTAGTTATCGCGACTGATTTATTAATTGAGATGAAGCTTTGCAAAGTCTGCTTCTCTCTCTACCGCCAGGTTTAATCCTCAACATCTTGTCAGAAACTGTCTAACACTTGGATAAAAGGACCCGCAGCAAACATAGGGAAAAAGTGGTTTCAGTCAAATCGTATGAAATTTTAGTATGATGTGGATTCAGGTCTCCTTATTATTTTTTTATAAAGGCGCAACTCCCTCAGAAGTACACTGTCAGAAATAATCAAGATTATATTATTATTTTTCTATGACGTGTTCCTTAAGTCTTTATAAGGCAGAGGGAATATATTTCCCACCATTATTTGAACTTTATTTCAAAGTGATAGAATTCAATTTCGCCTAATTTCTGACACCCTTTTGCCTTTAAAGGGTTAAAATCGAAATTTTGAAATGTCCCACACTGACACTTACTGGCGTTAAATATGATCTCAATAACGTTTATGTCACGTTGAAATTGCATTTTATTGCAAAAGCAAAGAGAAAGAATTTACGAAAAATTGGAAGTTATATATGTTTTGTATGAAACAAATATACTTGATTATTTCTGAAAGCATACTTCTGAGCTAGTTGTGCCCTTATAAAAAAATAATCAGGAGACTCGAATCTAAAGGTTGAACACGCCAAAATTTGGGCATGTAAAAATAGCTATAGTTATTCGAAAAATGGAGATATTCAAACTTTTTAAACAACAATTTTCTCACAAGGAACTGGGCTATAAAATGATGATAGTTTTATTTTCGTTTATTTATTCATTGGAAAAATGTCGAGCGTACAACATCAAAAACGTGAACGCATTCTGCACGAACATGTAAAAAATCCCATGTTAAGCTACAAAGATATCGCAAAAAGGCTGAAATATCCACAATCTACGGTTGGTCACGTATTAAAAACATTCCGTGAAAACACGCTTGACAATAGATAGAAAGCCAGGAAGTGGTGGGTTGCAGGGAGTCAAGAATAAGAAAAAGGAACAGAGTATTTTAAAGATTTTTGCCTCAAATCATACGATTTCATCTCGTGATGTTGCTAAAAAAGTGAAAATTTCTTAGTCTTTTGTCCAAAAAGTGAAACAGAGGGCAGGACTGAGGAGTTATAAAGCCCAGGCCTCACCAGATCTAGACTCAAAATAGAACTTATCCGCAAAGAAACGGTCGCGAAAACCTTATGAATATTTTCTTACAAAATTTGAATGCGCGGTGATGGACGACGAGACGTATATAAAAGCGGATTTTAAACAAATACCTGGTCAAGAGTTTTATACTAGCAAATTACGAACAGATGCTCCTGAAGATTGTGAATTAAAAAAACGAGGGAAATATTCAAAAAAATACTTATATAGATATTTATCGGAAATATTGTTTACAGAATATTGTTTGCTGCCTTTTATAAGACAGCATGCCTCACCACCGCTGTTTTGGCCAGATCTAGCCAGTTACTAATACGCAAAATCAGTTATGGAATGGTACAACGCTAACAGGATCATGGTGGTAACCAAAATATGCAATCCGCCAAATAGTCCAGAACTGCGGCCTGTTGAAGAGTACTGGAGTATTATGAAAGGAATTCTAAAAAAGAAAGGCGGAGAAGTAAAATCGGTCCCTCAGCTACAAAAAATACGGACCTGGGCGACGAAAATCTTTCCTAAAGAGAGGGTGCAAAGTCTTATGAGCCGTGTGCGTAGAAAATTCGATCTATGGCTTACTGTGTAAACATTAATTAGATTTAAAAATGTGATTTTAGAGTTCATTTTTGTCATTTAATGTGGTATTCATAATGTAGTTATTTATTCTCAAACTGGTTTAAAAACAAATTCTGTGTGCCTAAGTTTTGGCGTGTTCAACCTTTACATCGTACTAAACTTTCGTGAGATTTTACTGAAACCACTTTTTTCCTATGTTTGCTGCGGGCTCCATTATGACAATGAAACTTAATAGGCCGAAATTTTAGTATTTCTATACTTTTCATTTCGTTCTAAAAATGCTTTACACAAAACAATTCTTAGTAAAAGATTCCAACGTCTCCACATGTCTAAGAAAGGGGGTGGCATAGGCTCAAGAAAATCCAAGCTCCGCCCACGCGTGGCCACCCTTTCTATTCGCGGATTTTTAGGACTTTTCCCGTCTTACGTGACATGTGTGGATATAAGTAGCTGGGGGGGAACATCGTAAGATTGATATGTACCCTTTTTCTTGCGTGCTATACGACATGTGGATGTTTTGGGGCGGGAAGTATGAGGTAAAGGTGTCCCAATATTCGAAGACGAGGGATTTTCCCTGTTATACGCCTTTAAATGACATGTGTGGTGGGAAAAAAGGTTGATGTCTACGGTTACAACGAGAACAATATTCAGATATCTCAAACCAATAATATAACTAGAGACCGCACACGCGTACTACCGTGGATAGACATAGATGACAATAAAATCACTTCTACAGCACAAAACAAAACGATTTACCATTGTTTTCCTTAGCCGACACAACTTTCTAAGAAAAATATCAGGTTTTCTCGTAGTAAACACAGAAATTCTTGAAGAAATCACGAATTATATATGTTTGTGACCCTCCACTGTTATAAGTAATGGCGTAGAGGGTAATCAAAAAATGTGAGTCTTCGATAAGGACCAACCACCTTCACTGTCGTACCTATTGAAAGTGTAATAAGACCATCCCGTTCGATCTTGGTATTGTTATTACCATGACAGGTCTATGTCTAGTATATGTCAATGTCAGATATGAATGTATAACGTATACTTTTCACATTTCATCGTTCCATATTACGTAGTCAGCACCTTTATCCCAAATATAAATAATTCTACAGAATAGTTACAGACCCTTCTGCGACCTCCATGTCTTGGCCTGTAATGCCGTTATCGGTCGTCTTGCACCCACTCAGTAGCTGAACGAACCCTTCTATGTAAATGTCAACAACAAGGCGTTCTTAGCTGCAACCTTAGAAATTTCAATGCCACCTTATTAATGAGTTGGTTAAAATCAAAATTTTACAAGTACTGCTAAGTAACAGGACTGTACCTCAAGGTTTGATCATACATAGTTGATTACTCATTTCATCATAGGTAGAATAATATATATACAAAGAAATTGTAGGCCCTACGGATCCAGCCGCCCGTAAACTTCACGTAGACTGGATCGAAATTAGAAATGCGCATAACGCTTCACATCTTTCGCTCTTAGGCACTCGTCCCACCGGCGGCGAGTAAGCGAATTAAGTTAAGCGAGTAGCATTACATCGCGGGCCTTAAAATGCTACTCGCTTAACTTTACTCGCTTACTCGCTCTTGGTGGGACCAGTGCCTTACGCTCGCGGAGATATTGTATCACTCATTTCACTCAGTGGATCTGTTCGCATATTCGCATCGTCTCACTTGTTTGACTCGGCCGGCCTATTCGAATCATAAGTGGGAAAGAGCGAGCAACTAATATTGTAAACACTGAGATAGAAGAGTTACTGAGCGAGTTAAATCTTTAGTGAGTTGAATCAAAAGATATAGTTCATTTAAATCACACACCCGTGAACGGCCCATGTCTAATCGTAATAGAAAGTATGAAAAATCCTCTAGGTTCGACTGCCCACTGCCTCTGATCTCCAATCCCACATCAATAACCAGAATGCATGCAATGTCAAATAGAAACAATTGTACTGGAATGGTACCAGGTTATGCTACCTCCGTATCTAGGTCTGCCAGTCTGTCACGTTAGCGGTATCTTGTGACACATACTCCGAAGCTATTAGACAACTTTAATCAGCCTTTCTTAGCTACAACCTTAGTCAATGTCATCTAGAAGACTCTTTATGATGTATCTTACTGTGCTATACAAAGTGGCCTAAAAGAAATATATTCCCGTTAGCTGTAAGGTTTTGGGACCCAACCATTGGATTTTTGTAAGGCCATTGAGCGGTGGTGGGTAATGGCCCCTTCCAAAAATCAAATCAATCTGAGAGGTTCCAAATCCATCTTGGGAGGATTGGTTGGTTCCCAAAACCTTACAGCCAACGGGATTATAGTTTTTTTTTGGCCACCTTGTCTATGTTATGTATGCTTTTGGTCTCTTCAGCCGCAATGAGTTGGTAAAACCAAAGTTTTAAGTATAATAAGTATCGGTAAATAACGGTGACTGTATCTCGAGGTACACTGCCCACTGCCCCTTGACCTTCGATCCCACCTCATTAGCCGGATTGCATGCAATGGGTGTTAGCACGAAATAATTTATCAACAATACTCACAATCTCACCAAATATCTTGAACAATAGCAGTGCAGTAATATTTTGCAGTATATTATTTATAAAGGCGTACAGAGTGTATCATTGCTGAGCTAAGGTCTTTCCCTTGTTTTATATCCGTCTGATTTCTAAGGAATATCACAGTATAATGTTTGTAATTTTGAATTAAAATTTTAAGCTTGCACAAACACAGAAGCTTTTAAAACTACCTACTTATACACTTAAGATAAAGATATAATTAAAGAAACTTTAAAAACCACGTGATTAAAGGACCCTAGTCAGAAAATGACTTAATTGGCGTCTCATGACTCATGAGTAATCACCACCACCTTTTTGTGTACCTTGGATTCAGTTGCAAAATTTGATCCCAGACATAATATCCACTTTCTAAAGATCGTCGTAATTCGTATACTTCTATGACATCTTAAAAGAGAGTATTATATTTTTAGTAAAATTATGTTCGCCATTAATTTGTAAGTATACTAATTCAGTATTTTTTTAAATAAAACTGCATTTCTTAATTAGATATACGTTTTCACTTATGAGCTGTTCTAAAAGCAGTGCTTCCTCTTAAAGCAGTGCTTAGTACCTACTTAAGTCGAAATACTGGAGTTACCTACACTGTACCGTACCAATACAACAATCTAACCAAATATCTCAGCACAATACCCACCCACGATAGCTATCGTTAACACGATAATAAATAATAATTCCCATTTCTCATACAAATCAGGCAACGACTCGGTGTGGAGTGGAGCCGATAAGCGCCCACGCCGCTCAGGTGATAATTGAAGTAATGCTGTCTCCCCACTTACGGTTTATTGCTATAGCTATACAAAGTAGTAATTGTTTAAGATGTCGGAATCTTACTTAAGGGCTGACAACACCCGATGTTCTTCAAATTGACTTAACTCAAAGAGTTTTTAGCTATAACTACTTGTGAGAAAGTAAAAAAAAATTAAGTCCCACAGTAAGCTCAATAAGGTTTGTGTTGTGAGTACTAGACGATGATATATATATAGGTATTGATAAATACTCAAATACATAGAAAACATCCATAACTGAGGTACAAATATATCTGTGATAAACACACAAATAAATGCCCTTCCCAGGATTGCTGCTTCGTAGGCAGTGTCACTACCAACTGGGCTAGGAGGCCGTTAAAAATATATTCGTTATATTTGGAAGAACTTCGTTAATTCCGATACACGATTGGGAGAAATCCGCTCTATAGAAAATAATTCCAAAGTTACATCTTAAAATTAGCTTTGAACAGTTGTATGTCTTTAGTTTATTGACTTATACGTCTGTAACTAAGGACAAAATTCCACCACACTAATACTAAAAACTTTGTTGTTTTATATTTCTCAATTAAGGCGTAGTTTTTTTTTATTCATCATTTTGCAAAATTTGCAATGAGCTCCCATACTAATCGTAACACAGTGTTTCCCTTTCACTCGCGCTGAAAAAGACAGGGAGGGAATTTAGCTGTTGTGAGCCCTTAAGAGCTTCTACCTACAATTCCGACATCTTAAAAAAAATATTCCTTACGAGTACGAGTATATTTTATTTGGGTGAGCGCTGTCCATAAGATTTTCTTTAATTTTGTGGCTCGCAGAGAGCAACCTACATGGCCATGGCCCTCGACCGCGCCTTTAATAGGAATGTGATTGGTCATGAATGTGTGAAGAATTGTACAATTATCTTTATTCTTCTTCTATCCTCATTGTTGCGTACTAAAAACCCCGTTGAAGAGATAAGTAGCGTAAATCAGTTTAATCATCCCTTTGTTCTGTGAAGTGATACAAAGAGATATATTGTCTCTGATCTTCATACAGTTGCTTCCTTTATACATTATTGTTGAAGCAAAACCTGCATTTCAAAATTCTGAGATACTATTGTCATTTCGATAGCAATATCCAAATATTTTGTTGGAAAACCCACATTCGAATTCAATACCAGTTCAGACCAAAACTTCAAATAGGTACCTATCATTTCGACATAACTACCCAATCTGCCGATGGCTCTCACCGACCCGCGCTCCACGCGGTACTCGCGCGATACTCATGAAGTACTCACGCGATACTCACAGGGTACTCACGGGATACTCGTCGGGTGCTTGGAGCGACAGCGGGCTTGGCGATGGAGATAGTGCATGCTCCCAATTTCAGGTCGCTCTCGAAACGCTAATTTCGGAATGTTTGCGCGCTGCATTTTGTGATGGGTTTAAGGTTTAAGTTGGCTTTAGGTGAGGGTGTTTAATGTTTATCTTGGTCTTATACGAACCGACGGATTTATTTAAAATTTCCAGTAGTTTTAATACACGGAACAATGGTGTTCCGGATTTTGGTAGGCGTATTCGGAGCCGAAGCCAACGCGCAGAGGCACTTTCGACAATTTAATGAAATGTATGGAGTATTTGTATATTTCCTCGTCACGTAGTTGAACATTTTCAAAAATGTTGGTATAATACAAGATATTTTTGGCGTACAAACAGCAACATTAACTGTACATCGGTGGACCTTATTACAAAAGGCATAAGGTCCACCGATGGGCAGTTAACAGTGTGGGCGATGGTACAGTCGCCATCAGATATAACGGAGCGGCCAAGGTGGTCACAAATATCTGAACAATGTCTCTATTGTCAAGGCGATAAAGTGCATGATCAGATATTTTTGAGTACCTTGGCCGCTCCGATATATTTGATGGCGACTGTACCTAAATATATTCGCTTTCTTATTAAGTACCTATTTCTATTCATAACGGTGAGCTATTTCCATCCAAAGAGAAGTAATCTTTTAAAACATCTATTTTTTACCTACGATTTTTAAAGGAAAATGGTAGCATCTTTTAAGAAATCCATTGTTAGTAATGTTTTATGTGGTACATGGCTATTGATGATCTCGTCTCGTCCAATCGTCGATCAGAAAACCGGTGATCCGACACAAACTTGGCCGGCGTTTTTTTCTCTCATACTTCACATAGCCTATTGACCCTATTCCTGTTAATGCAAGTATCGTTCTCAAGTGCCCTTAAGACTCAAGATGATACCTCCGTCTGGCATTTCTTGCATCATTCGTAACATGAACCAATACAAGAGGACTGACAATTTAGCACCATCTATCGATCTACGCAATTAGTAACGCAGCAGGTGTCAGTTTTGTCTATTTTTATCGGTGCTTTGACCTGAGGCCAGAATAACTAATTCACCATTCGACAGATGGCGCTCGGAAACTCGAATAAAACGTAAGCGCCTAATAAAAGGGATGACGATGCCTGAATTTCGAAAGAACGCGATTTTTTAAACCTAAAGATTGTCAGTCCTCTAGTTTTTGCATTTATGCTCGTAGGTGCGTCATTATGCGTAAGTAATTTGTAATAAATGTATTACAAATTACTTACGGGTGACTGTTAACCTAAACTAATAAATAATGTTGTTTGTGTTAATGTGTTGTTGTTTTGTGTGTGTGTTGGCTATTTTATGAGACTTAAATTAGTTTGAACTTTAAACCATCCAACCGAATAATTTTAACTCAAAATAACCTTTACAGTCAAAGCAGCTGTCTGTCAATCGATTAAATTTATTCTATTGTATACTGTCAATAAACAAACGGATCTCAGATAAACCGGTATCTCGTTTCTTTCCAGTAGCTTAGCCACTTAGTAACCTTCAGAATAATACGAATTATAAGGCTTATAATGGTGATAAACTTTGTTTATAGTGACAGCGGGTTATTTCACTCGTGATCAATCACGTACGTCTACCGTAGGTTCTATTAAGGTAAGGGACAAAACTGGCAAAGGGGACAATAAGGAAAATTAATCCGTTTTGTTTAGATCTTCGGCTCTTCCAGTATTTAGTTTAATAGTTTGATGAAAAATAGGGTGTTAATTCTTTAAAAAATACAAAAAATATTTATATAAAATATTATTTAAAACCAAAGACTAGACTAATTACCGGAACCTGAGTAACGCGGATTTTTCTTTTAAATTGTAATCCTGTTACTTATTTGAATAATAATAAAAACTCTTTTAAATATATAAAGACAGAAGACTAGTTTAGTTACCAAACCCGAAGCACGCGGCCCCTCAATGCAAGCTCACGCCCGCGCCTGACTTTGCACTTATAATATGGAGGTTGTCCTAGCTAGGGTTGTCAAAGAGAATAAAAACCCACGATTTATTTTTATCACAGTCTGAACAGACCGGTTCGTACATCCGGTTCGAAGGACAAAAATGTACGAACCGGTCTGTTCGCACTGTCAATATGTCAGATCTATGTCAAACCTATGTCAGATGATGCAAGATTAAATAATCATATGTCAGGAATAATGTCAAATGAACTAACACTCGTGCGGTGCTAATGATTGGCTTTAATACACTGAATTAATCTAATTATATAATATAGGTTACACATGTCAACAGATTTGCCTAAAGGCGACGCTATACTTAATGCGATGCCATGTAACATAGCTAGATCGTACAGAACCATACTTTTAGAGACTACCATTGAGTGTATGGATGCGACGTAATGAATCCGATGTTTAATTTTAAAGAATGGGTTTTTTTTGTTACAGCGCCATTTACGGGTTCTTTGCATGTTTATCCTCATTATTGACAAATTAACATTAGTCACATCACCACAACTATGTTGACCACACATTCTTGTTTTGTTTGGAAAGTCATTCAGTACAATTTTTATTATGGACTACAATATAATTCCAAGCGACATTACATTTACATTTTTGACAAAGAAATTTTGGTTTTAAATTCCATTATCAATATCATCGCAAACTTATTGTAAATTTAGACTTGATATAGGTAACTTTTATCTCGACATTTAGTGTTGTCAATTTTTTTAACAACTAACTAGTAGAAAATGCTCTAGGTACTTTTTTAACCGAAAGCTGTAATAAATGTGGAATCAATTTCAATAATCGCCAACCCTAAGATCACCGAGCAACATACTTCTAGTCTACTTGAAAATTATAAAGAACGTAGTGTGTACAATTTTCAATTATTTATGAAACCTGTGACACGAAATAATTTTCAACAAGGTAAACTTTGTGTGGGAAAATTACTAACAGGCCCTATGTTTAAATAGGTAACCTGAGCAAAACGGTCTTATTCTCAAATTAGCCTATGACGAATAGGCATGTCCACACCTGACGCACCGCCTCGCGAGGCTAGCCGAGCCAGATGTGGACCTGCGTAATTAGAATGATATCCAAAACGGTTTGATTTAAGAACTTGTTCTTATCTTTGTCAATGTTCATTATATCGATATCGATAAAATCCTCGAAACTTTCACTAAATATTAAAATCTAAATAACGGAAAATTTTATTAATCATGATTTTTGCTCATGTTTATCACTGACAATGTTAGCGGTAGGGTAGACCGGGGACAATAGAAACACGTCATGATTGAAACAAATCAAATTTCTCGATAACTATAATACCTACGCGTCTGACGCAACACTCGGAACACGCGGTCGGCCATGTTTGAATCCTTGGCCAGGAGCGCTCGAGCGCCGGTGCAAGACGGGATTGTCCACGAGCCAAACCAGTTTTTCGCGGTAAAAAGTAAGTATTTGTGCTCTCGTATATTTTCTTATAACTTCGTTTACTCTTGTATTTTGACTAATCAAATTATTTTGGTGTTATGGTTAGGAATAAACGAATGTTTTTAATGGCCATTGATCAGCGTTCGAGTCTTTTTTATATATAATATTTGACCTTGAAGTGAAAAACGTGGTGTGGGGACGATAGAAACAACTTGCTTGTGGACGATTGAAACGTTTCAATCGTCCTCGCGTTTTAATCGTCCCCAAAAGTAACCGACTTCAAAATATAAGGCTCTGTATTCGATGCACATGTTTGTTCTATTAATGTTCACATTTATTTGTGTAGGTTTTGACCTAGTTGATAAATTATGGATATACAAAGTTTTTTTTTAAATCTGCAGTTTTTTTATTCGAGGTTATGTGAACATTTGTTTTTAACCGACTTCATAAAAAAGGAGGTTCTCAGTTTGACCCGTATGTTGATTTGATATGTTTGATATATAATAATAATACGTTTTAGCAACAACCGACTGCTGCCAACCGGCTGATTAAAGAGGTCGGCCTCTGCTAAAATGTATGTCAGAGAAAGTTTAACTATTTTTTTTTTGATTGGCATAATGCATATGTTTTTGTTTAAATAATAAAACAATTTAAACTGATTATTTTATTGCATCTATTATTTCATTTTACATTCCGACGTCTGCAACACTCGTCACAGGGTGTATAGGAAAGGTTATGATTGGAACATTGTTATAGTTGAAACAAGCACTTTTGTATGAAACATAATAATGCTTGTTTTTTTGCGATTCTTTATCGTTATATCTTAGAATTGCATTAAAACTACTTTGGTTAAGGTAAATGTATAAGGTAGCAGCGACAAAGAAAACTAAAAGTCGTATACTCTTTTTTTTACCAAGTTTTTTTATCGAGATGTTCAGATGCTCATAAATTGAGAAATGTTTATGTTATGCTTGCAAACTTTTGATGAGCTCATTGTATGCCGAGGTAGGGATGAAAAAGATTGAAACAGATATAAGTACTTTTATTGTGCCGAAGATATTTGAGTGTTTCAATTGACCTCACATAGTGTTTCAATTGACACTCATGTGAGGTCAATTGAACCATACTGCCCCATTATCTTTATTACATTATTGTCAAAAAACTATGGATTATAGACCATCCAAATACATTTAGAACTAGATAACTAACCTTGAAATATTTTGAGCGTACATCTTTCTACTCATAAAAATATAACGGTCACAGGAGGTTAAAGGCAAATTGTTTCAATTGTCCCCGGTCTCCCCTACTGAATAATAAAATTTAAATAAAAAAACTGGCACTAGTAGTAGGTAAATACACCGTTGTTATTGTTATACATTATTGTTGTTTTCTTGTACAATAAAAAACAAAAATGAAGAATTGACTTTTTTGAAAAACAGGAAATCGGTCCGAAAAGTTGTTTTAATTTTACCATTGTATAACCACGGAAAAACAAGCCTAAGTACTTACCTACTGACGCTATACTTTCATTCCATTACTTTAGGTAAATATCAAAATATTCAAGGAGCATCTTGAATGCGCTCACCCAGCTCAACTCTCCCGTCGAAATTTTTCAATTTTCTTTCAACACAAGTACTCATATTATTCGTTCTTTGTTACCGGCACCTGCATTGTAGTTTAACAGCTAAATACATTTGAATTAAGCTATAATAAACCGTAACCCAATGTATTAGGAACTTGAACACGTTACTTGTAAGTTGGCAAGTTTGTACGGGTGACAAAGGGGTTACGTCCCCTTCGTATCAGACGTTTAATTCCAAAAAGTCTGAAGCGCAACGTTAGAGCATCTTGCATAAGCCCATTTCGTTTTGAAGAATACAAATCCTGCATAGTTGAAAAAGGGATTAAGTATAATACAATTCTAGCTAAAGATAATTCGTTTTAGATGTAAAAGCCGATAGCCATTACATTTTTCTGCCGTCGTGTGTACTGTCTCGAGATTTGCCGAGGATTTGTACCGATTTGATGGATGCTTAAGCTTTTATGATTTGCAAGAAAATGAGTATTACGGGACTTTTAGGAAATTATATGGATACATTGTAGGCGGTTATGTTTGGAGGGTTTGCATCTAATCATCAGTTTTGTATTTTATGCGGGACATAAAATATGTTGTATCAAAATAAAGACGCAATAAACATTTAACAATAGATAGATAACAAAAAAAAATCCGTACCGAGCGTTAATGTAGAACATTTCACAAAAAACATCTAAAGAAAAACTGATGTTGAATATAATTCTAAATACGAACAGAAAACCTTTTGTTGACTGATTACCAAATATATATATCCATGAACCTAAACCGCCACACTAAAGCACCAAAAACATTATATAGTAAGTTTCTTCCATTTCTAAAAAACGAGATAACCTCTGAAATAACGTAAAGAATAGTATTAATAAAAAGCGCTATCAATCTTACTGGCGTACAAGACTTCTGCACCCAGACAAAGAATAAACAAATAGAAAGGACAAACGTTAATAAATTAAGTTCCATAAGCCACGAGTCCATATTATGCACAACATTTTTTATTCACTTACAAAATTCAAAAGGACAAACATTAAAATCGTCTAGCGTGCAGTCTTTAATGCTGGTTGCATTTTTAAAGAGGTGCAAATGAGAAGGTTCAGTTACAACGCGCGAGCAAAACGTCCGACCTTCCTTTGTTTTTACTACAGCGACCGTTTCATCTGACCCCCGTTTGAACTCACCCCTGAAGAGATTTCCACGAGCATACAGAGCTCAATGTTACTTGGACGCCGCATAAAGAACAGAGGAACGAAATAACTTAAAAAGAAAAATTAATACGGTGAAAAAGAAAATAGGAACTGAATGAGAAAATGGTACGCCGCGGTGTAATGCGACGTCGTTACTATGCGAAAGTAACTCTTATTCAAAAGAAATAAGGACACATAGAATCGTGAGAGCCACTTTGGACAATGCCGCAAAGTCTGAAGATATGTACGAGGATGTTTGAAAAAAAGGCATGTCAGTGCTAACATAAAAGTTCTTTGGAGATTGTGATCTTTTATTAATGAAGTTTTTGGCGCATGTTATCTTAAAGCTTGCTATTTTTGCTGTGAAAATATACCTACCTCCTCGTATCAAAATATCTAGTCACGTTAAGATTAACGTTGGTAAATCAGTTCCTTATCATAGCAAACCAAGTTATGATAAAAGTAAGTTTTAAGTTGAAAGTTTAGCTTCAAATTTTTTACGGGTTAGTTCCAACACTTTCAACAGTCTGCTATCGATGCGACAATGGTTTTGAAATAAAAGAGCTGAGGTAGTAAATTATACCCATGATTTCTTTATTTAAAAAATACATATGTTTAAAACTGTTGTAAATTTACTACGACTGATTTCGGTTAGTGTTGTGTAGTGATTTAACGCTTGGTCGATGTTTCGCTCTTCGAGTAATTATTACATATATGTCAACGTAAAATCTAGTCATAATAAGTGCCAGTACAAAACATTTAACTGATCGTAGTTAATCCGTACGTCATTGAAATACGATATACAATTTGCTGTGTCTAAAACACAAGTCGTATAGATGTAACCGTCATGTCATGTAAGTGTCGTGTCATGTCCGTCCGGAGAAACATGGAATGGGCACATGACCACGACTACTGCGTCACGGCTAACTTCCGTAGTTTGTCTTACATGACCCAAAACTGGACATAACATGATATCAGGGACTATAAATTATATAGATAGCCACAGTCTAAGAAGTTTTTTGAGGCCAAAGTCTGAAGTAGCGCCATCTGGACGAGAGCAACCTAAAGATACAAAAATAGTAAGGGAAATGACATTGCGTTACAGCGCCATCTAGCTTCCAGATGGCGCTTCAGACTTGGGCCTCAAAAAGTTCTAATACTGTGGTCAGTGGTGGTCTTTATTATTTATAGTCTCTGATGATAGGTAGTATAGTTAATTAGACGTAGGTACTAGGTAGTCTAATGTGAATATTGGACAGACTTTGACACATCAAAACTTTTCTATTTTGTTTGATTTATTATCATAATTTTTTGTCGAATTGGTTGAATTAGTAAGGCACAAAGTTAAGTTAGGACCAGACGGCATAAAACCACAGCTCTCTGCCACGAGACCTTAGCAGAAAACAGAGATTTTAAACCATGTAGCCAGTGGTTGGTGCCAAATTCTACATGACCTTTAAACGCCCTTGGTGACTAGACGTGCTGGTTGACACCATTGGCAGAAGCGGTTGGTTGGCTGTCAACCATATAGGTTGGTTGGCTGTCAACCATATAGATGCTCGCATCAACAACTCGCTTCAACCAAGATCACGTGGTAGAATCTGCGGCTATCTGTCGTCTGGCCCCAACTTAAGTTTAATCAATTTGAAGAGGTTTCTTGTTCGTAATTTGCTGCTCTTTCGATCAGTTTACCTACCTGTGTATATATGTATACAAAAAATCAAGTACGGTAGGTACATCAACAAAAATAATGAAGTAACTGACAATTTTTTAAATAATCGAACTAAAAATAGTGTAAGTGCCTACCTACGCAAAATATTTTTTATATGGTATGCAAGGATTTCACTAGCAGGTACCTACATTTAGGTACCAAAAATTATAATGTAGGACAGGCACGATGACGCCTGTTTAGTATACGAGTACAATATACGAGTATGTCTGTGAATTTAAGGTTGGGTTATTGAACTCAGACAATGATGGATGTGTCTAAAAGTAACATGAATGTGTCATAATTAAGTTAACACGTGAAGTGATAATGAATCAACGTGATCACTTTGTCCAACAAAATTCAATTACATTAATTTAAAAGTACATACAAAGTTACACTTTTTTTGGTATTTACATACCTACTATTTAGGATACAGACTATAATTTTACTAAAGAGCTGCAAATGGCAAAAAACGGAACCCTTATGGATTCTTCATGTCTGTCTGTCTGTCTATCCGTCCGTATGTCATAGCCATTTTACTCGGAAACTATATGACGTATCTGAATAAAATTTACACATAAGGTGTATTTTGTATGCCGCTACTTAGTTATGTAGGTAGTTAAATTTGAAAAAAAAAAATATTTTTAGGGGGGCGCTCCATACATGTAAAGCCTGACCAGAAATACATGATTATTGTCAAGAGGGCGCTATTATTTTCATTTATATGGCAACAGTCATAGAGCGTATAATTTTCTATGGTATAGTGACATCTTGATTTGTTTACCTGTCAGCCCTGTTGTTAATTTGAAAATGTTTAACAGCGAAATAGCTTCATTTCCTGAGTGTATTATTTACAGGAGTTTATTATATATACTATTTACAATGTTTCGCTCTTGAATATGGATAATTTTGGGATTTTTTTGTCCTTTATTATTTCATATTAAACAATTTATTATTATTCAAGTAAACCGTCTCAATGACACTTGACAACAGTGACAGCCTATCACATGCACTCACACATGCATATCATTCTGTCATTAAAATTATTGCCAGTGTAAGAAATTAGTTCAAATGAAATTCCGCAACATGGCGCATGATCATATTTTTCTGGTCAGGCTTTAACTAAATTTCAAAAAAAAATTTTTATTCAAATATCAACATGTGATCAATCGATAGGTCTTTAAAAATAACATAGAGGTTTCTTTGACCATTTTGTGATTAAGTGAATATTTTCTGATATAATCGCTTCGAAAGTCAGAAGAATTGTGTGTGTCCCCCTGTAACTTTTGAACCGTAAGTCCAAAAAATATGAAAAAAATTGAGGAATGCGCCTTATCATATACTTTCTACAAAAATTGTTTTGAACAGTATCGGTTCAGCCATTTTTGAGTTATCTCTAAAAAACTTCTTCCATAGGCATCAGATTCGACCTTTTGGGATTAGTTTGGTTCTTATTCCATTGAAGGTACGGAACCCTCCTATGCGTGGTCGGACACGCACTTGGCCGGTTTTTTTTCTGTTTTGTTACTTTTATCTATGTTCTCAAACGGCACATTTTTGCCACTGTCACCATCTTCTTGGTCTTCTCTGTCTGTCATCTTTGTTATATAAGGTGCTAACAAATTAGTCACGGATATTTTTACCGCTGATAGTACTCGGTCCTCGGAGTATATTTAAGTATGAAACATCATAGGTTTTGTTATGTTTTTTTTGGAGAAAACTAGGAAACTAATTTCCTAAGTTAAAACAACCTGTTAATAAGATAATTAAATGAGACCTCTTTAGACCCGAATCATAATGACATTTAAGAAAAAAAAACTTTTGACTTGACATGACAGACAGATAGAGAAGATAATTAAATGAGACCTCTTTAGACCCGAATCATAATGACATTTAAGAAAAAAAAAACTTTTGACTTGACATGACAGACTGTTAAACATCTTGACAGGTACATTATAGGGGATGGTTATTTTAAAAATTAATTATAATTTTTTTTTGTTCGGTAAATGAAAACAAAAAAAATGATATACAAAGGTTCCTTAATTACAGTTAAAAGTTAATTGTTTTAATGTAATGTATTATCTCTTAAAATATCCGTGACTAATTTGTTAGCACCTTATATTGTTGTTACAATATAAGTTTGTCTCTTTCTCACGTGGGTGAAGGCAGTTGTCGGCATGGCCATGATTACTCTCGCTAATACTGAAGCTGAAGAGATACGTGCCCATTGGCGTAAGTAAACTGCTTCGCTGTTTATAAATAAATTTAAAAAAAATCTTATGGGACAATCTTACACAAATCAACCTAGTCCCACCAGCAAGTTTAATAAGGTTTGTGTTGTGGGTACTAGGCGATGATTATAATATAATAGATAGATATAGATAAATACTTAGATGTATAGAAAACATCCATAACTCATGAACGTCCGTGATAAACACACAAATAAATGCTTTGACCAGGATTCGAGCTCGGGACCTCCTGCTTCATAGGCAGGGTCACTACCGAACCGATTAGGCTAGGAGGCAGGCCGTCTACAGGAATACTGGTGATTATTCGTTTAAGAGCATAATTGGTATCGTATTGCGACTAAGAAAAAAATTTCCAACCCTGCGTACAAAAAAAAAATTTGGGTAAAAAATTTTTTGGGTGAAAAATTTTTTGGGTGAAAAATTTTTAGGGTGAAAAATTTTTTTTCTTAGTTTTTCTTAGTTAAAACGGATCACCAGCATCTTTGTTATACCTTGTATAGTTACTATTCAGGGTGATTTCGGTGTCGTGGAGCAAGAAACTTTTGCATACAATTTGGTCATACAACAAGCCAATAATGATATTAATGAGTTTATAGTAAACCGTATGGTATCCTATGACCAATATCGGTATTAGTCGTTGCCGTTGAATGTGCGGTGCTGATATATGAGTCGTTGGCGTCCAAAAGGTTAATAGGGTACGCTAGGGTAATTTCGCAAAGCGTTTAATTCCGAAATTCAATCAAATATCACTCGCATCCCAAGAGTGAACTTTCGGAATTATCCGCCACATTTTTCCTATTGGAATTATCCCAATGCAACCTACCTACTTTTATCCGCTACAGCACGGCTAGCACGTCTTACGCGACAAGAGACAGATCTGCGCGACTTCATGCGTTGTCGCTAGTTGGCAGCACAACTTCGCGTGAAAGAAGCGACAGACTCGCGATCAAATGCCACTGTCATAAAATGACAGTGACTCGCGACTTTGAACTTAAATCCTTAGCACAACTTTGAGTTCTCTTCGTGTCTGTTGCAGCCGCGGTTACATGTTATGCTACCGGAAAGCGAAATTTTTGACAGGCGCGGGAAGGTTTTCCCTACTCGCGGCTTAAGTCGCTCTTGCAAGACGTGCTAGCCGTGCTGTTGTAGGTTTGTAGTAGTAACCATTTCCTCAAAGAGAATAATAGCATAACACAGCTCATTCTCGAGAACTCTTTTCGACATCTCTTAAATTAGGGTGGATAGGTTTTGTTAATTCGTAGTTATGTAACTACGAATTAACAAAACCTATCCAAATATTATACTTGGTTTTCCCTTAAATTTGTCATGTGATTTGTCGTTTTAAACATATTAAACTCAATAAACTCTTATTACAATAAACCTCTCATTATTTTGTCAACAGCCTATCCAACTCATCAAAGAAATCCCAAATTCAACAGACCGTGATTTATTATCAGAAGGTCGTAACTGCCATGCTTACTTTATTACATTTCGTCTTTATATACGAGTTAAAAAGTTTGCGGATCAGTTAGAAATCAAACGATTTGGACAAACAATCTTTGACCGAGGAAAGAAAGTCAAGATGTAGGTAGGTAGGTTTGTAGTTATTTGCGCAACACTCGTACGTTTACGGGTATGCCACGCACATGTCCCCTGGAGCGGGCGTCCATAGGCTACAGTTACCGATTACCGTTAGACGGGCTGTATGATTTGCAGCCAACGTTATACATAGGTATATAAAAATAACTCGAATTATTACTTATACAAGATGTAACAAAAATAACTCGAATTATTACTTATACAAGGTGTAACAGAAATGCTAGTGATCCTATTAAGGGCATACTTGGTATTGTATTCAAAATATAATCGGGGATCAATGTTACTCTGCGTCCGTAGGAAACACCTTAAACAACCCTAGCGTGATTGATCCCTGGGTGCTAAAAGAGTAACAAACTTGGCAGCTGCACTGTCCCATCTGGACCTCGCAGCACTTACTGGATTTTCTTCATCATCTGCTTTCCCTCTACTACTACCCTAGGGAAGAAATGCCTGTCTATATCCAATGACATGTAGCCATACGATAAAAAAAAATTCAAAATATAAAAAGTACGAAAAAAAAAATTACTATGGGGGGATACATTTTTGGCTACTTTTTTTTACTCGTAATACGATACCAATTATGCTTAAACGGATCACCAATATTTTTGTTACATCCTGTATTGGTTCTGCTCTCACTTACTAGGCAAAAAGACTAGTGACATCAACCTTGCATATCTTGTTGCAAAGCCAATTAGTATTTTTTGCCCAAAAAAAACTCAATGTTTACAAGTCTTCGCCAAACACATAATAACCATGATCAAAAGAACAAATGTGTGAAGTTGATGAAATGTCACAAAGATAGCAATTAGGTGCACCTATTTGGGATATAATCGCGCCACCGCGGCTCTGTAGAAGTTTCTTAAGGTCCCATCGTAAAATTAGGGATCCTTATAGATTTGACAAGTTACGTCACAAAATATAAATTTAAAAAAAATGTTGCAAAACAGAGACACTTCGTACCTTGTCATAGTAATCTTATGGCCTGTTTCACAGTCTCCAGTTAAAGCATATCTGTCAGATAAATGTTTGCTGTCCTTTTCTATTATATGACTGGAGAAAAGGATAGCAATAATTTTAACTGGCAGATAAGTTTATCTGGAGATTGTGAAACAGGCCCTTAGTATAATAAATAAATAAATAAATAAATATTATATAGGACAATCTTACACAAATTGACCTAGGCCCACAGTAAGCTCAATAAGGCTTGTGTTATGGGTACTAGACGACGATATATATAATAGATAAATATGGATAAATACTTAAATACATAGAAAACATCCATAACTCGAGAACAAATATCTGTGATAGACACACAAATAAATGCTCTGACCAGGGGGGTTTCACTACGCAGTTTAGGTACATTTGGCCGGCGCGCCTCCCGGGGAGTCGTATAGCAGTGGGCTGCCGCTCGGCTCGCACGATAGTCGTGTTAGTGGCGCTCGCGCAAAATTTAAAATACACAATGGCTTCGAAACCTATTTCGATCTAATCCGTATAAAATATGTATTTACGGATGTCTGAATAAACGGAAGAACAAGGAAGCAGAAATAACATTTTTAAATTCCGGACGATATTGAAAGGTCCCAAAGTCCTTACTTAATAATAGTTAAAATACATCCTTAATTTATTGAATATTGAGAATCAGACATAATCTCTATAAAAAAATCTATCTCCGGATAAAAATTTCGTGTTTACATAATCAACGTTTGTAATTCCTACATATTTATCTAACAATAATAAATCAGTAGGTATAGGTACAAAAACTTGTCAAGTGCCAACCCCGTGCCGACGCTCACAGCTCGGTCATAAAACTGCGGCGCGCAAAGAAGATTCACGGTTCGTGCGCGGTTATAAGTTTCAATTTTGCTTGCAGGCGGCGAGTATAGGTATAATTTTATACCTAAATCTGACTTTTGTTAAGGAGTGAATTTTCTGTACGGTAGTACTATTAGTTATTCTGTGCTCTGACCAGGATTCGAACCCGGGACACAGAATAACTAATAGTACTACCGTACCCGGGACCTCCTGCTTCGTAGGCAGGGTCACTACCGACTGGGCTAGGAGGCCGTTAGTATGACATCCATAAAGCAATTTATGCTTAATAGCACTGTGACAAGGTACGACTAATTAGGCCTATCAAATGTCAAATAGGTTTACTGTACAATTAATGACCTCCTAGGCTAGTCAGTAGTGATCCTGCCTATAATCTAATATAAGAAACGATTTTTCTATAAATGCGGGATGAAAGATAAGGAATTTCTAAGAAAAAGCCGTATGAGCTGTTTAAAGACTTGTACGCAGACAAAACTGCGGGGAGAGATTAAATAGTATACCTTTTGCAAAGCAACAAATTGTTTAAACAGAACCCTTCACTAATTATGGTTCGACTCGGCCTTACCTAATTATCTTAAAGTTTAATTACTTTAATTCGTTTTTATCTCGTTCGTTGTTGTTGTCAACGTTAACATGATTGCTAATGGCTATGCGCCTGCGACGATTATGTGTACACAATTTAAGTGACAGTCACAGACCATAGATGAAACTAGATGCCGAAGCATCTATAGCAGGAGAAAGCATACTGCAATTTTTGTCATGCCATTTCAACTAGCGTCCAAAGTGTGACAGACAAATTCAGAAAATTATTTTAATCAAATGAATATGCGACACTTAAAAAGGTACCATTTGGAAAACGGCGATTAAATACGTTGTACGTTGTACCATCGCCCACACTGTTAACTGTCCATCGGTGGACCTTATGCCTTTTGTAATAAGGTCCACCGGTGTACTGTTAAGAGCATTGCTGTTTATATACACACAGATATAGTGCATATTGTATTTCGGGAAAAGTCTTCCATTTAATTAATCTGTATCATGAAATCATTACTTTTATATACGTGAGTTGTTAACTATTGTCCACTACAGTGACAATTCCTGTTTTAACACACTTATATTAATGGACTGAAAGGCTGGGCTGAATCCGGACATCTGGCAGCTTTTAATAGGTGGAGGTCAGAGTGGCATACTTGCAAAATTTTTGAATAGGAAAATAGTAATACCAAAATAGGTAAAAACTGCCAAAGTTGTCTCAGTTATAAAGGACATTGACGATATTTTAACTTTAGAACAAAACACATTGTGTGTCACGGAAACAAAAATAGTAGGCGACAACTTATCAATCCATACTAATATTATAAATGGGAAAGTGTATGTGTGTGTTTGTCCATCTTTCACGGCAAAACGGGGCGACGAATTGACGTGATTTTTTAAGTGGAGATAGTAGAAGGGATGGAGATTGTCATAGGCTACTTTTTGTCTCTTTCTATCCCCCCACTTCCCTAAAATGGGGGGTGGAAGTTTGTATGGTTTGTTACCCCGAATTTAACGCGAGCGAAGCCGCGGGCAAAAGCTAGTTACATTATACGTCGTTTGGCACTACTTCCCCCAACAGAAACTTTTGACAATGATAAAATCAAATTATTTATGATTTCTCATAATATTGCTTCAAACCCAGAACTCTAGGATTGGTTTTCTTGAAGTGGTTTGCATTATTTACCTCCAGCACTTTACTGACTAGAGGGGTTTCGTTGCTCTCATTATTGTGTCATATCTGACGAGGCTAGTTCTCCGTCTATAAGCTTGACCCCGTATATGTGTGTGCTTCAAATCTTGTAAGTTAATTCTTAACGCCCTGTAAGCCCCCAGCTCCCGGTGTCTGATTGAACTGAAATTTGGTACTTATATATATTTCCGTAATCTACATGGCAATGAAGCTTTCTACTAGGTAAAGTCCCCATTTGGGAGTATCCTACTTATAAATATATAGCGACCCGCCCTGGCTTCGCACGGGATAAAAATGGTTATTTTGGGTTAACCCTAAGAGATAGACATATACTATTGCAGACTTTTTTGTAGACCTTTTTAAGGTGTACAATACTGTAGTACTTTATTTTGATCTATCTCGTAGGGTTCAGCCAGCGTTTGCAATGTAAGCGCAAAAAATGTATTTATTTACGACATCACATTAGAAACCTCTAAAATTATCAGTGTTTCTCTACTTTATTGTGCATGTATTATACATATAAACCTTCCTTTTGAATCACTCTATCTATTAAAAAAATCGGTTGTCTGTAAAGTCGGTTTACTGACGATAGTTGAACGTGACAACGTCATAAGAAAATACTGATGGAATGGTTGCATTTTTCAAACTCAAGTAGGAGAGAGACAGATGTCGAACGCTGCCGAACGCGAAGGCCGATTGTGCCTCTTTGTCGCTCGTTCCGCGCTCTCGCTTGCACTTCAAGCCTTAAATGGAACGCCTCAGAGCGAGGTAACGCCGCATGAGTCATGTTTTTCGTGCGTGCAGCCGGCTCCATCGAATTATAAGACGTTGTCACGTCAAAAAAACCGCATTAAAATCCGTTGCGTATTAGTTTTAAAGATCTAAGCATACATAGGGACAAACTGCGGAAAGCGATGTAGTGATGTATGTTTATGACCGCAAAACAAGCATTTGCTGCACTGCTGCATCTAGTGCGATGCATAGTCTGTGGCTCCCAATTTAAGCGACAGATGTGAATAGGTCATGTTGTGACAAGATCTTAATTTGTCATCGGGAAGTGGCGACAAGACAAACTTGTAAGATAATTGTATGGTTGCTTTATATTAAAAAGCAGTATTTTTTGTTGACGGCAGGACTGATGTGCTGCACGCGACACCAATTATATTTAAAATAATTTTGATGAAAAAAAAACCGACTTCAAATTCTTTCTCAGTTGAGCTTGACGACATTATACTTAATTCTTTTGGAGCTTTAAGATATTTTAAGAATCCCTACTATTATTACAAATGTGAAAGTAACTACGTCTGTATGTCTGTTGCTTCTTCACGATTAAACCACTGAAGCGAGATAGTTTTAGAGTATTGAAGAAGGCGACAGTACACTTTTCATATGAAAGTCATGGCTGAAAAGGGGAGAGGTTTTTTTTATACCAAGACGGTTGTAAAAAAGCGTACAGCCCGCCTCATGGTAAGTAGCGACCGTAGCCTATGGACGCCTGTAACTCCAGAGTAGCCAAATGCGCGTTGCCGACCGAATAAAGAATGATTGTGTTGACGACTAAAGGGACAAGAGGGTCCCCAGTCGTCAACACTGCATCCTCTTTGAGGTCTCTGGCAACCTTACTCACCGGCAGGAACATAATCTAATGGAAGTGCTAATATCACATAGACAAAGTTGCGGGCAGCAGCTAGTATTTTAGTATTTTACAAGAAAATCAGCCAGGTCATTGAACTTATACTAATGTACGTCACTGAAGATAAGACCAAAACATTCAAAACCTTCTCACTTTACATAGTAAAATATCAAGATAGCTATTTAAAAATAGTGGTTCAACCATGGACCTAGAAAATATACGGATGCAGTCCCATGAAGACGAAACTATGATTATATGATGAGCCGCGGTCTCGTGCACCGCACTCACTTATCGGGTTTGAATAGAACCTATTCATCGCTAGCCCAACGAGTTGTGTGCGTATCGCGCGTAAACACAAGGAAATCGGCTTATGGTTATGATGAAATCACAGTTTTGTTTTAACGGAATTATGTCCGTATATTTTCTAACTCCATAGGTTTAACGAACTGAAATTATCTACAAGATAAAATAACGAATAGTTAAACTTAGCGCTAAACTTCGTAACTTTATCACTAAACGCTCACGGTAATTGACTTTTAAGTTAGAAGCAAAGTGTTGCCAGGTGATGAAGTAGAAGAAAGGGTCCAAACATTGATTCGTTTCGGAATTTATATTCTTACGACTATTTTACCAGTATACAGGATGTAATCGTTAAGGGGATGGCAACAGCTAAATTCCATCCCTATAATTTTCAGCGCAAGTAAAAGAGAAGCACTGTATTACTATTAGTATGGGAGCTCATTGCAAAATTTGCAAAATGATGAATTAAAAAAAACTACGCATTAATTGAGAAATATAAAATAATGAAGTTTTTAGTATTAGTGTGGTGGAATTATGTCCTTAATTACAGACGTATAAGTCAAGAAACTAAGACGTCCATCTGTTAACTTTGGAATTATTTTCTATCGAGCCGATTTCGTTGAATCGTGTATCAGAATTAACAAGTTCTTCCAAATGAATATTAACATATATTTTTTTACTTTCCCAAAACAAGTAGTTATAGCTCAAAAACTGTTTAAGTAAAGTGAATTTGAAGCTATAACCATAACCATAACAGATATCATAACCATCAATATAACAGATATCAGAAAACTTTAAACTGATATCGAAAGTACGTTACCCAGTGAGTAAAATCACATTAATAACTTTTTTATCTACACTCACATTGTAAGTCCTCTAAATTGTGTTCGAAAACGGTAGGCAATGGCCATCATTACAACAACCGATTTAATTATGATAAGTTTTTTATCTGTAGCAGTAACGTAATTTTAACATTACAAGCTCAAATATTGATAGGTTATGACTTTCAAATTTGCCTTCCCGACTGCGGTTGTCCTCCTCCCTGACCGTTGGCACAATCCAGTTGGCCATGGCCGTGCAATGGCGGTCATTTTAATGGTTTCCGAACTCGTCATTTAGGATTTATAATATGTGTATAGATAAAGCAGTGTATGCAACTGCACGTAATTAGGCCTTATTACGTAACAGTTACTAAACTACTATTACAGCATATTGTCCATAAAGTAAGTAAAACTTAGAGAAAAGTTGTACTTGGCAACACTGGTCAAGTATCTAACCTTTAGGTACGCTCCACAGCTCCACCTTGCTGCCTTTTGTCTTGATAAAGTTTATTTAAGCTCATGGCTACGGGCGATTAAATAACTTAGCTTGGGTTAAGGTGAAGTGTGAGTTCAGCTGGCAGAAAAACGATAATGGTTTTATAGAGTTATTAAGTAAAACTTATGGTGTAAATATTTATTTTATTTTATTTTATTTATTATTCAAAACAGTTACACAGCATTACAGTAAAAACCAAGGCACTGCGAACTACAAAATAAACATATAAAAACATATAAAATGACTTAATAAATATATCTAAGTTAAGCAGGGAGAACCGAAGGAGTATTCAGTATAATAAATACCTGTATTTCCTATGACTTGTATCAAATTCAGTACGTTCGGCTCTCATTTATCTCCTCGAAGTTATATTATGTAGCCGTAGGATTATACTTGAACTATTTGAAATACACTTAAATTCGGAGTCATTAGATATGGTCACCAATAATGGTGGTACGTTATTGGTTATTGGTATATTCTAATTATAAAAACACTAAGAAAAAAGTTTTTTTCATGCGGAAAAAATGGTTTTGTATGGAGGGTTAGCTGGCTGGTATGACGTGTCCCATACCATTTTTTAGGGTTCCGTAGTCAACTAGGAACCTTTATAGTTTCGCCATGTCTGCCCGTCCGTCCGTCCGTCCGCGGATAATCTCAGTGACCGTTAGCACTAGAAAGCTGAAATTTGGTACTAATATGTATATCAATCACGCCGACAAAGTGGTAAAATAAAAAGTGGAAAAAAATGTTTTATTAGGGTACCTCCCCTATACGTAAAGTGGGGAGTGATTTTTTTTTTCATTTCAACCCTAACGTGTGATATATTGTTGGATAGGTATTTAAAAATGAATAGGGGTTTACTAAAATCATTTTTTGAGAATGTAAATATTTTCGGAAATAATCGCTCCAAAAATGCGGAACCCTACACTGAGCGCGGCCCGACACGCTCTTGGCCGGTTTTATTTATTATTTGCGACCTCAAATATTATCTTATAATTTTTCATACTCGCATTACGATGCCAATTATGATCTGAAACGGATCAGCACTTTTTTGTTACAGCCTGTATTGCAGTAAAAAGTTGAAAACGAATTTCCTTAATAATATTTTGTCATGTTGACACAATGCTTCTTTTACCTAGAAAAGCAGTTGTCAGTCAGCCATATTTACGCCATAAAATATATATGTATATACACATCAAAATTAATATGACTGACTGTTATTTCAATTCTATTCTAATGTCCGTTATTATTATAATTATTAATTATAATTAATTATCGTAATTCTTACGAGCCACCGACGACGACTTCGTCCATGTGACTTTAGTTAAAAACCTTCAGCCCCTTTTTCATCCCCTTAAGGAGAAAATTTTAGCATATCTTTTGTTAGTGGAGCTTGGGCTTGCCTTCCAGATTGCTGCGTGCTGTCAGTCAATTCTGCGCGACTATTTTATAGTTTTAAATGATATTTCAAACGTAATTTAAGATGATATGATATTCGAAAGTGCTTGTTGCTAGGCCTACTTGAATACTGTTATTGGCTTTGACTTTGAAATACTTAAATACAAATATGTTTATTCAAAGAACCTACGATAGGCGATTATACACACCTTATCCATAACAAATAGACAGATATGACACAATAATGAGAGCGACTAAACCCCTCTCGTTAGTTTGCTATGCTATGCTTATTTCTAGTTCCGGAAATCTGGCAGCTGTAAAGTACTGGAGGTAAAAGAATGCATACCACTTTAATAAAACAAATCCTAGAGTTCTGGTTTTGATGTAGTATTATGAGAAATTATACAAATAATTAGATTATATCATTGCCAAACCTTCTGATGGGGGAAAGTAGTCCAAAACGACGTATAATGTAATTCATACTTTGTCGCCTACTGTCTCTGACCGCCACCCATTAATAGCTGCCAGATGCCCGGATCTAGCAATAAGTTATAGTGTAGCAATCTAACCAGACGGGTTTTGTTGCTCTCATTATTGTGTCATATCTGACGTGGCCAGCTTTTAGTCCAGAAGTCTTCGTCTAGATTTACAAATATCAATACTTAGAAATCATCCATAACAAAATATCCGTGGTAAAAGCAGTAATAAATGCTCCTACCAGGATTCGAACCCGGATCCTCCTGCTTAGAGGAAAGAGTCACCCAATCGACTAGGCCAGGAACTTAGTTAGGTAAAACTTTTAATTGTTCGGGTTAGGGTCAGCCTGTCTATTTCCAACATTGTTGCACCGTTGTCAATTGCGCAAGGTCAAAGGTCTAGATTAAAATACCACGAGCTTACACAAACTGTCTTTATAGGGCATTGGCGTTTAGGCCAGTCAGGTCCAAACGGTCCAAATGGGAAGTTATGGGGAAATATGTCGGGGCATGTTTATTCTACGGAGAGTAGTGAAGTTTCTAGAAAAGTCAGGCTTGTAAAGGTCAGGGCATACTTATTACAAAGCCTTAGTATATCTAGGTATACTAAGGCTTTGTTATAAGTATGCCCTGTGTGTATGCTTTGTTGTAAGTATTCTAAAATAAATAACCTGATATAATTTAAACAATTTCCAAATTACTATGAGTCAACAAGAAACACGAAACAAACTAACTTCAGAACATTATCACAATCTTAACGTATTAGGTATATTTTTAGCAATTAAAATATTATGAAACTTTTCATAGACTATTTTGCAAAGATATTTGTTTTTACTATTTCAATGTAGATATACAACATTTTAGCATAAGATTGCGTGAATCTAACCCGCTACCCGCAATACCTAAATAGTAAAAAATGCTTTTCCATTGAACCTTAATTCTCAACGCTATTCCGAACCAATAATTTAATATTCAGAATCATTTTTCGAATAAATACAAAATAGCGGAGAACTAACCTCGTCAGCCGTGATTTCCTAAGTAGGTACAGTGCAAAGCAATAAGTACAGTCAGCAACGAAAATGGGAAGTATAAACCATTACATTGGTACAGTATGTCTAATTTCATAAATATTTAAAACCTTCGTGCTACGAAGACTGACAGAAACCTCTCCGTTGCATTGATGGTAGAACCTTAAAAATTTGAAAGATATATTCATCAAATGACTTGATAAGTAAGATAAGATGTATTAAATTCAATCCGTCCAAGGTGAATAGCTGAAAGTCGCTTTAAAATTTCAACACGTTTTTTCCTTCCTTTCTTTTTTTAGTTGGAGCTCCATAACATTTGAAAAACAAATTGTACAAATTTTAAGGATCTTTAATACGAACGAGTATTTTAGCAACTGTTTTACATAGGTACGTATTTAAATTATCGCCATTATAAAAATGCGTAATATTCAGATTTAGGTCCCAATCATTCTAAAGTCATTAATCACTTTGACGTCATGTATCTATATACGCGAGTTTGATGTAAAAATTGCTACTGAGAAAGGTATTTTCGAAGCAATTTTACGCTGACTGTACAAAAGAAATAAAAGCGCCAAGTTCTAGAAACGAGAAAATATTTGTCGCCATTTCTGCCTCCACTTGGCTATTTTCTGATCTCTCTAGGTATTTCATTTAAATTTCATTTGCGTCGAGTATTTGACGGCAGTTTTACTGCCTTGGCCTCCAATAGTTCAAGTGTGTTTAAGGAACAACTTACGATGAAAATATTTTGTGTGAAGTAAGGAATGACAGATTGAAGCGTTGTTATGTTTTTTTTTCAAGCAGTTTAGTGCTGTGTATAATTATATTTATTTCCAACTAGCTTTTGCCCGCGGCTTCGCTCGCGTTAAATTCGGGGTAACAAACCATACAAACTTCCACCCCCCATTTTAGGGAAGTGGGGGGTTAGAACGAGACAAAAAGTAGCCTATGTCACTCTCCATCCCTTCAACTATCTCCATTTAAAAAATCACGTCAATTCGTCGCCCCGTTTTGCTGTAAAAGACGGACAAACAAACAAACACACACATACACTTTCCCATTTATAATATTAAGTATGGATGTACCTAAAAACACATTCTTTTTAGAATCCTTTCACATTACATTTTGATTCGGGTATGAAATAATAGTTTTAAAGGTGTTCTAGGTAACACTACTTTTTAATTTTTTAGTTTGGTATGGCACAGGGGTGGCTCACTTCTAAACTAGTAATATTTTTTATCTACACTCATATTGTAAGTCCTCTAAAATGCGTTCAAAAACCGTAGGCAATGACCAGCATTACAACAAACGATTTCACTATGATAAATTTCTTATCTGTGGCAGTAATGTAATTTTAACTTTACATGCTCAAATATTGTTAAGTTATGAGTTTCAAATTTGGAACAGCTGTCAAAACCAACACTCTATTTTCTATTCTAGTATCCATAGATTTTAAAATGTTGTCGATACGAAACGTCAGTACGATATATTATTTGACATAAACCGCACGACATTTTGATCTCGGATGACATGAGAATAAGGACTTCGTTCGTTGGCTAATATTTTAAAAAAACTCGCGACAGAAGTTTGTACATATATATATTTCTCTATGGTTTGTACGGCCGCCATTTCTGTTATCAACTTGTCAGTTATTGTTTGTCGAAACATTTTTAATTACGAAAATGTAAATGTTTACTATTAACTATATCATAATAAATAAATATACTTTCCTTATCGGTTCTAATTTATTTATTTTTATTAAGCTTACACCTGTGGGTATGTTTCAGCACTTGTATCTATCTACCTAGTAATGCAGGTCAATTGCCTTCGGCTTCTGAACCCAATTTTGAGTACTTGCAATATGTGTGTAGATAAAGTAATGTATGCAACTGTACATAATTAGGCCTTAAAACACTCGTGTGATCCTATAATGAAACTCGCTGCGCTCGTTTCATTAAACCCCACTCGTGTTTAAAGGCCCCTCATTATGTATCAGTTGCATAAACTACTATAATATGATTAGGTACAAACATGTAATTTTCAAGACAATGACTATGGTTCTAAATAATTGGCTAACGGACATGTTTTTGTCCAAAATTGTGTAGGTTTATTATTGCCCATGCTTTAATTGTTAGAATCATTAAAAAAAATCTGCACACAGAATTCCGATCACTAGAAAATTTCATAACCTATATAAAATTTCCCGATATTTAGCAAAGCAACCGGTATTTTCCTCAATCGCTTGAACTCCAAAAACCACCCTTTCCACCCGCTCCGTAAAGTTATACTTTGACAATGACCGTCATTAAATTAAGGGTGGATTTATTTACGGGCCAGTATTGATTTCAGGCCCGGCCAGAAAAATATGCTTACATCACACAGTCTTTGTCTCCGGCCGGAGATATGAGAGGCGCGTTAGTGTGGCGGGGGCTTTTAACACGTTTTTTATCCCTTTAGTAACTATAAACTTCAAAATTTGGTAACTGGTATTTAGTTTGTAGTTCAATAACACAAAAAGGGCTTAACCGATTTTAATTGTATTTGGCCCACAGATAGTTAATGAATTGGGGCACCGAATTGCATACTTTTTAATGCAGAATTCGTCTGATACTCGTGCATCTACTACTATGTATGTATAACGCCACAAAATTGTACATACCGCTAGATTACAATCTAACTAGCGAGATTGTAAAATGTCGAAAGATTGTGAACTGAATGTACCGTTTACATTTTAATGCATTATCTTTCGGCAGATTATAAACTGTCGACGTGAAACCGTCATATCGTAAAACGTAATGCCGATTTAAAGCAATATCTGGCTAGTTGTTGAGAATTGCGCCCTGGGGCCCATTTCTCGAAAGCTTGTAACTTGTAATACAAGTGGAAGTCCCTTTCTAGCAAACGATATCGAAAAGTGACATCCGTTTGTATTACAAGTTACAAGCTAGAAACAGGTCATCCCGCCATCTCCTTTAGGTCAATCATCTGGCCATGTATACATATGTATAAATGTAGGTATTATTTGTCTTTCAACAGTTATTACATTGTTTTATTAACCCACAAATTAACTTTGCATCTTATAAAATAATAATTTTGTCGTCCATTGACAATATAATAAACTACGACATTCATTGTCAAATAGGAATGGCAAAACCACAAATTACTGTCACATTTTAACACCCGTCTTTAATATCTACTAAGAGTGTTTAATGTAATATTTCAATCAAGTCGTGACATCTTTGCTCACTTCGTAAATAATTACACAACTTTGAAAGCAATAAAAACTTGCAATTTTAACCATAAAACGTGAGTAAGTGAGAGACAGACATATTGAAAAACATATTTATTACAGGTCACTCACAGTGAAACGAATCAAAACGTGTCAAGCGAAATTCTACCTAAATTATGCGAGTGTCCAAAGGAGATTATTTGCAATGGAGTATGCATGAAGAAGCAAAATTTTAAGCGCGAAATGCAGCCATTTTAAGATGTTACGATGGAATTTTCCAGGATGACTCTCTTGATCAGCTGCTGTCCAGAAAATTTAACCTTAATACGAAACCTATGAATATTCAATAAGATCCCTCGCAGAAAGAGACAACTCATGGGTGATCTCTTTAACCCGGTAAAAAAGATGCAACTCCACTGGTTATAAAGGATGCAACTTAACTGTGTACTGCATTAACGGCTCGTTAGCAATCGTCACAAAACTGCCGGTCAATGTCAAATCCCATACATTTTGTGAGGAATGTGACGATTACACGTTACTGAAACACGACTTAAGTCGTGCTTTAAATTGCGAGTTAAATAAAAATGCCCATAATATCCTTGACCCGTTATTAATGTATTAAAAACATGCAAAAATAAATAGACAGTTGAAAATTTTACGGGCGATTAAACATCTATCTTCCGTTTTCTTTATTTATAAATTGATTTTTCTGTTCTGTTTTAAAATGGGTTGACTTTAATAGACTTCATATTAGTTTTCATATGATAATTTAAATAGTTAGATAATCTATTTCCTAGCATGATGAATTGAAATAAATGTGTAAGGACCCCAAAGGTTAAGTACGCATAATGATCTACACATGTAATAAAAAAAATATGCTAAAATCTATAGTAAGGTTTAAAAGACTTGGCATTATTATCTAAATTATGGCGACATTTTGACAGCACACTATTAGTAATAGTTGTCAACTTTAATTAGAAATTCGTCTGTGATTTATTTTAAAATATTACTCACGTTCGTCTTATTTATGGTGCTAATGCTATTTGACATAGTAAAAAATATATGAACACTGAAATGGATAAGTGATTTGAGTTATAAATTACGTGACACTTATTAAACGTTTAGTGTCACTATAAATTTAAAGTCAGTGTGTTAGCCAAGTTCGCACACCAAAAAAGTTGACACATTTGGTTTTGGTTACACGGACTAATTCGGGTCACTTTTGAGACATAATCTATTTAACTTTCTATATAACCTTCAAAATAACATCTTAAAAAAAGAATTTGGTTTCCACTTTCCAGTTAGATCTCACTGCTTTTATTAGCAAAACCGTTTACGAACTTGGCATTCATTCACGTTTATGTTCCTTGACAGGATCTTAAGGACTAAATATGTATCGATAGTATGTATGTATATTTCTTTGGCATGCCCTACAGCCTACATCCTTTGCCGGATTGCGATATGTGAGGTATCATTAGATTCATCTTGATTGTTAGACCACGAACCGGAAGGCGCAGCGTGGGTAGACCCCCCCCCCCCCCCCCCGCAAGGTGGACTGATGACCCTGGTGAAGGTCGCGGGCGTCCGCTGGATGCGGGTGGCGCAAGACCGGTCAGTGTGGCACTCTTTGGGGGAGGCCTATGTTCAGCAGTGGACGTCTTTCGGCTGATATGATGATGATGATGATTGTTAGAGTGACATAGGGCATATTAAATAATTTTAAACAAAAAAAACCGACTTCACTTAGCTGTAAACAATACTTAAATCACTATAGGTATAATATTTGAAGAGTTCGCTCGATTTCTCCGAGATCCCATCATCAGATCCTGACGAACTGTGAATACTCTTTCTTCTAATAATCAGTAAACATACATAAAAAATAGCAAAAACAAAGATCCCGACGAATTGAGAACCTCCTTCGAAATCTTGAAGTCGATTGAAAATAGCCGTCAAAAATGAAATCGGTCGCGAAGTCATGCCCCAGTCGGGTGCCCCCCTACATTCGATTATGTATTGAAAATAGCCAAGTTAACAAAAACGTTAAGAACGACGCTGTTATCATGATAAACAAAGAAATAAAGTATAGGATGAGGATGTTAGTGTAAAACTTAGCCGCCCGCAATCATAAATTGGTAAAACTTTTTTTGCTCTTAAATTATGCTTCCTTAATTAGATAAAATTTGAATATGGTTTATTGGTCTTAAAGCATTTTGTGGCAAAAACTAGTGTATTTTATTATTTTGTGCCGCTTTATTGAATTCGAGACAAATTTTATTTCATCCATAACGCCGACCTGTTAAAGACTGACTCCAAAATACGATTATCATTGCATTCGCTATGCAAATTACCTACTTACATAAAAGATGTTATCGTAAATTGGCAATCGCTATAATAATAAGATAACAGTAACTTAATCGTAGTGTAAATGTAGTACCTAACTTGTTTTAGTTTAAGATTGAATTGAGCGCTACGTCAACAAACTGTCTCACAGTTTGGCGAAAACTTAATTTAAGGTACTATGTATCTGTTTTTCTTATTTAAATAAAAAAAATCTAGTGCAGTGTATAGAAACCGTTATCAGAATGATATGTAATGTTTTCAAGTCAAAGGTACCTACATCATTGTCGGTTGTCAATAAGGCGTTGCTGCCATCAAAAAATATATTTAGAAATAATCTTTATTAACAACCGACAATGATGTACCTTTGACTTGAAAATGTCACATATAGGTAGTAAAAATAGCTTGACCTCGGCAGCCAATACTTGCTTTCTAAGCTTTATAACTCTAAGAAGTTTTAGTAATTATGCAAATATTTATTGCCTAAAAATTTAAAACTTTAGCAGTTTATTGGACAAAATAATCAATTATAAATGCATTCGGAATGGCGACGGGCAATTATAAAATTACGTACTTAAATGCATTTTTATGGCTGTGTAAATTAAAGTTTATAGCAGTTTTATGGATCCATTTTCAATTATATATTTTATACTTATGTATGATTCAGTCTGTCGGTCACTAATATGTTTCTTGTAGCAATATATTAATTATTACATTGATTGATTGTTGGACACCTGTGGTTATTGTTCATAAACAGACATAGAAGTTTTTGTGGTAAAATGACAATTAACTATAGGGACTTCCTTCCGATATAAAATTTATCGATCTTCTTCTTCTTTCCCTCTTTTCTATTCCTTTCTTTCCTTTATTGTCTGGGGTCCTTCCTTCCTTTATAAACTGTCATAAGGAATATTAATTAATATCGTTGGGAAGTCCCTAGGATATTGTCATTCTTGCCACTAAAAGTTATATTTTCTGTTCATATATTATTATCTATTAAGTATCTAGGTACGTTTTATATTATCGACTTGCTTTTGTAGTTCCGCGATATGTATTTATTTCTTCTTGACATTATTTTTTTTATCTACCTACCTTACCTACATTAATTCTCGTGTTTAATTTCTACCGCTTAAACTTTGTTTATGTAGCCTTATTAATTTAGTAATTTGTCTTTTAAAAAACAACATTCGTTTGAGCGCGTGAAACGTTTAAAAAAACCGGCCAAGTGCGAGTCGGACTCGCGCACCGAGGGTTCCGTACAAACCTGTAGGTATATAGGGGTAGTAACTTTAAAATTATTAAAAATATTTTTATAACATGATGTAACTAAAAATTTACGGTTTTCGCATTTTTTCCTTTATCTGTGCTATAAGACGTTGCTTCGTACCAAATTTCAAGATTCTGAGTTCACGGGAAGTACCCTGAAGGTTTTGATTCCCTTGCGAATTTCGAAAATTTTCGGAAATTTGCGGCTTAAACGGCTGTATCTTTTGATTGCGTTGGTTTAGAAATTTTATTTTTTCACAGATGCAAGAGACAGTAGACCTGAGTGTTTGATATTTTCAGCTTGATACCTCCACGCGTTCCTGATAAAAATGATCTTGACAGACAGACAGACAGACAGACAGACGGGCAGACGGACAACAAAGTGATCCTATAAGGGTTCTGTTTTTCCTTTCGAGGTACGGAACCCTAAAAACACTATAACTGCATTATTATGTAGGTAGATGTCGTTAAAAGGTTAAAACTAAATACGTTCAAGTAGGACTTTGCAGTTACCTTTTTGAATTTTTATAAACAGTTAGCCCTTTTCAACCGGCTTCAAGATTTCGAAGGAGGAGTTTCTCAAGTCGTCGGGATCTTTGTTGCTATTTTCTTTTTTATGTATGTATTATAATTTATTTCGTATGGTTACTTTGATTACTAGAATTACCCTATCAAGTACTTACTGCCAATATGGTCTGTTAAATCCTTTATGATGCTTACTCGTCGGCTGCCTCAATTCAAGTGCCCGAGTCTGTGTCTGCGCTTGTCTAACTTTTTCTTCCCCTACCACATTCCATAACTACCGTGTTGACAGGAGTATAATTTTAATTTCCCAACTACCCAGGCATTTAACTAGGTATAGTAAAAAAGTTGCCACATCAAAATTATTATTTGCCTGTTGTACTAAGTAGTATACATATTAATATTAATAAATCATAACATTCGGCCATCCAACTTCGTGCATGACTCCGGCGCACGAAACCCATCAAAGCTTAAAATAATGTTTTTTAATGTAAAACAGCTTTCACAAAATCAAAAGATTATCAAATATAATTGTAATTTTGAAACTAATTTTGATTTTGATATCCACAAACTTGAGCAGAGCTAATAAAATGATAATTAATCTTCACCTGAGAACCATATCATAACATTCGGTCCGCGGTGATTTTTTTGTAATCTAATTCAAGTTGACGTAATTTCTAATAAATTAGGAAGAAAATTATTTGTACTAAAATCTTAAAGAAGCTCTGGCCCTCAGAACTTAGTGGCTAATTCTTTTTGAGCTATTTTTTTTTTGTGCTTAAGCGTTAGATATATTCATTACTATAGATTGTTATGATCTCTCCTAATACCTACTTATTAAGTTCATAACATTATATCCATCAAGAGTGGTATCCTTATTATATTACTTAATGAAATATAATCACAACTTCATCTATTAAAGTCACAACACAAGATTCGTTTGAAACTATGCAATAAATCTTTCCTAAATAAATCCATAAATATCGTTGTACTAATCATTTACAAGTATAGTAGAATATATCGCCTCTCTAATACTTTAGACTAGTATACGATACCTCTTAAGGAACCAGGTAAGCTAGACTAGTTTTCGAAGCAAACTTTTGGTTGGTTTTTGTCACAAAGCTATTCAGTTTACTTTGATTTACACCTCTGTATTTGATCTTCGAGTTCGATATCTATAAATACAGTTCTCACTCATAACGTTTTTCTTTCTCTACAAATATTTTGTCAATAATTTAATCGAATTATTATTTCCTTGGATAACAGTGTTTTCTCTGATTATTAGAGAATTAGAACCTACAACTGCCTCTAAAAACAGTACATCATATCAGTAGTGAATTCTATTGTCAAACATAAGTTACGTAGATAATCATATTTGTGTCATTTTTTTTTCTGGTCATATAATATATACTCCCACAAACTATATTTAGGTAATATTTACTTATAGGTATATCTTACTGTTCTAGTTTCCGAATTCATTCATACTTATGACAAAATTTCATAGATATTGTGTCAAAATCACGGTTTCTAGGTCATTTATTTGGTTTTGTTACAAAAGTAAAGTATTCGTCGCACCGATTCTGTTTGAAGATAATGTCATTCCTGTGTCCGATAAAGTTAAGAATCTCGGGTTAGTTTTTATTTCTAACATTTCTTGGAGCGGCCAAATGGCAGATATAAGTCGGAAGGTCACGGGAACACTAAAAACTCTCTCTAAATTTAAAAACGTTCTTCCAGTAAGTACCAAAAAATATGTTAGTGCAGGCATTGCTTATGACAATTACTGATTATGGTGATGTGTGCACTACGAATGTCACTCAAAAACGCCTCAATAGACTTGAACGCCTCCTCAACAATGGCATACGCTTTATCCTCAGGATCCTCTGTACCCTCTATACAATTTTCTCGCTCACCTTCTGCTCCCAAATATCTAAAAAGTAAGTTCTTGTTCGACGCCCCTCGTTCTGGCTGTGAGCTGCGTACTGCCAGAATTCTTAAACTTTCCATTCCATCTCACCGCTCGGGTTTCATGAGTAACTCTTTCGTCGTCCAGGCAAGCCGTCTCTGGAATTCGCTTCCCCTCAATATAACGCAAGCCTCAAGCAGATTCGCTTTTAAGCGAATGCTACATAAGCATCTGCTAAAGCAATTCGAATAGTGTCCATCGATATAGTATTTATAAATATATAGTAGTATATTTATCTATATATATTCCTGATAATTTATTTTTGTATTGTTATGTAGATTATTAACTTCTTCTTCTAGCTAAGCTTTCAATGAGTTTAATTAACTATTCTCTTACTTTTCTCTGCACCTTTTTGTCATGTTTCTGTTTATGTATGTACTTCAGTACTTAACTCGATTAGTTTTTTAGTCACGGTCTTCGATCTTTAGGTACATTTATTTTTGTAGCAACAAAGGATTTTGCTTCAGATATCAATTTCAACATCACAGATACAATAGACTGTTATTAAATCAAATACAAACATTGAAAACATTCAAAAAATAATCTACCCAGCATCACAGATACATCTACTAATAGATGACGTTACTATGTAAATTCCCATACAACGAGTATAACTTGTACGAAGTGCCAAAACTATATATCTTGTTTACTTTACAGTACAATCTCATTCATTTCCCAGGCACAACGCCTGAAGATCTCTCTATATTGCTTTCATCATTATACCTTCTCCTATTGTCTTAGTATTTCTATGAAAAATTCTCCTGTTCAGATTTATTTACACGTAATCAAAGGTTTACTAATAGAAATATGTAATGGGTACAATTTTATAGTGGTTTTGCTTTTTCTGAACCTTTTACAATTAATTACTTATGCTGTGGTATCACTTATTTTTATTTGTGTAAGTATCTAGATCAATACATATGTAACTCACAAATATTGTCTGTTATAATTATAAGTATATACCTACATATACTTTCAATAAATGAAATATTAAGACCTTGTAATATCTGAACTATCGCTTTCAATCGTTTCTATATAAGTAGGGTCTGATTAGACAATCATAAACTGACTATTACTAGTGACACAACTTTGAAACCTTCTAGTAGGTGATAAACAAGTAGTGTCAAACAAGTAGTGATCTCTCTGGATATCAACGTGTCACAGCTTGGCATATCAAATAGAGGTCAGGCACCTAAACGACACTTTCATATAAAAATAAAAAATATTGCAATCATCAATCAATTCAGTTTGTCACAACTTGATATTATTAACGACTTAAGTGGTTAAATATTCAATCATCAAGATGAGATCTGTCAACCTGGATAGAAAAATCATCAACCTAAGAATATATATTTTTTTAATCAAAAAGATTTTTAACTGCCATGCATCAACTACAAAATTAAAACATCATCTCGTCAAAATTCTCAGAAATGAAATTATCCGTTTTTATCCCGTTACATGTTCTAACAAAACTAAACAGCTAATTTCAAAGACTAACAGTCGATCAAGGGCTCACAAGCTATTATCAGAATTCCATTTATTTAGAATGCTATCAAACGAAGTTGACTTAATGTTACAGTGAACATTTTTAAATATTGCATGCTTCGTAGTTCAAAAAATTTTTTTTTTTTTACTTTCACCGCAAAAAACTTATTCCCATTCGCTATCGTTCGTTTTCTTTCTTTTAAACTTATGTTTACCATTATTTCGAATGCCTCATTCATTTTTCTGTTTCTTCGGATTTAATACTCTAATTCTATTTATGTTACCGAAATTATTTGATGTCCTAAAAAGTATCATAGATTGTGCTTTCATTCACTCTATTATATATGAACCCTCAATCTCTCTAAATTAAGTACTTATATACCAACTTGATAAATAGATATAGCAAACTCTTGTTGATTCGCTTATCTTACATTCTAACTCTTTGCTTTAAATCAAAACGTTTCTATATTTCCATTAAACTTGAAACAAAACTCTGCACTGTGCTTTAGATACTCTTTATTCTTTGAGTCAAATAAAATGTCGTATATCCTACTATTTACTTTCCTCTACTCAAGCTTCTATTTCAATCATATAATTATGATTATAAAATCAGTTTGATGTCTGATATTCCAATTGATTACTAACGTCAACCTTCTTCATTATCGTCACTTGCAACGTCACGGTTGCTTTATCCAGTATGTTACAGTGAAGGTTGGCTTTAGTTTGATCCCACATACAAAGACAATCGTAATTATAGATCATTACAACGGAATGAGCTTTCACTGCAAAGTAAAGTTTCTTTCTCATTTTTCAGTTTCCAAAGTAAAGGTCACTTAATGGCTATTACTTATCTACAACTATTCTTAGGCACAAAACCTTTTTTCAAACTGTTTATCGCTTGTAATCATTACTCATCGCAAAATTAAGTTTCAGTTCTGACTACAACTATTCTTTTTATTCATAATTTTCGTCTTATATCGTTTACGTCTTTAAAAAAACACCATATAAATTCCCTTTCTCCTACTACGTGTCATACCTATCACTCGTAAGTTCTCATTGGTATTCTTCAGAGCTCAAAAAATATCTATTACAATAATTTAACATAAATCTCTTGCAACAACATATAGTCATCGGAACTTAACCTAATCCTTCGGGCATTCGTGCCGAACAAAACTGAATGTCAACAAACACATATTCGATTCGAACTCGCATCAATAAATATATTATGAAGTCTATGTACGCTTCATTCTCCAATTCTCAATTGACTTAAATTCTCATCTATAAAAGATTCAAATTTAACAGTAGAGCTTTCAAGATTACGAACATTTACGTCCATATAAAAAAAAGAGAAATATGAGCCAAATCTCTCGCGTCATCTCATTCTTAACTGGCTTTTTCCTTGACGCACACACACGTCAATAAAAATAAACAACTTTAACTAACACACTCTCGTGTCGTCTAACTTCCTTAACGCACACTCACGTCAATAATAATAAACAACTTTGACATACACAGTCTCGAGTTGCCTTATTCTTAACTTCCTTGACGCACACTCACGTCAATAAAAATAAACAACTTTAACTAACACACTCTCGTACCTTCTAGTTCTTAACTTCCTTGACTTTTTACGTAAATAGACCTACTCTCACGTCTAGAAAATATTCAATTTCAAGTCAGGTAAAGTTTATAAGTTCACCTATACCTTCAGGGATATGAACTTGTCTTCAGTTCATTAAATCATAACTATTAGTAATACATAAACATGCGCTCATCTAAACTATCACAAATCTATCTCAAATACATACTAGCACCACTTCCATACGCTTATGTAAACTATCACTGTGTCCTCTCACATAAATGCTAGCTTCATTTTACACACGCTCATGTAAAACATCACTATGCTCTCTCACATAAATGCTAGCTTCATTTTACATACGCTCATGTAAAATATCACTATGTCCTCTCACATAAATGCTAGCTTCATTTTACACACGCTCATGTAAAACATCACTATGCTCTCTCACATAAATGCTAGCTTCATTTTACATACGCTCATGTAAAATATCACTATGCCCTCTCACATAAATGCTAGCTTCATTTTACACACGCTCATGTAAAACATCACTATGCTCTCTCACATAAATGCTAGCTTCATTTTACATACGCTCATGTAAAATATCAGTATGCCCTCTCACATAAATGCTAGCTTCATTTTACACACGCTCATGTAAAACATCACTATGCTCTCTCACATAAATGCTAGCTTCATTTTACATACGCTCATGTAAAATATCACTATGCCCTCTCACATAAATGCTAGCTTCATTTTACACACGCTCATGTAAAATATCACTATGCCCTCTCACATAAATGCTAGCTTCATTTTACACACGCTCATGTAAAATATCACTATGCCCTCTCACATAAATGCTAGCTTCGTTTACACGCGCTCATGTGAACTATTATAATGCACGCTAGCATTAATCTCAATCAATCCACGCACTCTCGCGTCCAATCGCCTATTATAATATTCATGTTAAGTACAAATATCTACTTTGTAAACAAATAATGCTCTTTCACATATCGGTGACAAACTTCACTACCAATCTAGTGGTATTTTTATACAAATCCATGGTGCTCAACATGTGACGTCCTGTATGTGAATATCTAATATATCATTATTCCATTACTAAATAAAATGAAACCAAAAACTTCATAAAAACCAAGTTAGCATATAGTCTCGAATTCTGTATGTTTGGTTTCTTACTCACTTAATATAATTAACTTTACAAATAATTCTATATTTGTTGCAATTGAACAAAATAATCCCTTTTATTTATTTTTCCCAAATTAAAATTAAAGTTTAATGCATTACCACATTTATTGTATCGAAATTACTAGTATGAAAAAAAACGGTTTTCACTCCATACTTCCATCAACCACATATTTATCTGTTCATTTTATTAATATTTTCATCTACCGTATGAGAATCTCACATTAGTATAGACACACAGTTCTGACTATAGTTTTTATGTAACAACGTAACTATACGGCGTAAAATGCACCTTTATAATGCAAACCCCCACTTCGTACATAATGCACATAATTATTATTTAATTTCAAAGCTATGTATACAACTATACGCCACTTCAATGAACAAAACTTTATTTCCAGTATAATTTAATTTTAAGTACCCTGCTTCGGCACCAATCACATGATAACGGGTCTGATCTGTCAGAAGTCATCCGGTGTTCTCACCATAAGAAATATCCATGTTCATGTTACTCATACAACTCGATTGAGATAAATAATAATAGAATAACTATCCGATCACTGTTTATCAGTAAAATCCACACAATAAGTGTAATATTATTTTATCTGCAAAAAGTTAAGTATGTAGGTAACTTTATCTGTTTATTCATACAAAAATTGCACGTGTTTCATAAGTATCCCAACACTAAAATATCAACTTCAAAATTAACTATTGAATAATTTATGCATATATTAGCCATAATAATTAATGCCATGAACATGATCATTAAACAAATCAATCCATCTTAAAGGGTTTTTTTAGACTTTCTTCTAATTGTTAGACAATACCAAACTGACTACACATATAAAACAGAAGCATTAGCTGTTTAAATTTAAACTACTATAAAATAACATTAATTGGAGTAATCGTCACTTATCTCATTTATAGATCATTATTTTTAAAAAAATCTGACGTCATAGGAACATTTACCTTGCATCAATAATAATCGATCAAAACTGCATGTAAAACACATACCTACTCATAAATACATATTATTGCCAGATCATAAACTCAATTAACCTCTGTAATCCTCAACCACTTCCTTATTAATTTATCATTACTCAAAACTACACTGGCAGTGCGAATGCAATGCAAATGAAATCAAATACAATCGCTTATTAAGAAAAAAAAATTGCAAGCAAGACTTAGTAGTATTCTCAATTACTATAGACTTCGTTTAATCATGTGTTTTAAAGCTACCTGCACTGCAATTTTTATCACGAATTCTTTTCTAAATTTGATTCCCAAAACTTCGTTTAATCATGTGTTTTAAAACTACCTGTAAATACAGCAATTTTTATCACTTATTCTTTTCAAATTTTCATTGCTAAAACTTCGTTTAATCATGTGTTTTAAAGCTACTTGTACTGAAATTTTTATCACGAATTCTTTTCATAATTTCATTGTCAAAACTTCCTTTAATCATGTTTTGGAGGTACCTGCACTGCAAGTACTACAAAATGTATTCAAAACACGAAAATCGGTCTAAATTCGTAATCCTTTTTTTTATAATGAAAATAAATTACGACGTCACAGTACAAATCCAACTTTTAAATCCTATCGTGGGTTAGTGGTACGTTAACACTTCTGAAATATTATAATTTATTTCGTATGGTTACTTTGATTACTAGAATTACCCTATCAAGTACTTACTGCCAATATGGTCTGTTAAATCCTTTATGATGCTTACTCGTCGGCTGCCTCAATTCAAGTGCCCGAGTCTGTGTCTGCGCTTGTCTAACTTTTTCTTCCCCTACCACATTCCATAACTACCGTGTTGACAGGAGTATAATTTTAATTTCCCAACTACCCAGGCATTTAACTAGGTATCGTAAAAAAGTTGCCACATCAAAATTATTATTTGCCTGTTGTACTAAGTAGTATACATATTAATATTAATAAATCATAACATATGTTCACCGATTATTCGAAGACGGCTGGCAGTCTTCACAGTTAGTTTCATTGTCACTAGGTCGGGATCATCCTGTATCAGGATTTGATCCTGGAGAAATCAAAGGAACTCTTCTAATATTATAGGCACACCTAATATAGGTAGCAATTTAAGTATATTTAACGCCAGGTCGGGCATTTGCTTTTAGAAATGTGGAGTCCAAGTAAAGTCGTTTTTTCTTGTTTAAAATTATTATTATTTAAAGATTTGATGACAGGAACCGAGAGCATGAAGAGAACTGTTTAAAATATATTCAAGGACAATCACAACGGTTCATTTCATGTAATAAAATACATACAAGGTGACCCGTTTCCAATTTCAGCATGAGTTTTTATCAAAAAAGGAGTGTTTAGGTTCTTAAAGGATCGAAGACGCGCATGTTATTCCTCTGGAACTACAGGCGCCCATAGGCTACGGTAACTGCTTACCATCAGGCGGGCTTTATATAATCGTGACATAATGAACGTTACACAAATGACGTTGTCCTCATCCACAAACGTGTTATAATATTGTATCAAACTCCATAATACCCTCGTTAACGATGGTCTTATTGAATACTATGAAAGCTCCGTCGAAAACGTGCGCTAGTAGTTCGGTCTACAGACGTAATTCAAGCATTGAAGTCGACGAGTAGAAAAGTGTCATTGAGTGTATTATGGATATACCATAATAATGGGGATCAATGTTACTCTGCGTCCGTAGGAAACACCATAGACAACACGTGATCCCTGGGTGGTGCTAAAGGAGTAACAAACTTGGCAGCTGCACTGTCCCATCTGGACCTCGCAGCACTCACTGGATTTTCTTCATCATCTGCTTTCCCACTACTACTACTCCAGAGAAGAAAGGCCTATCTGTATCCAGTGACATGTAGCCATACGATAATAAAATAAAGGACCATAATAATTGTAGTTAACCCGTGCAATTGCTCTCAAAATGCAACATTACGAGTAATTGAAGTGAAATTACCGATGAAGGACATGAAAAAGGCGGCATTATACCCAAACTTATTTGTTGTTTATTGGAGTTTCTTGATTTCGATTTCAATAACAAAAGATTATTTATAATATTAAAATCGATGCATGGAAAATGGCGAGCTCGCGTGGCTAATAAATATCATAAATCAAATAGTTTATGGACATATCGTAAAAATTAATGGGTAATATTAATGAACAGAACATGAAGCTTTATGGTCAGTGTTTTATGTTCCCGTTTTAATTGTGGCAATCCACGACTACCGTCTACTTAATTACTATGATTTCCAGCTTACCATTTGGGTATCTTTTTTTTTAAATACGTAGGTGTATTTCCTTAATATACTTATATTACACCCTAAAAACACTAATTCTTGATGTGAAAAAATTAAAGGCAGAATTAAGTTGATATGACTGATATTGATATTGACTTGTAAAAAAAAGGATATTTTTTTACCTTTTCATATATTTTATACATAGGTACATTAATTGTACGAGAAATTGCAATAATAGGCTGGTTTCAAGTACAAGAACGACCTGAAATTTTGGGATCACAAAATCAGTCACCCTACTGGGAAAAATATGTCATATTAGCTTTTGCCCGCGGCTTCGCTCGCGTTAAATTCGGGGTAACACGGTTCCCCTTTGCCCCCCGAAATGCTCCATACAAACTTCCACCCCCTATTTTAGGGAAGTGGGGGGTTAGAAAGAGACAAAAAGTAGCCTATGTCACTCTCCATCCCTTCAACTATCTCCACTTAAAAATCACGTCAATTCGTCGCCCCGTTTTGCCGTGAATGACGGACAAACAAACAAACAAACAAACACATACACTTTCCCATTTATAATATTATTAGTATATAGTATATTAGTATTAGTATATTAGTATATTAGTATATTAGTATATTAGTATTAGTATATTAGTATGGATTTATCCAGCAAACTTCTAAGATATTTTCATCTTTTAATTTAATTAGGTACCTGTTAGCGGCGAAATTGTATTAAGTTACCCATTGCCTGACATTAAACTGTATATATGGCCTTTAAAAAAATTGTTTGGACTTTATTCTTACTCTGATGGAACGGTCCATCGATAAAGAATGTCACTAACAAACATACATACTTACTCTCAAAACATCATACCCTTGTCTTCGTCAGGGTATAAACGTTTAACAAAGCAAATACAAGTCACAATTAAATTAAAAATAATTAAATATTATTGGACAATCGTACACAAATCGACCTAGTCCCACAAGCTCATTAAGGCTTGTATATATAATAGATAGATATATATAAATACTTAAATACATAGAAAACAACCATAACTCAGGAACAAATATCTGTGATAAACCCACTAATAAATGCCCTGAGCAGGATTCGAACCCGAGACCTCCTGCTTCGTAGGCAGGGTCACTACCCACTAGGCTAGGGGGCCGTTAGTTAGCATGTTTCACGGAAGTATAAAATGTGTTGAATATAAATTCAATAATTTTAATAAAAATCTCACTCCATACTAACACTCCCATTTTTTCAGGGATCGTGCGACCGAGAGGACGCCTAACGCGAAAACGAGACGACGGATCATAATCCACTTATTCGTCACGGTCGGGTTGCCCTCATACATTTTTCCGGCGAAATTCGGGATACCCCTAATGCATATTAAGCCCCGGTCCATCTGAGTGTTCCCTTCGCTTTTTAAACGTAGGTGAGTCGAACGCAGATCTTACCAGTGTTACTTGAGACTTATTTCAACTCAACTGTGGGTTAGTAAGAGTGCGTCTTATTTTACATGATATTTCTAAAATAACACTTACGCTTTGTGGCGATACTGGCGATTGACATGAAAGGCTTTCTTGGTCTTTTATTCTCATAATATTGCATTAACCCCAGAACTCTAGGATTTGTATACTTGAAGTGGTTTGGATTTTTTGACCTTCACCACTTTACAACTGCCAGATGTCCGGATCTAGAAATAAGCATAGTATGGCAAACTAACTAGAGGGTTACGTTGTTCTCATTATTGTGCCAAATCTGACGTGGCCAGCTTTTATCCCAGTATTTTACATAATTTTAAAGAAAAATAACCCACGTTAGCTGTTTATCATCAGGCGGACCTTATGCTTGTTTGCCACCGTCGTGGTATAAAAAAGTGTCCTAGCACATGTGCCAACGGCGTTGGTGGTGATGCTTATCAAAAACTCTTGAAATGATGACTATAACATTTAAAACTGTTGCGTTTTGTAGGTACGCGGATTACCCCGATATCGCGATAGACCCGTCTATTAGGAGATAATACCTGTACAATTAATTTTATATTAAGCAGAACGTCTGCTAACCACAATGCTTAGAAATAAAGGAAAAGTAGAAAAAGCGCGAAAAGGCGTCCCCCTAAGACGTATAAAGGATATAATGGAGAAATTCGCATCCATCAGGTGAGTCGCAGTAGCGCAGTTGGTCAGAGCGATGGGCATGTATCCCAGAGTCGCGAGTTCGAGTCTCGCCTTAGGCAGTGGATTTTTCTACTTTTTCTTTATTTCTAAATACCTATACAACCACTTTATCAAGAGTGAAACGAAAATAACACGAAAACCAACCTCTATCCTTGAGAAAGCATGTAAAGAGTTAAAGAGATACCAAATTGGGCAATATTTATTCAATGACATGTAAGCAGACTTTGAAGATCTCAGTGTATATCGTGGTTTGCTAGATTTGTCTCACTGTCAGCGATCGCAACAGCGGTATTTGCGGAGGTACTACCGCGTACCATACCACGGCATTGAAATGAAATTTTCCCTACGTTTTAGGGATAACGAAGGAGTATGACCCTCGGTGGGGAGATTATTGTTTCAAGTGCTTTTATGAAATCCCTGAATTTGCGCTTAAGTTGCATTGAAAAGGTTATCGATTGAGTGAGGTTTTGACCGGTGGTTTAAAAGGTATTTTCACCTCAGTAGCTCGGAAAACCCTTTTTTTTAAATAGATAGGAAAACTGCATTATATTCACAATAATGTAAATAATATTTGAAATTCGTATGTGTTATTAGTTACTTTTTAAACATAATAACATGTAAAGGCCACTCTAGACAGGACAATGTTCGCCCATTTGATTCTCATTCTGATCTGATTGTCAGATCAAATCAGGTGCTGTGGACGCAAAAATATTTTTGTATTTAATTGTATTCAATTAAAAACAATTCGTGTTAACAATACTATTACGTGATTTTACCATAAAACACTTAAAATCTTACTAGCAATTTTTATTTTGATCGATACATTTTAATAGATTTTACATATTCCAGTTGTTTTTCTTGTACCTATGTAGTATTTTCCTCGCTTTAGTGAGGTGAAAAGATTTGTGTTACACACGGCTGTAAAGTTATTTTTACGTATCGTGTGTTGCAACGCTCGCTACGCTCAGGATTCTATTTTTGTACTACTCGCTTCGCACAAGATTTTATTTTTGAACTATAGATTCCATTCGCAAGCTCGTGCTTTAATTCCAGACTCGCGGTTAAAATACAACTTTGCACCCTTGTATAACAAATAACTATTTAATGTTGGTGTATGAACTTAGACGCCCACATCGTATAACATACGTCCGAATACTGGGCACTGGGAGCTGGGGAGAGGGGCTGGGAGGTATCTAGGCCTCCAAGCGGGCCCACATGAGCGTATCTCATAAAAAGTGGCCACTTATAAAATAGTGTACTTTTCTGAAATGTTTATGTTATTTTTACCCAGAATCACAAGTTCATTCCATCCCAAAAGGAAAAATTCCCGAAATTTTCATTTTTTTATCTTTCCTTTGTGTTGCCGCCATACAAAGAGAAATAAAAGTCGGACATTTTTCAATCTAAAGAACTCGTGATTTTAAGTAGAAAAAAACCATTAAATTTACAGAAAATGACACAATTTCAAAAAGTTGCAATTTGTTGGTGAAATTCTCAGATACACCTTTAAATTTCTTCGCGGACGTATGCGGACGTATCTCACGATGTTTTCCTTCACCGACTACGACGACCAAGCGAATATCATCCGATATTTACCATTGATACGAGACAGGGATTGAACCCGAGAGCTTCGAATTGTATTTCGATTGTCTTACCGCCAAGCTACTAACGCTTGTTTAACGCTTACTTACAATTTACAATACAATAATATGATACAACATAATATTCAGGCTCATGTGACACGCATACACTTAATACATACAGCCGTGGCCAAAAGTGTTGAGCATAGCAGTTTTTCGTTTACAATTTTGATGTTAAGTTTTATTTCCCTATCATAACAATGTACGATGATGTAAAATGTTATATTTTATTTATATATCTAGAAAACTTCACTTAATAACAATTTCAAGGTACCTATAAAATATGAAAACTAAGGTAACAAAAATGCGAATTTAGGTCGGTGCGACAAATTGCAAATATTCTATGCAGTTACTACTAACTTCAACAAAACATGCCTGTTCAGTTTGAAGTAATTGATAAAATACTTCAAAATAGATAGAAACGCTGGACTAAAGTTTCGAGTTTTGTATGAAAATCGCAACGGTGCTCAACACTTCTGGCCACGGCTGTATATACCACGACCTTATGTAGCAGTCGCAAGAGACTAAAACGGTTTACGTAACTCCTTTATAAAAGCAATATTTACCGTCAATTCAAAAGCCTTTCAGCGCGCCATTCACAGCCCAGTGGCGCGGCAATAAATAAATGATCACTGTCACTAAGAACATTCCCCTTTCTTTACAATACTTCAACATCACTGGCTTTCACAATTGTTGGATAAGACTTTCATTTCACAAATGCACATCACGCTGCAACTTTCTTGACGATCTTTCTTTAAAAGTTTTATGTCATCACTCATGTTTCCGTAATTCACATAAACGTTACTCATCACTACCATTTGAAACTCTCATTGATGACAAAACCACTGAAATCTTCCAAGGCACAAAATGACACAATCTGGTATAAAATTACATTTTCTTAACTAAGAACTGTAACTTTCTTTAATGTAATTAAAACTGCAGGTGAAGATAGCAGTGCGTCGCCTCCAAGTTCCAACTCCGGACTGGTGGGTAAATGAGAAAGATTTCTCCTATTTCTTCCCATTCGAGAGAGAATATAAAACTCTTTTTCGCCTTTTTTTACTTCCAACTTCGTCTTAATATGCCACCCGCTCGGACCTTGGAATGATGGCCCAAGAATGTGACAGAGGTGTCACAGTGGCGGCTAAGATTTACTTCATGGCAAGCTCAAAATTAGGCTGATAAAAGATGAAACGAACTTATACTATGCTTATAAAATAATTCTCTAGTACATCACTTTAACTAATCAAACTCTTTTTTTTAACCAAAATGCATGGTTGCACATTTTCATAATTTCATAACAATTCTCTATTTGTCGCTGGGAAATGATTAAAACAGGGATTTGAACAAATCTCTAAGGGATATGATCAAAATACGCAGGATGTTAAAATGGAGAATCCATATCATCATTTCCCTAGAAAAATTCAGTCATTTCACCAAATCACTGACTTTGTTTAGTGAAAAGACAAATTTGGCCAATAAACGCGACACGCTTTTTCATTTCACTAGATTTGTTTAGGAATTTGACAAAATCCCTAACCACGACAGTAAATTGACGAAAGGAACTCAAAAAGACAACCAGTTTTATCATTTCGCTAAACAAGTTTGGTGAAATGATAACGTTTCAACTGGAAGATGGTATATGGTGATTTGATAAAATCTCTGAACTAGTTTAGTGAAATGACGAACGCAAGTACCGAATACAACAGTTAAGCGATTTGATCAAATCTCTGACTAGATTAAGTGAAACGGAGATTTGAACAAATTTCTTAGGGATATCTCTAATCTCTGGGGGATCAAATCACGCAGGATGTTGAAATGGAGAATCCATATCATCATTTCCCTAGAAAATTTTTGTCATTTCACAAAATCACTGACTCTGTTCGGTGGAAAGACAAAATCGGCCGGTGCGATATTTGTGAAAATCCAGTGCATGAAATATGTGGAAGTATGTATGTATGTATGTAAACACTTTATTGTACATAAAAAGTAACAAAACAAACATGATAAAAGAAAAATAAACAAACTACAAAAGCGAACTTATCCCTTTAAGGGATCTCTTCCAGTTAACCTTTGATCAATTGAGAGAAAAGTATAAGATAGACAAACATGCACTATGTACTTAGTGTACTTACGGAAACAAATATCTAAAAAAGATAATATCTACTTAACCTAAAGTATAATAAATACACATATGATACATAATCAAATATATATTATATATTTAAATATATATATACACATATTCATAAAATAAGGTACCAACTCAACTAGAACACAAATCATTCGGGGAGCCACAATTTATATAACTTTCCCTTCAGTGATGCTACCGACTGGGATTGTCTAAAGGACAACGGCAACTCATTCCACAACTGCACAGCACGTACTGAGAAAGACCTGGAATACGACCTAGTCTTCTTCAACGGTATGGCAAGAGTGAGGTTCGCACTCGACCTCAAGCGGTGACCACTACCAACAGCCAAATACCTAAACCTTTCAGAGAGGTATTGTGGGGAGGTCGGATTAAAAAGGGTGTTAAAAAGAAGACATAGAATATGCACGTCCCTGCGCTGGCGTATAGGTAGCCAACCGAGCTTAGCACGAAATTCGGAGATGTGGTCAAACTTCCGTAACCCAAAAATATACTGGATACACACATTCTGCAGACGCTCCAGCCTGTCCAGTAGTTCCTCCCTGAGGTCCAAAAAAGCAATGTCACCATAGTCAAAAAGCGGTAGGAGAAGGGATCGAGCAAGAGTCAGCTTAGTGTGAACCGGAAGGAAATTCTGAAGACGTTTTAAAGAGTGGAGTGGAAGTACTGTTGGAGAGGAAGGTTATGGGCTCAGTCGTTAAATGCCAATTATACCAAAAATAAAGCAATATTAGAGAGGGAAAATGCAGCATTTTTTTGAAAATATCGGCTGAAAAAATTGAGGTTACTACAATAGATTATGGTGAAGTTGCCAGTTTTGACGGTAATTAAAAACAAAGCTACAAGTGCGTAAACGTAATTTTAATGAGCTACACGTGACATAATTTTTTTTACAGGCACATCTATTTGTTTTGCATTGTACTTTGGACTTTTCACAGGAACATTTCTTGAACCCCTGACCTCCTAATATAGAAACTTAGCTACAATTTTACGTAGACTGTACTTCGTAGAGGGAACTGCTGCAGTAAATGAAGTTGCGGTGAATGCGTTTCTAGGTAGCCGTCTTTTATGATTCCGACAGATGTACCGATTTGGTACAGATTATTCTTAAAAATTAAAACAATCCCCGGTACATTAGGTCAGCGAGAGAGTTGCAAAGAAGTCTCTTTAATTTTTTCAGCCGATATCTTAAAAAAAATTGCCGCGTTTTCCCTCTCAGCTCTAATATTGCTTTCTTTTTGGCATGATTGGCATTTAACGACTGAGCCATAACCTTCCCCTCCAACAGTACTTCCACATATTGCATGCACTGGATTTTCACAAATATCGCATCGTCCGATTTTGTCTTTCCACTAAACATAGTCAGTGATTTGGTGAAATGACTGAATTTTTCTAGGGAAATGATGATATGGATTCTCCATTTTAACATCCTGCGTGATTTGATCATTTCCATTAGAGATTTGTTCAAATCTCTGTTTTAATATCTGTTTCACTTTATCTAGTCAGAGATTTGTTCAAATCGCTTAACTTAACTGTAAAGTAAAATGTTGTATTCGGTACTTGCTTTCATCATTTCACTAAACCAGTTCAGAGATTTAATCAAATCACCACATACCATCTTCCAGTTGAGATTTTATCATTTCACTCAATTTGTTTAGCGAAATAATAAAACTATTTGACTTTTTGAGTTCGTTTCGTCAACTTACTGTCCTGGTTAGGGACTTTATCAAATTCCTAAACAAATCTAGTGAAAGGAAAAAGCGTGTCGCGTTTATTGGCCGATTTTGTCTTTCCACTAAACAGAGTCAGTGATTTGGTGAAATGACTGAATTTTTATAGGGAAATGATGATATGGATTCTCCATTTTAACATCCTGCGTGAGTTGATCATATGAGATTTGTTCAAAACGCTGTTTTAATCATTTCCCTGCGACATATTCATTCATTAATTGATTTCTGTCACATGACCATGTAACAGAACGACATCTGAAAACATCCAGCTACGCTGTAAGCAGTAAATTATTTTGAACTATACCTTGTCTTTGACTTCGAAATAAAATCAATTTGCTACAATACGAAAATGAAGTGAGGGTAGCTTACAAAATTATGTTCCTTGATAGGTGACCTTTTTAATTTAGTCGTCGCCAGAGTCGTTCAGTTTCTCTATGGACAGATCTGAGCCTATTTTATAAACAAAACTAGCCTTTTCCCGCGGCTTCGCCCGCGTACTATAAGTACTCAAAAAGGATACGATACCCATGTTGATATTCAAACTTTGTGACCACATTTGCCTCTTTTGGGGGTTGAATTTCAAAAAACCTGAAAGACGTGTTTACTCATTTATCGTTAGGAATACTCCTGTGAAGTTTCGAATAAAATAGTCTAACAAATCATGTTTCGCCATACAAACTTTGGACACCCATTTTACCCCCTTAGGGGGTGAATTTTGAAAAATCCTTTCTTAGTGCTCCCCTAGACCTTATAAGGAACCTATGTGCCAAATTTGAAATCTCTAGACCCAGCGGTTTGGGCTGTGCGTTGATATGTCAGTCAGTCAGTCAGTCAGTCAGTCAGTTTCTTCTTTTATAATCTATATATATAGATTATTTACTTTTTTATTGAAACGTAAAATAATAAAATTAACATAATTTTAGTTTTTTTTATGTTGTTTGATTTAAGTTTGTTTTAGATTTGTCTTTAATCTATGGTTCACGATATATTATAGAATAGCTCGGTAAAATACGCGGGAAAAATGGGAACCAATCAGAATCAAGCTGAGTTAGTTGGACCAAACAAAATAAGAGTTGATGAATGGATTGAGAAACGTTGGAATTAGCGGGGGTCGGTTTTGGGGGGTTCGAAGAAAGTCTATATAAGGTTGTGGAAAGAAATATCTGGGCTTTATCTTCAGCAGAGCGTCGTGCCAAAAGGAGATTAGTGAGTTTAGGCTGTAAAGTACAAATAGTGTTTGAGTTTGTTCACAGATCTGTTATCAAGAGATGGAAGCATTCGATAGACAACAGAAATCCACGGCCCGCGCGCTTTTATGGTAACGGAGATGAGGAACCTTGTCGGAGCGCTGGAGTCTATTGCATGAAGAATCTCGTGTTCCACGTGGATCGCAAATATCAGTCACTACTAACCGTCTCGGTAAGAAATTTAGATTTATTCGGGTTTTGATAGCAAGTGCGTATGACGGACCGTCGCGTTAATATTTACAGACTAGTGGGTAGTTGCGGGTTGAAACGTGTTGAGATTTTAAGTTTGTTATTCAGCAGATAATCTGATAGTCTTATCGAGGCGTGTTTATTTAACCAAAATAAAAAGTAAAATCATTGGTTTATGTGGAGATTGCGGTTGGTGAGAATTTCAGTTCGTTACTAAGTACGTCTATCTATTTTGTTGTGTTTCGCCATTTAATTGAGTGAGTTAGTGGTTAGTCAAATGTATAACAAAATAATGGTGATTACGAGCATAGATTTGATAGAAACCGGGAAAAGACTTAATAACGAGGGTTGCTACTTATATATCCGGAAACAAAAAAACAAACAAACGTACACGGCTGAAAATGGTTTTATTGTTTTTCAAAGTATTCCCCTTGATGATCTATGCACTTTTGCATTCGCGTGAACCAATTTTTAAAAGCACTTCTGCCACTCCGCCTGAGGTACCTCCATAACGTGTTGTTTGAATGCGTCGACAGCATCTTCAGCGGTCGAAAATCGTTGACCGCGTAATTTATTCTTTATATTTGGAAATAAATAAAAATCGTTGGGTGCCAAGTCAGGGCTGTACGGCGGATGACCCGTTAATTCCACATTTTGACCCTCCAAAAATAGAGTTGTTTCGCGTGACGTATGACAGCTGGCATTGTCATGATGAAGAATGATTCTTCGTCGCTGGTTAGTTTTACGAATTTGTTCAAATACTTCCGGTAAGCAAATGGTCGTGTACCACTCTGAATTAACCGTTCTACGGTTTTCTAGTGGCACTGTAGCTACATGGCCATTAATACCGAAGAAGCAGGCCACCATTTGTTTCAATGTACTTTTTGCACGAGTAACTTTCGTAGGGTTCGGCTCATTTTGAAACACCCATACCGTTGATTGTTGCTTCGTTTCGGGATCGTATGCATAGATCCAGGATTCGTCACCTGTATAGATGTTATAAACGGCTTTTGAGTCACCACGGTTATATTTTTTTAACATTTTATTGCACCATTCGACGCGAGCATCTTTTTGCTCTTTTGTTAAGTTGTGGGGTATCCAACGCGAACAAATTTTTTTTACAGCCAAATAATTATGTAATATGCTATTAATGCTGGTCATAGAAATACCCCGAGTCGCCTCTATCTCGCGGTACGTAACATGTCGGTCGTCCATTATAAGTTTTCGCACAGCCTCGATATTTTGTTGTACAACGACCGATTTCGGGCGACCTGTCTTAACTTCGTCCGTAAGCATACTACGTCCACGATTGAACTCACTAAACCAGTGATACACAGTAGTTTTAGATGGGGCTTCATCACCAAAAGTTGAAGTTAGTTGATCTATGCACTGTTGTTGCGTTAAACCACGCCGAAAATCATAATAAATCATAGCACGAATATTTTCACGAGTGAGTTCCATTCTTGCTGCGAGATGACATTTAAAAACCGTCAAAAACAAAACACGAGCGTTAATAAGAAAGAAAAAATATACCGGCCAGTACTTAAAAAAGTTCAAATTTTACCATGGAGGTCAAATATGCTATTTAAGAAGATTGTAATCCCGGTTTCCGGATATATAAATAGCAGCCCTTGTAACCTCTAGTTATCTATAAAGGGCGTGCGAAGTGGGTATAGTTGAAGATTATAATTAAAATGTAGGATCACAGTTTACTCGTATTGCATAGCATGGTGTCATTGAATTGGTGGTTGAATTACCTATAAAATTTGTAATCAGTTTTATTAGTATGAGTGGTTGTCCTTGTCATTTAACCAACTAAATAGGATGCATAATAGGAAGGTTAATAATTCTAAGTGTATTGTGCGTCGGTGTGTGTGTATACGTAAATATTTTATGTGCAATTTTAAATTCATAGTAATGAGGTCATCAAAGTATTGATTCACGGGTTTTATTTATTCGTCGTTGCGTATTTATGTTAATATTTCGTATATGGTAAATAAAGGGGAAGGTATACGTTATCTAAATTATTGTTAGTAGAAACAGTTCGATGAGTAAATACAATTGTAGGTCTTAATCATTAGCGGGTTTAGTTGAACTTGAAGGATTCACCGCGTCGAACTTACTACCTTTCGGAACACCGGTCCGATCGCTCTGACCGGCTGAGCCATCGACGCTTGCTCAGTCTCGGTGAATCTTTACATAAAATTCCTTCATTGCTTACGTCAGAGGGTTACGTATTTATCTAGTGTTCCGTAATGAATATTTATTCTTTAGATTAAGTTTTCTAAATAGATAATCTATCAGGTTATCATATTTAATCAATTTGTTTATTCTATATAATTAACAGTCATTCTCGAATTATATACTTCGAGTAAATTAGTAGTTACCTTTGCATTAGTTTATTTTATAACGTTAACAATATTTATTCGTCGTTGTAGTTAAAGTTTTAGTTTCATTCTTGATAAATAAGTAATTCTACATATTCCACAATAGGGCGTAAAATTAGTAAGCCAACTATGGGAAAATACCTTTTGTTAATCCTTGTTTATTTCTCAAATTCCCGGTTACATCGACTGTGAGAGGGCGCCTTCACCGTAAGCTTCTGAATATTTTATTCGAAACTTCACATGATTATTCCTAACGATAAATGAGTAAACACGTGTTTCGGGTTTTTTGAAAATTCAACCCCTAAAAGGGGCAAATGTGGTCACAAAGTCTGAAAATCAACATGGGTATCGTATCCTTTTTGAGTACTTATAGTACGCGGGCGAAGCCGCGGGAAAAGGCTAGTAAAGTAATAATTACGTTAAAGGTTTCTACCGCTTATTCAAATAAATAAACATTATTGAGCAGTTTTGTTGCTTACTATACGGTTAAATAACGTAAGTAGTTAAATTCACGTAATTATAAACAGTATATTATAAAGGTATTTACTTTACCTTATTTTGACGGTCTTTGTTAAACACTGATTGAGAATCTTTATTACTTATAGAGTCAAATAGTGAAAATTATTATTAGGTTGCCCAATAAATAAATGTAGGTCTTTGAAAGGTTCAATATTTAGTACAATTGGCTACCTACCTAACAATACATATATATATATATATATACCATAGTACGGAGAAACACCTTTACTATTACTGTTATAAACTTGTGCATGTATGTGTTTTCCGGTACACGAGCATCGGACGTACGACTGCTGCACGTGGCACGCTGCTCGCTGACTTCGTGAGTTGATCACTGCCAGAACAGCGGGCGGCTATCCTGAGCAAACTCCAGAGGCCAGAAGTAGCAGCCGTCTGCCATCGTGAGCTGATCACAGCCAGAACAGCGGGCGGCTATCCTGAGCAAACTCCAGAGGCCAGAAGCAGCAGCCCGTGATGATGCTTCTCCACGTTGCCACGTATGGTGATATACGAAAAGCGTTCTTGTGAGTTAGTTCCATACTTCTCTTTATTACACCGACGGGTGACAAAATAGGTTTAACGTTAAGCGTCAGCGAGGTTCCATGCTAGTACGGTTTCTATGTACTTAGTACAGTTACAAAATATCCGATTTTGGAGTTTACTTAAATAAGAGATTGATCTTTATAAATTTATACGTGTTATACCAATAATTAAGGCTTTATTATGTTTGATTCAACCATATTTGAATAACGTGCGACGTACCTAGTAATTTATATCTGATTATTGTGATTTCATAATGTGAGGATACACGAGTACGAAGGACTTATAATATATACATACTTCATGTTGACGTTTACTCTTATCATTTAAATTTAACAATATATTTTATTTAAGTATTAACGCTACTGTTAACAAAGTTGACATCTTCAATAAACTATTAATAGTATATATAAGTCCTAAGTTACTCGTACTTCCTTTCCACTGATTTAGTTTGGCTGTTGGTTATTTGTAAATCACACGATCTTTCCACTGAAGGAATAGATAATACTTTATGTTGCACTAGTTAAATGATACTTGAAGTCAAAATGGTTTTGATCATCGTAGATGCCTTGATTTTGGTATGTAGCTCGGATTGCGGGAATTGCAAATGATTTTGATAGCTGATATCTCATGGATATCATTTACAGAATGCTATTGTTGACATACATATAGATTGGTCATACAAGTAAATTTAATATCTATATAATGATTCTATATCATTAAGTATATAGACTGATAGTAATCTCGTCAACAGCACCTGTCCATTTATATACTAAAATGTGTATATATATATATAAATCACACACTATATTTATTTGTAATATTGTAGTCGTTGAGAACCAGTCACAATGGATATTATTTAAATAGTGATTGTTCCAACGATGAGGTAGTTATAACTGGAAATGTCGACAAGTTGTAAAGACTCCTTCCAGTTATGACAAAAGGTACTTAGTAACAAAGGTAACGGTACCTATTACCCAAAATTATTTATTAATATTTATGCTAAGCAATGGTTTTGATCCAGGTTGATGGAATGAGCAACTGTGTTTTATTATAGGGCCAGACCGTTCTTCCAACAGTGGTATTCTGTCTTTAGTGGATCTAACTTGGAGATCTTTGAAAAGGGTAATCCATGTGAACTTATATATTCCAAAATAGACTGCTTGGATGAATTTTATATGATTCATACAAGACGTATATTTTCCTCAGAGGTTCCGACTGTGAATTCATTCTAGAGAAATATACTATTTCGATGAGTCTAAATTAGATTCATACAGGAAGTATATTTTAAGGCATGGATTGAATTCATTCTTGACGAGTTTACTCGCTGATCTCGCACCACGAGAGTCTGTATCATTTGTTTGCCGATATTAAACCGTTAAAGACTCCAATATATATAAATATATCATATGTTTAACTATTTTATCATATGCATGAGACGGTTTGCATTGGAGTCAATGATGATATAGGTAATATGTACAGAACTCTACTGTGAGAGGATTATACATTACTGAGATTTACGAACGTAAAGCTCAGTTATGCGGTCAATTTAGTCTATAAGTACAACTACATTTTAAGTATGATTCAACTTGGAAATAAAGCTTTATTGTAAACGCTAAGCATATTGAATACATTATTGGGTAAAAGGTAACAAACCCTAATCCAACTGGCATATAAAATGAAATAATAATTCATGCTTATTTCGAATAACAAATACAATAGAATGGCTGGTTTCATAATATTAGAGACTGCCCTCATATTATTGACGTGTTTATAGCTGTGCTGGGTGCTATTGTCTATCAACTAACTAGAATAAGCTTCGGTGTCTCATCCACACGTGAGCTGTTCCAATATGCAAGTCGGGATGGTTGGTTGCGCATGTATGCTTGATAGGGCCGGGTTAACCTAAGATAATGTAGACGAATGCAAGTCCAATTTATAAAGGGCTAACCCATTAGGGTATGCATGTCCAATGATATGGCCTACCTGAAGGATTTGCTAATCAGCATTCCCATTAGGGTCTGCATGTTCGTCCCCTGAGGGTTACGCATTCGTATACAAGTCTAAAAGACGTTTATCTTATGGTTCTGCATGGAATAACTCACGTTGGGACCTTTTGTGTAGACATAAGTAGCTTAGCCTAAAGTATCGGCGTATGCTCGGTAATTTTATGAGGTATAAAAAGTAGCCTTATAGTTGACTGCGATCATCTATTCTATTTTAATGATAATCTGGATTACTATTAAGATTTTAATGAGCCAGAGTTCCATTATCCTATTCCCATATATCTATATTATGACATATCATATTATGATCACATTATTACAATCTTTTAATAAAATGACATTAATCATTATAACATAATATAATTACCTTTTATGTTTAACTTATTACAATTACAGGTTTTACTGCATAAAGGAAAATTCTTCTGTTTTATCGTGTATACAGTAGTATACAGTGTATACAGTAATTTCAATATTTTGCTTTATTCAAATCTTATGAAGATTTTTTACATAGTCAACAATAGCACTGTGTATGGAGTAGGTATGTTGCACAATAGTAGTTAGATATAATCGTGATGTTAAATATTGAGGAGGTTATAATACTTGTTTTAACAGTTTGTAGGTTAATGTAGGATATTTTAAACCAAATTTTACTTGTTTTATGTAAAATTGTATTTATTTGTTTTAATTTCTAGTTTTCTGTGTTTGTTTGAGCATTGTTCAGATTTAATTTTGTTGTTTAGCGTTTCTCACAGCTCAGGAGACCTTGGTTATTACTTATCATAATGTAGTGCAATATGTACCACTAGACAATCATGCCATTATTTTATAATTTTTATAAATTGTGTGTCTTTAATCCTTACAAAATTTATTATGTATGTGTGCAAGTTTAACACTTGGGCGTCAGAGTTTTTTTTCACCGCTATAGTTTTTTCTCTGGCATATTTTGGCCCTTGAACTGTAGCGGTATATCTAATGTGACCTAACGGTTACATTAGATATAATAGTTTATAGAGTCATTTAACTTTCCATTAACAGTAATTTCTTATTACTTGAATAAATTTTCTTATTAACTTATATGTTGTTTAAATCCTATTATTTCCCTTAGTGAAAAGATCCTCGCTTTCAAAGAAAAGTTTCAGTTAACTTCAAGCTTTAGGTAGGTTCAGCTTTAAAATATTACTGGTTAGTATAGGTGAGTTTTTACAACCAGCACACTTTTTGAATTTAGTTACTCGATAAAAGTTCAAATTATTTTATATATGTAGAGGTGCCAAAATATTTGCATATTTTGGCTCTTGTTAAAAAATATTACATAAACCGGTTTTACTTTCAAGTTGTAAAAGGATTGACTATGTAACACCTAGATTATTAAAAAAATGTTACAAATGTAGTGCTTAAACCCCATCCAATCGTGAAAACTCGGATAAATTCGTTTTTGTCATGCTTTTTCAGTCAACTTCATTTTGGTAAGTAGAGAGAGAGTAGAGAGGTTACTACTTAATTTAGATATTCGCCGAAATACGACTTTTGTTTGCAGTTTCTCTATACAGTTTGAACAAAACTTTATTTTGATATTTGTTAACTTATATAACATATAAAGTTTCGCATCGCAACATAGAAAGCTCAACAATTAATACGATAATTTACGTCATGTCAACGGCGTACGGTAGTATTCGTGAATTCCGAGTTTCCCGATCGGAAAGAATTATACACTCCATATCTTTTAACCAAACGAAATTCATTGAGTAATTAAAAACAATTAAAGATGATCTGCCAGTTCTACCGCTTTCCAAGCCTCGCGAGGGGTGGTTGTGTTAATCGCGGGGCCGCCCCCGGTCTTCGTTAGTCTAGAATTAATTCGTTGATAAGACGCCGCGCCTCCCGGCGACGTCTCGAGATCACAGGGCTGCCAGCCACGTGCTCTCGGTTAAGTTCAGTCTGTTCAGGCCCTGTAGCCAAGATGACAATCGTTTGCAGAAAACAAAACGAAACGCTACACGCTCTCGCTCACTCTTCATTACTGTGATAGAGAGACGGATAGAGTTTCGATTCGTTTTCTACAAACGATCGTCTTCTTAGCTAAGCCCCCAGGTGACCCTAGTTTCGTAGGTAGTTGGTAGAATACTAATTATACACCACTCAAACCAAATGAATATTCACCAAATTAAATACACCTTACAGAAAACCACTACCACTGCCAAATAGCACTAGGCCAGTCTCATAGTGTTGCTCTTACTGCCGGTTAGTAAGGTCGCCAGAGAGCCCAAAGAGGATGCCGTATGTTGAAGACCTCTCTTTAACCGTCAACGTGTTGAATTATATTTTAAAGGGTGGCAATACGCATGTACCTCTGGAGCATCCCTATGAATCTCGATCCTAGTGTCTAGTGCTATTTGGCTGTTGTTTTCTCTAAGGTGAAGGTACTTCCCCAGTTGGGCTCTGTTCCAGATTTGAGTGAGCTGATTCGCTGAACTGTGCCTTATCACACTTAACGAGATGACATTCGCAGTGGTCCAAGCAAATTCGCTCGTTGCGTTTTTTCTTGGCCAAGGTATTAAGCTTCTAGGTAGGTAATTTGTTCATTTTATAACAGCATGCCCACTGTCCCTTAGGTTTCGACATAATCTATTTGTCTACTTTGATAAAGATCATGCATACGTTCAAAAACCCGATACGCGACTTGGTTATCTAAAACAAACAAGAAAGCTTACATCACAATACGAGAATTACCAAACGAGATTCACAAACTCAATGACCAAGCAACAAAACGCAAATTTAAAAAAAATCGCCAACCCTGATTTTCAAGAACAAATTAAAAAGACGACCACAGCAGGGAGGGAAATTACACCCCCAAGCCTACGCTGACCCTCTTTAATGAACATTGCACATCATGCCATCCTTTTTCATCCCCCAGCTTTGGCAAGGGGACATTTGACTCCGTCTCGCTCTGAGGTGGAGAGGCTATACCAATTGTCCGGGCTGCAATTTTTAATACAAAGGTTTTTTTAAAGTCTGGCCCGAGATTTGGTCGATGCGCTCCGATGGCGGTGTTTGAAGTGTCTGCGGGATTATTGGGATATGCAAAATAAGGAACGGTGAAATTGTTATTTGGTTGGTTGGCCAGTATTATAAGGATTAAGGACACACTGAGTTTTATAACACAACTAGCTTTTGCCTGCGGCTTCGCTCGCGTTAAATTCGGGGTAACACGGTTCCCCTTTCCTGATTGCCCCCCGGAATGCTCCATACAAACTTCCACCCCCCATTTTAGGGAAGTGGGGGGTTCGAAAGAGACAAAAAGTAGCCTATGTCACTCTCCATCCCTTCAACTATCTCCACTTAAAAAATCACGTCAATTCGTCCCTCCGTTTTGCCGTGAAAGACGGACAAACAAACACACATTCACTTTCCCATTTATAATATTAGAATGGATTTAGTCAAATTGGAAGATTTTGTAAATTTGTAAAGCACATCAGTTGAATTAATAAAACGAGCACGCCAAGTTGCAATTGGGTTTTCTAGTTTAATTTTTATTATTATTATACAGATATTGTATATCTTGTCATAATGACCATGTCAGAAACTCTTATAAACACTTTTATTGCCTTATCGATTTCAGACTCATATATGACATAATATAATTCGTATATTACTTTACTTGTCTAACACTTAACTGGATGTAATTTATGATACCACAATCAAGCTAAACCTTCCTCTACTAAAGATACTAAGATTGATAGACAAGTGACCCGCCATAATAGCGGATAGTAAACGGTCAACCATCCTGTCCCCGAGCCCGGAGTGTGTTTAACCTGGTCGGTTCCAAGCTATCGCTATAGCTCTTGCAACTCAACTGCTAACACGAACCAGTGTAACAAGATCTGATTAGCCCAAATTACATGTAGGGCCCGTCTTCCATAATAGGAGTATGGACCGGGATAGGATTAGGCGTTGGGATGAATTGGATGTAGAATTTGATGACGTTTTCAGTTATTTATAAAGGGGTAGGCTGCACTGTACTTCTGTCAGGTGCTATCAAAATCTATTGCCATTCCTGTGAAACTGTATCCACGAAGAAGAAGGTTACTAACGACATCTCAAGAGAGAATCTCCAACATAGATCTGTGGAACCGCTGTGGTGAGACTCCGATAGACCAGCAGGTCAAACGCCGAAAGTGACACTGGATTGTGTACACGTTCCGAAGGGGATTGGATCACATCCCGAGGCAAGCCGGAAAGGAAAGCGGAAACATTTCCGCCCTGAGCAATTCTGGCGGCGGACGATTATCTCAAAGGCGACGCCATTGGCAAGAATGGAATAAAATGAGGCGCGAAGCTCAAGACCGAACTGGATGGCGAAGCACTGGTGGATGCCCTCTGCCCCACTTAGGAGTTATAGGATAATAGTTCAAATGTCCACGAAATTGATTTGGAACATACGCTTGAATACCCAACCAGCAATGGCTATTGCTCCCCCCCCCCCCCCCCTGTATCCGCACCTGAGCCATAATAACACATAATTGATTTCAATGCGACGTGACAATATTTGCTACTTCGGTAATGTCCCTGTATTGTGTGTGGTTCGTCCAAGTCTTCTTCCCTCTTGCTATGCAAGCATTTGAAATGACACGCGTAATCGATCACCGTCAGTGCCGTTAGACTGGACTAATGTATTGTATATCTTTGCAAAATTGCATTATTAATTATTTCTTTGATGTACAGTTTTATATGTACTTGAATTCATATATTTATTTCTAAGCAGAAGTAAATATAACACAGGTTGTGTTGCATAAAACCATGAAAACGGTAGATTGTTTAAGTTGAGGTAATCGAGAACTTAAATTATTGTATGCTTTTAGATTTAGTAGTAGCAGTCTGTGTAGGTACTTACGTGTATGTGTTTAGGTACCTATAGGAACGTAAATAGAGCAAAAAAAATCTCCGTCCAACTGAATTGTTTTATCAGCTATAAGACATCCGGAAAAATGGACTACATAGGATCTAAGTATATAGAGAGCGCTTTCAAAACACCATTAACCGCAAATTTTACAAAAAAATAGATACCTACTTGAAATTTATTTACGATGTCACCGCGATGCATGAAAGAGCACTTTACCAAGTAAAAAGTCGTATCATACATTGTGTCGTATAATGGTATTTGAATGCCTAAAAAGTAAACGTGACCGAATCAGGCAAGACGTACCTTATATTTACCGCAAGGTGCAGTCTGCGAGGAAAAAACGTCATTATGACGCCCTAATGTGACTAATTTTATTGCTTATGCGGTGCAGTAGCAACAGTAGCAGATTAAAAAAGAAGCAGAGTTCGTTTAGTTATATTAACTACTTATATAACTCGTGTGAGACGAAGGTCATAAAATCTTTTTTAAAGTATAGGTATTAGTTTGCTTTAGTAATACAGTCAAATTATGTCAAAACTCGAAATCCCTCGGATAGTTTTGAAATTTGGTGTGTATGTTGATTGGAAATCCCGTTTTGATGTCCAGACCATTTGACGTTTCAGGACCTCTAATAGGAACCCCTAGAAGGATATTAAGCTTAGGGCACAGAGTTCATAGCAAACACCATGCCGTAGGTATGCACTCAAAATATATTATATCACATCCACAGCATATCGTCACGAAAGTATTGGACCACTTTCTGTTTTTTTTGTTCTGTGGCCACACGCTCCGATGGAATCAAGATCATCGAGAAATTTACACAATTAGGCACTTAATAATAATCAAGGGACTCTAAATTAGCCAATTATTAAAACCATAATAGTATTTTATGCAATCGTGACATAGTCAAGAGCTTTTCAGTGGAGTCGAGTACCGTATTTAGGTAAGCTAAGTAAGGTACGAGATTGATGCTTATTTTTGTCTCTATTGTATACAATACTTTTTGTGCGAGTGCTCAAAATAGGCAAGCCGGTGAGAATTAAGTTCGACGAATGCCTTACAACCGGCTCCCTCTGTACAATTTAGTAACTCTACCTCGCGGTGAATTGTGCCCGTGGTCGTGGAGGAGGACAACGTTAATCCTATAAATATTGTATGAAAATGCGACCATAAAAGCTCCATCGAAAAGTTTGCACTACTATTTCGATCTACAAAGTCTCAATTCAAACATAATCGAAGAGTTTTTATATACATACTAGCTTTCCGCCCGCGACTTCGTCCGACGGTTCCTCATACAGAGTTTCATATCCAATTTTTTCTTCTTAACTAACTTTTGTTAATCCCTGAACCATCTTCTTAATCTATTTATACTTATAGCTATTTTGGCGAAAAAACGGGTAACGTAGACATAGTTTCAGTTACAAATAAGGTGTTAATATGCAAATAATAACGTAAATGTACCCTATTTTTTGCGTAACTTCTTTGTGTACTATATTGTGGTGATTTTATTTGGCGATACGATGACCAAACTATTGTAAGAGCTCACTCTGGAACATGGAAATGGAACGGAAATAGGAACAATAATTCCTAGTAAATCTCAAACCAATTGTAAATCTCTACACAAACTTTCAACCCCTTTTTAGCCCCGTTATAGGTTGAATTTTGAAAAACGCAGAAATTGCGTTTTTTTTATTAGTAAACGTACGAAGTTTCAAATCTCTAACTCCAAATTTTAAACCCCACTGATAAAAAAATTTACCCCCTTTAGGGGTTGAATTTTTCAAAATCGCTTCTTATTAGTTGTACAAATTGTAAATTTAACTCGTCCTGCAAATTATAACTTTCTAGCTTCAGTATTTACGAGGGAGGCCGTAAATACTTACTTAATAATAATACTTAATACAAACTTTTCAACCTCGTTTCAACCTCTCTGGGGTGTAATATTGAAAAACGCTGAAATTAGTTTTTTTGCCTTGAAGTAAGTAGCTGACGAAGTTACAAATGAACTTTCAAGTCAGTCACAAAAAAAAATCTCTATACAAACTTTCAAACCCTTTTTTACCCTCATTATTATGACAAAAACGGGACTTAATCGCGTACACTTACTTTTATTATTTTCCTGACGTTTCGAGCGTGCCGTAACGCTCGTGGTCGCAGGCAGACTGGCGAGGAAATGTATCAGCATCTCCTAGCTGCGCGAGTTTTTCGAAGTACCCGCACTTGGTCTCGATTATGCACATTCACGCTAGGGTTATCACTTTGCCTACACACAACACTCACGACATCTGGTGGTTTGGAAATGCAAGTATTTTCACACTTATATTTGCTGATCACTGGATTCCACGAAGACGAGATCCCCTGTCCCTCGTTCTGGTTGAAATTTTTATGCTTCCTAATTTCAATAGCCTCTCGTAGTTTCCTGCTATAACGAAGACGTTCTGTAGAGAGGACTTTTGGATTATGGAGCTCAATCCAGTGGTTTGGTCCAGATTCTAACAAATGTTCGGCCACAGCAGACTTGTTTATTTGCCGATTTTTGACTGCTGTGATATGTTCCCTGACCCTTTCCGCTATTGTGCGTTTGGTTTCCCCAATATAGGAACTACCACAGCTACAATCAATCTTATAAACACCCGGTGTTTGATAAGGGATAACATCCTTAGCCGACCTTAAATGCTCCGACACCCTGGATAACGGCATGTATACGGTTTGTATAGAGTACTTCCTTAGTACTGTACCTACTTTGTCCGTCACTCCTTTGACATAAGGCAAAAATGCCGGTCGTCTTGCAACATCCGGATGCTTCCTTCCCGGTTTCCGTCTGGGTTGCCTACTGTCCACCCTGTACCCATTCCTCCTAAGGACCTCCTGAATATGTGACATCTCACTCCCTAAAAATTCAGGGTCACAAAGATCATGTACTCTGTTCCTTAGGGAATTGACTACTGACAGTAGATGGCGAGGGTGATGGTGAGACAGAGCGTTAAGATACCTGTCTGTGTATGTGGGCTTCCTGTAGACAGTGTGCGCCAGGGATCCATCCATTCGACGTATCACTTTCACGTCCAGAAAAGGCAAGCTAGGTTCCGATTCCAATTCATAGGTAAACTTTACCTTGGGATGAATGGAATTAAGATACTGGAGCAACTGTTTAACTTCCTGTTTGTCACCCTTTATAATGCAAAACACATCATCGACATATCGCTTCCACAATTTCACTGCCCATGGTTGCAGATCTAAGCTGTCCTCAAAATGCTCCATCCAGATATTTGCTAAAACCGGTGCGACAGGGCTACCCATAGCAACTCCGTCGATCTGGAGGTAATGCGTTCCTCTATACAAAAAGTAGCTTCCTTCCAAACAGTTCCTTAATAACACCATGACTGATCCCAGTATCTCATTGTCCGCAAGCCTTCCCCGAACTACCTCCAGACATTCTCTTACTGGTACATTGGTAAAGAGTGACTCGACATCAAAACTCACCATTATGTCATCTGGTTCCAGCGTTATGTTCTTAAGAATGTCTATAAAGTGACGGGAATCCTTCACAAAGGACGTTGTCTTACCCACAAGCGGCTGCAACACCGATGCAACGTGCTTGGCCAGATCGTAAGTAGGTGAGGCGATCTGACTTACAATCGGTCGCAAGGGCACGTTTGACTTGTGCACCTTCGGTAATCCATACAACTTCGGGGGTTGCACTATTTTAAGCTTGTATAAGCGGTCATAAACGTCCTCCTGAAATAACTCCTTATAATCCCTAATGACAGCCCTAATTCGGCGCGTAACTCTGGCAGTAGGGTCATATGAGATAGGCCTGTATACATTCGTGTCATTTAATAAAAGCCGAATTTTCGCGTCGTAATCCGACGAGTCCATGACCACAGTGGCGTTTCCCTTGTCCGCCTTTAGAACCAGGATATCCTCATTCGCTCTCAGGCTCTTCAGTGCTGATCGCTCTTCTGCAGTAACGTTACTCTTCGGTAGTGTAGCCTTTCGCAAAAAAACCGCAACATCCTGTCTTAGCACCTCCGCATCGCTAAGCGGCACCTTGTTATAAGTCGCCCTCGCCCTCGCCTGACTGACTGACTGACTCACTTAAATCAACGCCCAGGCCGAACCGTTGGACCTAGAGAACTGAATTTTTCACAATATGTAGTTTTTATAACGTAAGTATCCACTAAGAAGGGGTTTTTTTAAAATTCATCCCCTAAGGGGGTAAAAAGGGGGTTGAAAGTTTGTATGGATGGGGTTTAAAATTTTGAGTTAGAGATTTGAAACTTCGTACGTTTACTAATAATTAAAAAACAATAAAAGTAATTTCAGCGTTTTTTTAAAATTCGTCTTTTAATGATGACCTAAAGGATGATCTTGATATTGAACGGGAGCGGAGGGCATTGGCGGTGCGGAGTAATATGTTGGCCCGTAGGTTTGCTCGTTCTTCTAAACAGGTTAAAATTACCCTTTTCAAGACGTACTGTCAAGTATTCTACACGAGCAGTCTATGGGTCAACTACACCCAAAAAGCATACAATGCTCTCCGGGTCCAATATAATGATGCCTTCAGGGTGCTGTTGGGGCTGCCTCGTTACTGCAGCGCTTCAGGGATGTTTTCCGAGGAACGTACTTGACAACAGTATCTTGAGGGCCATAGCCGAGCGAGTAGATTGTTCCATCCTTCGGTGTTGGGTAGCTTTAATTATTAATTAAGAAATAGGAATGACAAAAAAATTTTATTTTATCTTGATTTTAATTTAATGTAATTTATTTTATTTTATTTTATTTAGGTCTTAATTTAATTGTAAGTAGGTAATTTAGCTTCAATTTTAATCCTGTAATTTTAATTTCATGTATTATATATAACTATGGATGTAATTATCTGAAATAAATGATTAATAATAATAATAATAATATTTAAACAATTCTCAGGGCCCAGGCAGTAGCCAGAATCTGATAATATGTATGAAGTATTTGACAACTTTTATATCAAAACCACAAATGATGTGCTATGAAGTCGTTTTTTAGGGTTCCGTAGTCAACTAGGAACCCTTATAGTTTCGCCATGTCTGCCCGTCCGTCCGTCCGTCCGTCCGCGGATAATCTCAGTGACCGTTAGCACTAGAAAGCTGAAATTTGGTACTAATATGTATATCAATCACGCCGACAAAGTGGTAAAATAAAAAGTGAATTTTTTTTTTATTAGGGTACCTCCCCTATACGTAAAGTGGGGAGTGATTTTTTTTTTCATTTCAACCCTAACGTGTGATATATTATTGGATAGGTATTTAAAAATGAATTGGGGTTTCGTAAAATTAGTTTTCGATAATGTAAATATTTTCGGAAATAATCGCTCCAGAAGTAAAAAAATATGCGTCCCCCCCCCCCTCTAACTTTTGAACCATAAGTTTTAAAAATATGAAAAAAATCTCAAAAGTAGAACTTTATAAAAACTTTCTTGGAAAATTATTTTGAACTTGATAGGATGAATAGTTTTTGAAAAAAAAATACAAAATAATTTCTGAACTAAGTTTGTAATTTAACCGTATAAGCAGGTGTTTATTGTACCTGTAATTTCTACAAAATTACAATGAAATGACGTGCTTTCAAATAAAGTAAAAACGGTGAAAATCGGTTCACGCAATAAAGAATTATCCCATTAAAATCATCTTCCATACTTTATGCTCGCGCGCAATAGTTTACTCAATTTGCCGATAGATGTCGCTGTACATGGAACTCTCATATCATATCCTACATGGCGGTGTTATTAACTCTTAAGTGGGGACACTTACTGTGACGGACGGAAAACTACGGAACCCTACAGTGAGCGTGGCCCGACACGCTCTTGGCCGGTTTTTATTAATAGTTACTTATTTACGATCAAGCCATATTGTAATGCAAAACAATCTAATGGTAGTTAAAGTCCCTTCACACGTGTTTCGTGCCCGGAGCTTCATATGATTGATGTTCACTAATTACCAAGTACTTAATACATGCCCTTCGGGTTACAGGTTTTGTTTAGGTAAACCTCCAATCCGCATTGTCAGTGTGGGACTTAATAATGCACATTAGAGCCCACGACTTCTCAACTTCTCATAATGGAATTAGCTTTTAGCGACGCGCCGGCGCGCCGCCACCGCTGGTAAAAAATCGCCACATCGGCGTGGCCTTGCGAAATGATACTATTTTCGGGATCTAAAATTTGTTGACATTAAGAGTAATTTTCAACCGACTTCAAGATTTCGAAGGACGAGGTTATCAATTCGTCGGGATCTTTGTTTTTGTTTTTTTTTTTATGTATGTTTACCGATTATTCTAAGACGGCTGGACCGATTTGGAAAATCCTTTTTTGATTTGAAAGAGTATACTTAACAGTTGGTCCCATTGTAACCAGGTCAGGATCTGGTGATAGGATCCTGGAGAAATCGAGGGAACTCTACAACTATTATAGGCACCTATAGTGATTTGAGTACTTTTTACAGCAGCTCGAGCATTTGCTTTTGGAAAGGTGGATGCTAAGTGAAGTCGGATTTTTTTTGTTTAAAATTATAATTGCTTCTGTTCAATATCTTTTTCGCGAATATTACGACTTCGCTTTCATTACTTTTGTATTACATGCGAACGTGTGTTAAAAATAAGTTTCGTTAAAGCCAATTAAACTAAAATTAAATATGATTAATAAAAAGTTACGTAATTGTGTGGCCCCAGTTAGCCTAAACAGACCGGTCTCCACAAACAGCACCCGTTCACGAGTATAACGCATGTCTCAGCCATCGCCTCCCTCAACCTTTCTTCGGGAAAGTGGCGACCCGATCAACGACGCCACCATAAGCAGAGCCTTTTAAGCGAGCATGACATGTTCAAGCTGGCGGGCTTTATTAATTAATAAAAACTAAAAATAGATGTCATATACTTCAGAAAAAGTGACCAAACCCTCCGGTGTCCGAGGCCAGATTTGAACTGGCGTCTTCAGCTTTCGCGGCTGACGTCCTGACCACTAGACCACCCGGTCACGGCGGAACTTGACAAATTTTCTCATGTATATGCAATCTCTGAATTTGAAACGGCTAGGCGCCGTTGACCATACTCTAAGGGCATGCGCAGTACGTGCTTGCACCTCCTATCCGAATTACTTACGTGATTCTGGTATAGCGAGAGAGATGGTGCTGCCATCTATGAATCTTGAAGCAAATCAAATTATTTTATTCAATATTTTTTTTTGATTTGCAATTTTTAAGTAGTTACACTACTATATATAAACTGAAAATAGATGTCATATACTTCAGAAAAAGTGACCAAACCCTCCGGTGTCCGAGGCCAGATTTGAACTGGCGTCTTCAGCTTTCGCGGCTGAATACTAGCCACGTTTAGTCTGGTAAGAAACAATATTCTGTGCTCGTATTTTACATGCGTGAACTAAATTACAATATAAAAGTGACATAGATATGTACATGTCTCTAAGCGTCAGGATCATTAAGTATATATCTATACATATAAATATTTGCGAATGCAAGACTTAGAGATGTATAACGTCTCTAAGTGTCCAAATACTAAATAAAAACAAAAAAATAAAAACGAAAAACAGGTAATACTGGACACTAAATAGTAAAGCTGCTTCATAGAGTAATGTATCTAAATATCAAGCTACAGGCTTAAAGGCATCGTTATCCTCAATGAATTCCTTTAAAGTATAGTACTCTCTCCTCAACAAATAGCGCTTAACATAAGACTTGAATTTATTTAGTGGCAAATTCACTACATCAGCGAGGACTTTGTTATAAAAACGTGTACAGTTCCCAGCAAATGACGTACGAACCTTACCGAGGCGGTGGCCAGGCTCAGCAATCTTATCTTTATTTCTAGTGTTATAGTTATGGATATCACTGTTGAGCTTGAATTCATGGATGTTTTTCCGCACATACATAATGTTTTCAAGTACGTATTGAGATGCTTCTGTAAGAATATTTGCCTCTTCAAATTTTCCTCTTACGGATGCTCGACCGCGCATTTTATAAATGCCACGTACAGCTCGTTTTTGTAGCACAAATATGGTCCCAATATCAGCCGTTTTACCCCACAACAGAATTCCATACGACATAACACTGTGAAAGTAACTGAAGTATACCAGCCTGGCAGTTTCACTGTTTGTTAGATGGCTGATTCGCCTCACGGCATAGGCTGCAGAGCTAAGTTTCCCAGCTAGGGTGGCTATATGTCGATGCCGTTGTAATTTCGAGTCTAAAGTGACTCCTAAGAAAACAGTTTGATTTCGAATTCCATTGTTTCATAATTTATTATAATCTTGCTGCTGTTAATCTGCTTGACGTTGGGAAGTGTAAATTTGATGCACTTCGTTTTCTTGGCGTTCAAAAGTAGGTTATTAGCCGTTAACCAATTTACTACTATGGAGAGTGCACTGTTAGTACTATCGAAGCTGCTTTCTTTTCTGTCCACTTTAAATATCAGAGATGTGTCATCAGCAAATAACACTATACCATGTTTATCTTGCACAATTTTAGGTAGGTCATTAATGTACACGAAAAACAGGAAGGGACCAAGTATTGAGCCTTGAGGCACTCCGAGTGCCACAGGGGACCCAGAAGATTGAGTTCCATTAATAACCACTCGTTGTGTTCTATCCGATAGGTATGATGAGACGAGGTTAAGGGCACCATCTTTGATCCCATAATGGCTTAGTTTTCTCTTTAGATTTTCGTGATCAACGCAATCAAATGCCTTCGATAGGTCACAGAATATTCCAACAGCATCTTGTTTTTTTTCCCAAGCGGCAAAGATGTGCTTAAGAAGAACAGTACCTGCGTCAGTAGTCGAGCGACCTCTGGTAAAACCAAATTGATTTCTGGCGAACAATTCGTTTTGGTTAAAATGTGACACAAGTTGATTTAGAATTAGTTTCTCGAAAACTTTGCTCAGTGCCGGTAGTATTGAAATTGGTCTGAAATTGCTTGGTTCTGTTCTCGATCCTGATTTGAACAAGGGGATGACTTTGCTGTGCTTCATTATGTCTGGAAATATTCCTGTATCAATACATTTGTTAAATATATCAGCTAAATGTGGTGCAATCGATTCAACAATGGAATGTAGAACTTTAACAGATAGGCCCCAAAGATCTTCAGTTTTCTTTAAATTTAGGGATTTAAATTTTAATAACTAAGTATGGAGTAACATATGAAAATTTAAAGATATCTGTATCTGTACACTCTGCTTTATTTGTTTTCAGTATTGCCTCAGCGACGTCAGGCGATGAATGAAGAGACTTTGTTGTTTCTACCGGTATATTAGAGAAGAACTGCTCAAAATGATCCGCAACTTCAAGGTCCGAACTCACTAAATTATTATTAATACGTAGGTTACAGTGTGGATCTTTGATTTTACGTTTCCCAGTTTCATCGTTGATTACTTGCCAATCAGTTTTTACTTTATCCTTGGAATTTTGGATCTTTCTGGACAGATAATCAGCTTTAGCAGCGGCACACATCATCTTAAAAGATTTAGAAAAGTTCCTGACATAATCTAGGAATTCCGGACTTTTATTAATTCTTCTCAAGTCATATAAATCATAGAGCCGTCGTCTTTTCTCATGTATATCCGGCGTAGCCCAGTCGCTAATTTCGTCTTGACCTTGCCTTGCACCTTCTTCGGAATGAAACAGGCATCAAATTCCCTTTTAATACAGTTAAACAACTCATTACTCATACGGTTAGGGTTTTCCTGGGTAAATGGAAGATAACATAATTGTTTCGTGATATTCCGACTGAATAAATCTAATCGCCTTTCGGAAATTGGTCTGCACATAGTGATTTGTGGAATATCCTTAGTTTTTCCGCTAAAAGAGGCTTTTTGTCCACAGTGGTCAGAACTTAAGTTGTTTATCAACCGACTTCAAGATTTCGAAGGAGGAGGTTATCAATTCGTCGGGATCTTTGTTTTTGCTATTTTTTTTTATTTTTTTTTTTATGTATGTTCACCGATTATTCGAAGACGGCTGGACCGATTTGGAAAATTCTTTTTTTGTTTGAAAGCGTATACTTCACAGTTGGTCCCATTGTAACCATGTCAAGATCTGATGATGGAATCCTGGAGAAATCGAGGGAACTCTTCAACTATTATAGGCACACCTATGGTGATTTGAGTATTTTTTACAGCAGATCGAGCATTTGGTGTTGGAAAGGTGGATGCTTAGTGAAGTCGGTTCTTTTTTGTTTAAAATTATTATAGATTTACTAGTCGCATCCTTGTTACTGAAAATGTTATCTATGTGATATTGTAACCGCTGTTGGCAGACCTAATAAATAAAATAAAACAGTAAAATTTATAAAAGATATGCACAAAGGCGCGCTTATCCCTAAAACGGATCTCATCCAGCCAACCTATGAGACAATGAGAAGGGAATAAATACTACAAGGTGAAAGACAAGCTATGTACAAAAAAGATCAATAAAAAGTTTAGAAACACAAATCTAAGGCAATAAGAATTTACTTAAGGTAGATAAACGCCCGAGTGCATTGTGATAGTACATGTCATCGTTAAACTTAAGTTATTCGCAATAAAGGTGACAGCATGGTGTCAACTATTGGGCATTAGCGTGCCGAGCACTAGGATGTTTACCTTGCTTATTGTCAGAAATACTAGCAAATCTAAATATATAAAAGAAGAAACTGACTGACTGACTGACTGACTGACTGATTGACTGACTGACTGACTGACTGACTGACATATCAACGCACAGCCCAAACCGTTGGTTCTAGAGATTCCAAATTTGGCACGTAGGTTCCTTTTAGGGTCTAGGGGTGCACTAAGAAAGGATTTTTCAAAATTCATCCCGTAAGGGGGTAAAATGGGGGTCCAAAGTTTGTACGGCGAATCTAGATTTGTTAGATTATTTTATTCGAAACTTCACAGGAGTATTCCTAACGATAAATGAGTAAACGCGTGTTTCAGGTTTTTTGAAAATTCAACCCCTAAAAGGGGCAAATGTGGTCACAAAGTCTGATAATCAACATGGGTATCGAATCCTTTTTGAGTACTTATAGTACGCGGGCGAAGCCGCGGGAAAAGGCTAGTGTTATTATAAAAACGAAGGATGGATGGACATTTTATCTCTAACTGTTAAGCAAAATAAAAATAACACCTTCGTAATCGTATATTCAAGACTGATGTCACACCATTCGCTTACTCCTTTCATATTTGCCGCTAGACGCCGATAATTCTTGCACATAGATAGTTGATAATAGAACCGCAGGAAGTGACCTATTAGCACAAGGATAACAATGTATTCATTAACGCCCTGTCACCAATAATCTTATCAATACTTGGGGTACAGTTGTCACACCTTTGCCTGAGGATCATGATAATATATACTAGAAAAAAGTATATATTTTTCATCAAACTTGCTCATAAAGTCTGGCATTCTACACAGGTGTAGCAAAAGTTATTAATTCATAAAATACATAAACAATAAATTACAAACACAATATATCCTCCAACACAACCCCAACACACAACAAATAATCAACCAATATTGGAGTTGTATTGAAGTTGCATCGGGATAATTTTCAAACAAATTCCGATTCAGACGTTTAGGTGTTTGCTGTGTTGCATAGGAGGTGTAGTTGAATCGTGTCTTAACGTGTTTTGAGGTTAGAATACGGCCCACGGACTTATAGTACATACCTTATTTCTCATTTATTTTTGTTTTATTTATTTTTGTCACTAGTATGATGAAAAACATTGCGTCTTCGGCTTTGGCTGCGGTCTGAGGCTACTATTAAATACAATTTATCAATTTTAATAGACGTGCAAAACAATAAATATTCAGTAATTCTTTTTTTGAGGTTGATACCAGAAAATACAACTACTAGCCAGGGTTGTATCCGGTACTTTGCTCCATACTAAAATACCGGTTTTTTTTTCGTTCTTTCGTTTACTATTTCATGTTTAATCGAAAAATCTTACAACATAAAGTCATAACCTAATAATTTTAAACAAAAAAGAACCGACTTCACTTAGCATCCACCTTTCGAAAAGCAAATTCTCGACCTGTAACAAAAACTCAAATCACTATAGATGTGCCTATAATAGTTGAAGAGTTCCCTCGATTTCTCCAGGATCCCATCATCAGATCCTGACCTGGTTACAATGGGACCAACTGTGAAGTATACTCTTTCAAACAAAAAAAGAATTTTCCAAATCGGTCCAGCCGTCTTCGAATAATCGGTGAACATACATAAAAAAAAATAGCAAAAACAAAGATCCCGACGAATTGATAACCTCCTCCTTCGAAATCTTGAAGTCGGTTGAAAACAATACGATTTCTACTTAAAAACCATAAAATATGTTAACATATTGGGTTATTTCGGGGCTTTTTGCGAAAACCGGTTACAAGCCCTGCTACTAGCTATACATTTTCAACCGACTTCAAATTTCGAAGGAGGAGGTTATCAATTCGTCGGGATCTTTGTTTTTGCTTGTTTTTTTTTATAGCCGTCTTCGAATAATCGGTGAACATCCGATTATTCGAAGACGGCTGGACCGATTTGGAAAATTCTTTTTTTGTTTGAAAGAGTATACTTCACAGTTGGTCCCATTGTATTTAAAATTATACATCTCATATTCTCATTGTCAGCATAAAATAATAGATAAGATCAGGCAATTAATATATATACGAGTATCATAACTAGTCTATCGACAGCGCCGTAAAATATAATTAGCAGACAAATGTATGTGTAATCGTTTTAATTTTATGTTATAAAACTTATAATTAATATAAAGTTATAACGACAGGATGTCTGTAATCGATCGGTAATTATAAATTAATTTTACATCATAAACCACGAGGCTAGAATGTAGTCTCACTAACGAGCTGTCTTTAAAGCAGGAGACCTATTCATACATACATACATCTAATTTGTTGAATTAATATTTAATGCACAATAAAATAAGGATCCTTTTAGACCTCTTTTGTTTCTATCACTTCATTTCATAAGATTCCTTATACATCCTACTCTTAGCCTGATCCATCTGCTCAACTTCTTCAATTTCAAAGCACTGGAGTCCTATTCGTACATAAATGAACAACGTAAGCGCCTTCCACCAAAATTGCATTTTATACAATCGTGACATAATAAAGAGCTTTTCAGTCGAGTACTGGCCGAAGTAAGGTATGAGATTGAAAAGCTCTTAATTATGTCACGATTGTATAATATACTATTAAGTGATTGCATTTCAACAACTCATATCATAAATGTGAAATAAATATTTACGTCAGAGTACTTCACGCTTAAACCGTACATATCATTGTGGTAAAGTTTTTAAATTTAAAATCATTCCTTAAGAGACTTTAAAGGGCAAAGGAATTTACAATGGAAGTGTGGATTTCACGTAAACAAATCCGCGGTAGTTAATATAAAAACCAGCAGCAAGTATTCATCTCAAGAAAAAGGAACAACTTAGAAGAAAAGAGACAGGCATTACAAGGCTTATTTTAGAAATCGTTCAATGAAACCGAACCGTCCATTACGAATTGTTTAATGTTGCTAATAAACCTTGGTTTAAACGACATCATAAAAGTCCAATAACTGACCGGGAAGCGCACCATTACTGCCCTGTGACACACCTGGAAACGGTTTACCACGCAAGTGGGAAATATATAACCCCGGCACATTTAAGAGGATGAATACTGCCGATGACCTCACAATTTATGTTAGGTAAACAGTGTTTTAAAAGTAATTAAATGGTTTGGTAAAGCAAGAAAAATATATGTTAATACTAGCTTTTGCCCGCGGCTTCGCTCGCGTTAAATTCGGGGTAATAAACCATACAAACTTCCACCCCCCATTTTAGGGAAGTGGGGGGTTAGAAAGAGACAAAAGTAGCCTATCTCACTCTCCATCCCTTCAACTATCTCCACTTAAAAAATCACGTCAATTCGTCGCCCCGTTTTGCCGTGAAAGACGGACAAACAAACACACACATACACTTTCCCATGTATAATATTAGTATGCATTCATTATATTTTCGAGAACTTGGTTACGTTCAAAGCATGGTTGGGCGAAATCGGCTTGATAGAAAATAATTCCGAAGTTACGTCTTAAATTTGCCTTTAAACAGTCGTATGGCTATTGCTGCAAGTCTGCTTCGTTTTGAAAGAAAGAAAAGACATTTATTAGCACAAAACAAGGACAGAGAAACTTAAAACCTACTAATGGTAACTACACTAATTACTATCTAAGCTAAGCTTTTGTAACCTATGTTGGGGACTACTGCTTCTATGCTTATCTAATGTCTTCTCAAAAAAAATAGGTTGAAATGCAAACTTTTTATGATAGCCGTACATTACCGATACATACATACATATAATTTCATGAATCATATAGCCGAGAGCGCGATTACATTAAAGATAATCTCTATTGAGAATCATCGACGGTACAACTACTTAATTTAATAAAAGAACACCTACTCTTTTTTATCGACTCTAATATCGAAAGATTAGCTATTACAATATCACCAAACAAAAAAGTCGTAAGAACATTATCATCTTACATCCTTCGATCTTTTCAATAGCAGATATAAGCCTAATAATTGAAACGTTACCTGCCTTTCACCATTTCTAATTACTTTTTATTACGAGCTCATTTCAGTTAATTTAATAATTCTGTAGCAATAATTCATCGTAATTACTTGGTGCGTGTTACATGTATTTTGCGTACCCGTACTAGGTATTGTAATTAGTATCTGCCTACAGTGCCCCTCCTTGGTACGGTCCGATATCTATCTTGTGTTACAATTATATTTAAAAACAGTAACTTAACTTCTAGCAAATCTGATTTGTTTTTGAAATGGGCACTTAATATAAAGTTCCAATTTCAAAACTACTAACTTATTAAACAATATTTATAACGGGTTACTCACGTAATTTAAGTCGATTCACGGCGGTGTCGCGGAAGGCGCTCGTGAATGATCATCGTAAATTGATCGAAACATGTCGAGCCAAAATTGACTTAAATTACGTGAGTAACCCGTTATAAATATTGTTTAATATGTTAGTCTCACGAAAGTATTTTAGAAAGTAATCTATTATATCGAGCTAGTTAACTAACTAGCTCGATATAATAGAGACTTGTCGAACAAATTTTTGCAGCATCTATGCTTCTTCTAAGCGCGACCGAATGCAGAAATACAGGAATGCCGAAGTCAAACACTTATCTCGCCGTATGGATACTCCATTGCCAGCGCAATGGCAGTCTGCCACTGCCAGTGGCTTCCTGATCTAGCCTTAGAGACTTGTAGACAAGCATCTCTCATACTCATTTAAGGGGCTCCCAGATGTCAATGACACTCGATCTGAATTCCTTAGTTTTCTAATTATTTTTATAGCTTACTATATTATCAGTAATGGCCTTAAACAATATAATATCCTATATTGACATCAATGTAAAAAAATTGGTTTTCTGGTCATAACTTTTGTGTTTTTTTAGTTTAAAATTAAATACTCTCGTCAGTTTTAAGAGATGTCAAAGAGGAACCCTAATATGTAGATGTCGTATATTTAAGATACTTTACAACATTCGAATATCGATAAAAGTGTTTTTTAGACCATATTTTAAAAAGTCATAAAAAATGTTATATGGCTCATGGAGATAACAGATTCAAGAGAACCGATAGCTATTTTCCTTATAATTCTATCTGTAGTGCAAATGTTGGAATATCGACCCAAAACAAAACTGGTCAAAAATCGATAAAAAAACGTGTGAAGCCCCTTAACTACCTTTTTCGAGTCAAATTACTGATTATTTCTAAACTGTTCTCATGTACAGTTGATGTCAAAGATATGTAAACACTTTTGCACGTTATTACAAAGAAGTAAGGTGCAAAATCGTAAACATATCTTGGAAGTCGACTTTACAAAGCCAAGTTTGTTATTACGGCAGGCAGGCAATGTGTCACATTGTAGCATAGCCCACCATGATATTACACCGGGTAATTATTTTGTCAATTTGTATTCAATTATATCGCGTAATCGATCACTCTGATGCATTTTACATTTTCTAGCACTTTTATGGTTAATAGAATAAATTTTACATTTATTATCTAATAAATGGCTAACCATTTATTACATCAATTTCTTATGAAAGCGATTGAATATAATTTCCTTCACAGAGTTATTTCTCAAAGTCAGGTCTTCTTATACATACTGATTATATTCTTCAAATAGAAGCAATATAACGATACAACTTTAATATAATAAGGGTACCCAGTTTTCATTTATAGTAAGAGGAATTTTCGATTAACATTATACATAGATTTTCCTATTGTTTTGTGATTTGTCCAAAACTTCCACTGATGAAAAGTGTTGCATTTCTTTCGTTCACGTGCACGTACATAAACATATACCTGATGTACTAATAGGCGTAGCTTTAGAGAACTTGGGTATCACCTTAACCTCTTAGATAGTCAAAACGGGGTTGAGAGCCTTAAGGGGCTGATAACAGCTAAATGACTGCTACAGCTAAAAATCTTTTTCAGCGCGAGTGAATGAGAAACACTGTGTTACGATTAGTATGGGAGCTCATTGCAAATTTTGCAAAATTATGAATTTAAAAAAAATTACGCATTAATTGAGAAATATAAAACAACGATGTTTTTAGTATTAGTGCGGTGGAATTTTCTCCTTAGTTACAGACGTATAAGTCAAGAAACTAAAGACATACGACTGTTAAAAGAAAATTTTAAGATGTAACTTTGGAATTATTTTCTATCGAGCCGATTTCGTCCAATCGTGTATCGGAATTAACTAAGTTCTTCCAAATATAACGAATAATGACATATTTTTTTTTTAGTTTCTCAAAACAAGTAGTTAACTATAGTTAAAAAACTGTTTGAGTAAAGTCAATTTGAAGGTCATCGGGTGTTGTCAGCCTCTTAACGACTGCGCGAACAAAGTCACGGGCGTAGGGTGTTTATAACAATTTAGTGACTGTGGTCCCAGACCCCAATCGTTCCTTATTCCTACCTCTTTTCTTATACACCAGATAACTGTTATTAAAGCAATTTGCCATCGTCCAACCAATTATTTTATCGTAAATTACGCTAAAAGTATCGTTTGGCGAATACGTGATACTATTACCAGTTGCCGTTCAATATTTACTGAGCGTCGAGGACCATGTAATACCTGGACTTCAATGTATATAAAATGAAGCTATCGTTTTCGGTGTTACGTGCCGCAGTGTCATTTTAGCTGGATTGGACACCGGACTGTCAATGTCTGTGCAAAATCACTTGCCTTGTCATCTGATGAACGGAACTTAACTTATTTGGACAGTGCCAAATTGCCGAGCAATATTTACAGAGCATGGGCATTTGTGACATGACATAATTATGTATAGCAGTGCTTTTGCCTGAATTACAAGAATGCAATTTTGATAAGGTAGACATTGTAGTCCAGGCGTAAGCCTGGACTATAATAATATAGTCCTTGATATTTACCAAGCGTGTATTTTACACCACAAGCCATAAGTGCCGCAACGGCTATTTTGAAACTGATTTAATTATCTATCGTATTGTCTCGCAATAAAGTCCAAATTCAAACCGGGTTTTCAATGTACATACTGCTCTTATGCGTGGTGGTAGTATTGTGATCAAGCCGATGAAGCTATAAATTATTAGGTATTATAATCTTGGAAATTATTTTTCGAAGCATGCTTTTGAATTTTGCTACCCTGATAAAAATCGTACAGGGAGGGAGTGGGGTGGTTGGAGACTTGGAAGTCTAGTAAATATATCTTGCGAAAATAATTACTAGTCCAGGGAACAATATGTCCGACTTAAGCGTTGACTACACAGACTACTCATCATTAAGCTTTTGCAAGGAGCACGGGGTCACCACACATTAGCGCAATTTTATTCGTTAATTTCTACGATTCGAACAGCACATCTCAATAGTATTCTACACCATTTTGTAGTATAACAATCCAGGTTAGTCCCTATAACTTGATTTTTGTTGATATTTTTAATTCACATGAGTAATGATCAAAAACGTTAACTCAAATGAAAGCGGTCGCGCTCTCATACTAAATTAGTACGGGAGTGCTGATGTGTGGTGACCTCGAGTTGTACTTATGATCTATGTAGTGGTTGAGGTTATCTGTGGTTGACGGTTAACGCAGACATTGATGATGATGGTATCCTTTTTTCCGTCATCAGGGACATAGGCGGATCTCACACTAGCGCCGCGTCTCGCTCCGGTAAACGAGACAGCGCTATAGACATTAATAGCTCTCTCACTCGCACACCGTTGCCACATGCGGAAACCGCAGCAGTGTGATAACCGGCATAGGGCTCTGAGAAGTTTAGTTATTTCTATTCAGCTCCATCCAGCAAAGGCCAGTTGAAGCAGTTTCCAACTGTGCGTCTCCAGTGATTGCCAAGTTGGCCCTTGCTTGGATAAGTGGTTGTTTGGCCTTTAGCCTTCTCTAAATATGGGAATGCAAGTCAGTTATAATCGGTTAAAAATATTTAGAATTACAATTAGATTTTTCGAAAATTACAATAACAGATTACGGTTATTTTCGGTTATTTTTTAATGCTATTATCACCTAAAATTGTATCACAATAGGGTGTAAAATCTAAGTTTTTCGTCTGGAACTCGTATATGATGATATTTTATAATAATTCCAGGTTTCTCTTATTTAATTCTATTTCGGCGAACGTTTTACAACGAGTAAAACTATCTAAGTAATTCGTACGGCTGACCTAGAACCACAAAACTGCGACTTTCTTTCGTGTTTTCTCGACACGTAAGACATTTTCTCGACATTTTGCTGCCAGTTTTAGATACGTAGGCGAAGATCGTGACGTGATCTTTGGAACTCTAATTAAGTACCTACAAGTTTACTTTTAATCACATCACATAACTATATACCTATAGATATATTAATCTAATTTTCTCTTGATATAAATTTAATGTCTTATGTAGTATCAGCTGCAGAAGTGCCTACCCAGTACATAAAAAATATTGTATGAGACCGTGCAAAAAGATTATAATAAGCTGGAGATAGCACCTGAAACAAAAGTTTGATGTTTATTCTATTGAGATTAGGGCTTGCAATCCAGATATTTCGAATAGTAATTTGTATGGAAATTATTCGAAATATTCGTATTATTCGAATAATATCCGGATAATTGCAAACCTTAATTGAGATGTCATTTTTTACTGTTTAGAAAGATTCAATGAATGAGTAGATAGATTTAATGAATCTTAATAGATTCATACCTATACCTATAGCACCCTTGAAAAAAGGAGCAAATATGCTATGTTATGACAAGATTCAGCCTGAATTCATTGATAACATGGGTATTTTGCAGCTCGCCTCTGTAAGCGCTTTGAGGCAGCGTGGCCCCGATCCCTCTAAGGCCCCATGCCCAGCAGTGGGACCTATAGAGGCTTACATATTATTATTACCTCAATCCGGACCTGCGGTCAAACTCGTGTACTCGTGCTCGCTCCGGGGAGGTCCGCACCTCACAATCTCATGCACCATCGATGCACGCCTTATTAATACTTTGTAATTGACGCTTTTTCATTCTCGCCGCCGTAATCTGAGAGTTTTGAGAGTTATCCGGATGATCGGAGTTAAACTTTATGTGGGATATGTTGTGCTTGTTGAGAATAAGGATCAAAGTGCAAAGCAATGCGTAGTGATGCTGCAATCTTAATAACATCTTGTTAAATATGCTTTGGATATGACAAATACAGTGTATGGTAAAAAGTCTCTAAACCAAATTACGGCCAAAAGACAAACGACGGTACAATTAAATAAACTAGTAGTCCGCTTCGAACTGAGAACTCGCGATTTCCTTGGAAACAAGTTGACCAATATAACAACAACCTTATGAAGATTGTTTTTCACCTTCTAGCTCCACAACCCCTTCATCGATCCTGCTCATATACGAACTCTCAAATTACATGTATCTCTGCTACAACCCCAACAAATTTCATAAAGATCAGAAAAAACGTTACTAAAGTTATTGCGGGACAAGTAAGTGGCTATGCATCTTTGCATGATTTTTGTGTCTTGTCTGTACTATACCTAGATGTTTTATCCGTTGGTGAGCCTTCAATTAAAAAAAAATTAAAAAAATAAACCCTCAAAATCAAAAAGCCATCGAAATGCCGAGACATCCCAGTTGTTTGTAAGAACTTCACTTACGCTCTACTCGTTCGATAAAAAAATGTTTATTTGTGACTATTTATCTTCATAAGGCGGGCGTTTTCAGAAATCGTTGAATGTTCAGCGCATGACCGTAGCCGTGGAGATCCTCGAAGACTAAATCCAGCAGTGGACACATTTTTGCTGATATGTAACGAAGATGAGAATGGTTCCCACATGTTGGTCCCTTGGCGTTACAAATTTATATGACAAAAGTTAAATAAATACAGAAATTCCCATCTCAGTTGGTCAGTTGTGCTTACTTACTAATTTAAAATAAGGATTAGATACTAAGGTCATAGGATAAGAAAACCTGGTACAGAAACTGGAAGTGAGTGTTACCATAACCGATAAACTAAAGAAAAAATCGTTGTAAATTCTACTGTTTTTCCCATTCCGAGAAAATTTTGGTTATTCCTACTCAAAATCGTGAGCACTATAGATTCTACCAGGACACAAATATTTTCCTAATATATTCAAATCTGCTAAAACCACTTTCCCATGGGCACTTATGTGGAAGCTTAATGGAAAGTCGAAGATGCTACTGGGTAAAAAGGGTATTTTTTGTGTCCAAGCGGAATCTAGATATGTATGGCTTAGTCGCCGTTAAACAAAGTTGATTATTGGTAAAAGTTGCGGCCCAGTTTCTCTTTAATGTCAGCCATCGAAAGGAAACGTGTGATGGCAAGGAAGCGTCCGTCTAACAGGCTACAGTCTACAGTTATAGTTTGACGGGACTTTTCACTTACAATTATAAGTAGATACCTACTCTTTTCCTTTTCAACGGACTTCAAGATTTCGAAAGAGGAGGTTCTCAATTCGTCGGGATCTTTAGTTTTTGCTATTTTTTTATGTATGTTCACCGATTATTCGAAAACGGTTGAACCGATTTGGAAAATTCTTTTTTTGTTTAAAAGAGTATACATTACAGTTGGTTCCATTGTAATCAGGTCCTGATCTGATGATGGCACCCCGGAGAAATCGAGGGAACTTTTCAAATATTACAGGCACAGCTATAGTGATTTGAGTTTTTTTTTACAGTAGCTCGGGAATTTGCTTTTGGATAGGTGGAGGCTAAGTGAAGTCGGTTCTGTTTTGTTGAAAATGATTAATACGCTAGTACTAATAGACACAATAACACTTCAAAAAAAGTGAGGAGATTAGTTATTATTTTACTCGTATGGAAATTTGATGTGCTAGAGTAGTCTAAAACCACTACCTATAGGTTTATAGACATGTTTGTAAATTTGTATGGTAATGCAATAATTCACGATCAAAACGGTAATTTACGTTCCAGAGATAAAAGAGATCGTGATTTTTCATGATAACAGCATTGAGAGTGTTTGCTCTGTAGAAATGACCCACTTGGACTAAAATATTTGAATTTTTGTATCTTTTATTTATTTGTATCCAGTCGGGGAAAAAAAGTTTAGCAAAAAAATGTATCACACTATGACGTCAAAAGAGACTCCTCTTTTGACGTCATAGTGTGATTTTGTTTCCTAAACTTTTTTCCTAACTACGCGAGTTAAGACGTTACATTTTTTTTACATTGTATTTTTTTTAGTCTGACACAAATTAAAGCACTACCTAAAAAATCTGTAAGTAGTTATAACTTTATAAGTTGGATCTACTTTTAGTTAAGCGCCATCTATCTCCCAGCTGCTGCATTAAAACGTGCGGTGCTCGTAGATTAGATGCCACCTTGGTCCTGTTTCAGGGTTTGAATCTAAACGCAATCTTCGCTTTCGCAACGACAAAACTTAATTAGTTATTGGGCTAAGAAAAATTATAGTCTCAAAAGAATTGTACATTTCACCTAATGAAAAAACATATGCTCCAGTATTTTAATTTTTCTATCGAATCAGTAATTAGAAAGAAAAAGACCCGTCTAAAACAATGGGTAGTGCTTTCCCAAAAAAATTTTTGTTGCGAAATTTTATTTTTTGTAAATTGATTTTTAGTCACGTTAATGGCGATAGTTAAAAGTATAATATCCATATCCAATTAGGTATACAGTAACGTTACCTAAACAAATCAAGTAAGTAAAAATTAACCAATCAAACCTGAAGCCATCGTGACACCTCTACGATACCTCGACACCTCTACCTAATTAGTTAATTATTTCTCACATTACCTACCTTACTAAGCTCACATTACCTAGCTTAAAAGCATTGTCCGTCGTGAATAAGGTTTGCAATTATCCGGATATTATTCGAATAATACGAATATTTCGGATAATTTCCATACAAATTACTATTCTAAATATTCGGATTGCAAGCCCTAGTCGTGAACCCTCTCCGATGAAGTCATAAATTATTTTCGCATTGGAAATTGTTTCTCTCGGTAGATGCCGCGCCTACTAATCGGTTACGGCACGTGACACCTATACGATACCTCGACACCTCTACATAAAGTCATTATTAATTAATTATTACTCACACTACCTACCTTACTTACTCCAATGTTAGCAAATTCATAAACAATGTTAGCTGTGTCACAAACCCCGAGCAGTCGCGTAGCGCACGTCCAAAACAAATGATAAGCATTGTCCGTCGTGACCCCTCTCCGATGAAGTCATAAATTATTTTCGCATTGGAAATTGTTTCTCTCGGTAGATGGCCGCGCCTACTAATCGGTTACGGCACGCCCGCGGCGTCCAAAGGATTTATGAGATCGCGAATCGCTGAGAAACGATTGTAATGAGTATGAGAACGTGCAAAAAGATTATGAATAAGCTGGAGATTGCGCATGGAACAAATATTTGAAGATTGTTTATTGAGATTGTCTATAATCTTTAAGTTTCTTTTGATTCTCTTTGTTTGCTTTTAGTTTTTTATCTTTTTTTTTGTGTTACCTTTCGTGAATTGTTTTCACCTGATGGTCTCATCGGAAGATCAGCGCTGACAACCACCAGAATCATGCTGAGATGAGGCCATTTCGTGGCACTTTCTCGTTTTATGTATTCTTTCCTTTTTTTCTTTTATGTGTATGTGTTTACGAATAAACTATTTCTATTCTATTCTGGATGTTATGTTTTACTATTTAGGAAGATATCGAAGTAAGTACATTGAATGAAGCTATTAAGCTATAAAGCAAGATTCATCCTTGAGAAAGGTAGCAAATATGCTATACTAGCTTTTGCCCGCGGCTTCGCTCGCGTTAAATTCGGAAGTTTCTAACCCCCCATTTTACGGAAGTGGGGGGTTAGAAAGAGATAAAAGTAGCCTATGTCACTCTCCATCCCTTCAACTATCTCCACTTAAAAAATCACGTCAATTCCTCGCCCCGTTTTGCCGTGAAAGACGGACAAACAAACACACACACACACTTTCCCATTTATAATATTAGTATGGATGTTATGACACGATTCAAAGTGATAATTTGTCTTTTAACTAACAAAACTTTCGTGAGACTCTAACATATTAAAAATATTTATACCGGGTTACTCACGTAATGATTGATAATGATCATCGTAAATTGATCGAAACATGTCAAGCACAAAAATCTGCTTAAATTACGTGAGTAACCCGTTATAAATATTTTTAATTTGTCTTTTGTTTTTGTTTAACACGCAATCTCCAGTTTGTTTTTAAGCTTCTTACTGTAAGGAGTATAAGGAGAGTTGTTATAAGAGCGATTTTATTTTTATAGTTGCCAATTTAAAGAAATTTTATTTGAAGTTATCCAATTGATTTTTTCTTCGGTCGACTTAATTAATATAAACATGAAGTCAACCACGTCAGATTCATAAATACAGAAACTAAACAGTGGACACAGTTTTGCGGGGCACTGTATAAATCAATATATACTTTTCGAATAATAAAGCAGTCTATCTATCTATCTAAGTCTTAATACCTACCATTCATTAACACTAAGATTGAATCTAATCGAATTTCTAATACCTGTAGTTTAGTTCTGTCAGTTTAACAGTTGTGTTTGTAAGACACAAATAAAACATAAATTAACTAAATGCTAGGCTTGTAACACGTTTATCAATGAGGCGGTTAGTTAAGATTAGACCATACCTACTGTAGACCAATATTTGTCATCTAGTTAAATAGTAACTAATTTCAACCATTTACCTCTTCTGCATCTCCATTGTATTGCTTCGCTCTTACGGCCAGCGCCCTACGTCCCCTGTCAATATCGGCATCACCGATGATGTTCGGTGAAAATTTGACCCTACTTAAATGTAGTCACCGTTTTTATAATCCAAGCGGTATCACTTCGGCCTCAGTCGGTTTTTTGCATAATAACAGAGTCCATTGAACATTCCTCTCAGCAGCTTGTTGACTGCGCCTACCATAGGGGCCGTAGCACCATATCGTCAGCGTAACTGCTGTTATTTGCCATTTTTCCGACAATAGAACAGCCAACGTTTTTGCCACTGACATCCACAATTATCTGGTTTGTATATACAACTTATTTTGTACCCATCGCCCTATTCAGTTAAATTCCTAGATGTTTTGCTATACTGTCAGTACATAATGACTGCATTCCTGGCAAAGCACATCATAAAGGAAACAGTTTACAGTTTTGTAAAAAGAGGCCGTTAACAACATTGGAATATTCTTGCGTTCCCACTCCTGCGTCCCACGGTGCCCTAAAAAGTTTGGTAAAGTGCGAGTTAGCAGCTTGCTACGAAAGTTCCGTAGTTCAAATTGAATTAGCGTTTTCTCACGATATCGGGAGCTTTCACGTAAAACTAATAACAGTAATAACCAGTATCAACTCAAATCGTTTTAACTAGTAGTCCGCCTCGCACTGAGAACTCGCGGTTTTCTTGCAAACGATTGACCAATATAACAAAACCCTAATGATGATTTTTCCAGCCTTCTAGCTCCATGACCCCTTGACCGATAATGCTCAGGAACGAACTCTCAAGTTGTTTTGAGCTCTACTACAACCCCAACAAATTTCATATAGATCAGAAAAAGGTTACTAAAATTATCGCGCGACAACAATTCAAAATCAAAAAGCCATCGAAATGCACAGACGTCTAGGTAGCCGAAGTTGTTTGAAAAGACTTCGCTTACGCTCCGCTCGTTCGAAAACTATACCGTTTGACTTATACAAGAAGAAAACTTTATTTCCTTCATATTGACAGGATTTCAAGGAACCCTAAAAGTCGGTGTCACGTTTCCGCCGCTCCAGCAAGCCGCTCGTATGATGGCCGCGACAATTGATTTAATTACTTCATTAAGACTTTTGTTTTGGCTTTATGTGTAGCGAGGTAGCAAGTAGCGATAGCATCTCCAGATGTTTCAGTACTTTTAAAAATATTCGCTGTAACTTTATTATAGTTCAATGCGGATTACAAATTCAATGAGGTTGAATAGAAACTCATGATTATAATTGGTTCCAACTCTCTCATGCAACTTAACAGACTATTTTTATCTATGGTGTGGTGTCAGTATACATATGTATCTATCGAAAAAGACAGTTTTCAACCGACTTCAAGATTTCGAAGGAGGAGGTTCTCATTTCGTCGGGATCTTTGTTTTTGCTAAAAAAAATTATGTATGTTCACCGATTATTCGACCGATTTGGGAAATTCTTTTTTTGTTTTAAAAGAGTATACTTCACAGTTGGTCCCATAGTCACTAGGTCAGGATCTGATGATGGGATCCTGGAGAAATCGAGGGAACTCTTCAAATATTATAGGCACACTTTTAGTGATTTCAGTATTTTTTACAGTTCGAGCATTTGCTTTTGTAAAGGTGGAGGCTAAGTGAATTTGGTTCTTTTGTTTTGTTTAAAATAATTTTAATGACTACAGCGCGGATACCCTGCGAGGATAGAAAAGAGAGATTCAAAATACTATCTATATTTTGTCATTTACACCTCACCGTGATTAAAACGAGGCGCAATTCCTAATTTGTAATGCCAGTCACACTTTTCCAAAAGAATCTGTCCAGAACGTTTATTATTTCCATGGAAGCGTCATGTTACTAATGATGCTATTTAGGTATACTTTATATTGCAGGAAACGGGCGCCATTGAGGTGAGACGTAATAATTGGGAATAGTTTAGGACTGACATTAGGGATGGGAAATTTAATCGGTTATGTAACAATAGATTACAAAGCTATTGTTTTCAAAATCAATTTATTAAGTAGTTCATAGATTCAGATGTTTTTTTCACTGGGGACTAATAGAACAGTACTTAATCTATAGTCTGGTAAACTAAATTATATTTCGATATATAAGTCATAGTTCGTGCCAAACTGTATCAATGAATAGAGGCCAAAAATAGATTTTAAAACAAAAATAATTATCAAACACATAATGAAATATTTTCATTACGTTGCTTTTGACCGGCTCTGAAGTATCCTGTCTCAGGCGCAGCTACTCGAGAAGCTGTAATGGAATTTCACTTTTCAGGCCTTAGCCTGCAAATTTCAACACAAGCATAAGCTTACCGGGCGGCTCCATCCCCTGTATCACAAAAACGTATATTATTATGAAACAAAGAATTTTAATTTTGATCTGATTTTTGAAATTAACCGTTAGTGTGGGAAATCTACCGGGTCGTTGTATGGAGACCTCGCATCAATTCCTCAGTCGATTATTCTTTTTCTAGGATGTAGTATAGGTCATAACAAACACAAAACACTATTTTTCCAAAAAAAAAAGTATGTCAGTTTTGGTATTTTTACAAAAATGTACAAAAAGCTTAATACTTTGTACTGGAATTTTTCTCAGGGTATATTTTTTTCACTAAACAAATTATTTTGATTACTGACAGATACTGCCAAAAGTTCAAATAAAACTGTCACTTTTATTCAAAAGTAATTGGTAACACTCGTCATTTTGTTTGGAAAATTTCTCAGTCAGGTTTGTAACAGTGGGTGTTATATTAATCTTATTTTAGCATAATATTTACGAATATCCAAAAAAAATTTCTAAAAATAAAATTGTTATTACAGTATATTTCATTAACTTTATGGAAAATTCCTCAGCCTGGTTTCGTTTTTTATTCACGTAAGGTAGTCAATTCAACAGACACAACCGAAATTTCCAAAAAATATTCCACATACAATACGTCAAAACTCGAAATGAAAAATTTGTCTAGCCTTTTAAAGCGAGTGAGCACGCAGTAATATGTCGTCGTGCTTCAGCTATTGAGTCCAGTTTCGCATGCGCGGCTACGACTCAGCTATGCTTGCGTCATAGTGAAGAAAGTGGAGTAAGTTACTTCAATTATATAATTGTCAAATTTCATATTTGTACTTAACTCGTATCATTATAAATCTTGAAGCAAATCAAATTATTTTGTTCAATATTTTTTTTGATTTGCATTTTTTAAGTAGTTACACTACTATATATAAACTGAAAATAGATGTCATATACTTCAGAAAAAGTGACCAAACCCTCCGGTGTCCGAGGCCAGATTTGAACTGGTGTCTTCAGCTTTCGCGGCTTCAGTATGTGACATCTATTTTCAGTTCGTATCATTATAATTTTAATAAATATTTTGATGGCGTATTATTAATTAAACAATTTAGTATTTAATTGAAGCATCAGAGTATCATTGCCTCACTAAATAGAACACCATCACCACTACTCGCCAACAGATGAAGCTTGTAGTGTCATAATGCACACAATGCAGCCGCATGCACCGATACAACTACGCTTCGACACTAGTCACGCCGCCTACCAACAGATGGTACATTGATCGAGTTATATAGATGCCGCTAACGTTTGTTCAACGCAGAAACATGACCCTCGGCGCATTGCCGAGGACTTTTTGAGAAACGCCCTACCGGTGTCAAGGTACGCATGCTATATGCCTCAACCAAGTTTGAGGATTTTAGTGTTGTGACACTAAGCCACTAAGGCCAGTAATTTGTCCTAAGGGCACACCCTTAGGACAAATTACTGGCCTGGTACACATCTACCTAGCTGGGTAGTACTCGGCAAGTAATCACTAGAGAGAAGAGAGTACATGTAAATTTCTAAAGCAATAAATTGTATCCCATCAAAAACATTACATGTACAATAATGCCAGCCTCGCAACGCAGTTCTCCTACTTATACAAAAAGTAATGAGGTCTAATGTAAAACCAAGCCGGTATGCCAGAGTTTACTAACAACATGTCATTGTGATCTTTTGAATATTAGATGTTTATATTTTTATATTAAAAAGAAACAGAAAAATAACTTTGTTTCTGCATATATTTATATAGGATTACAATGTTAACTGTGCGGTTTGTAAAACTAGAGAACCCGGGATATTGCGGTATGTTTTAATTTTCAGTGGCTTTATAGTCTAAGAGTTAACCCTAGAAGTTAGAAGTGTTCAAAATGTGGAGCTTGTGGGACTGCTAGAAGTATTTTAGATATACGATGATCGTAATCAGTGAGTCAGTGACAAAATTAAGGAATTTTGACTTGCAATAGTTCTTAAAGTATATAGTGAAATTCAATGATATTGGGATCTTCCTTGTGTTATGGCCTCTTTGTCACAGAAATTTCAGCCTTCTAGCTTTATCGATAACAGAATTAGAGGGGGTCGAAAATGACCTGAATGGCTTCGGAAAAAGGATGGTTCGGCCGTGCCTTTGTTTTGCTCGACTTGGCAGGGGAACTGCCGTGCCCACAGGTCTGGTACGCGCGACTTTTTGTCGTCGCCCCTCGCCTCCCCGCTAGAGCGATAACCATAGATTTCTTCATAACGGGTATATCAAGACATATGCGAAACAGCGCATTTGCCAGATGACTTAAACTTTTTATTTTACCCAAATTTAAACATAAGTTGTACTTATAAATGACGCTTAAATAAGATTTATGTCTGTTGTGTAATTCACCTGTGACAACTGTATTTTTTCTCTGTGTGTAATATTTAATTATTTCTTTTGTTATAAGTCGAAATACGAGTATATGTCATATGCTTTAGAAAAAGTGACCAAGTCCTCCGGTATCCGAGGCGAGGCCAGCAGGCAGCATCTTTTTTTTTGGCATCTACCTATGGTTGATATAACTATAAACATTATTAGACATTCAATGACATAACATGCAATAGAATCAACATTATTGTACGCCAAACACTGGCCATTGTCATGTGTTGTTTCCTAGGTACAATAAATTATTTGTATCTGTATGGATCGAAGCGAATACTTACTCCGAAGACCGGATAACCACTTATCCACATAGTCTCCGCTGGCAATCTACTGGCAGTAGGATGTCGGGTCGCCCCCCCAAACCCGCAATACAAAGAGGCGATAAGTTGAGACAGATGTAGCCTAAGCCGGTCTCGACTAGAAGTTTCCGTTTAAGATCGTGGCAAGTGCAAAACTTTTACGCGAGCCCTATGTCCCTAATGAGGGACAACAGGAACAAATTTTCGTCACCACAGTTACATTAGTGACCGACTGAATAAATGTTTTTGTAAAAATCTGTTTCAACTTAAAGAAAATCACAATTTCCAAAAATTTACAAAATAGTTTTATTTGTTCCATATGACTAGACCCCGTTTTCAGTGGTGAAATTTTAATGAAAATGCGGGTTGGCATAGCACATTTTAATATTCTTAACATGACGTATATATATTTTGATGTAAGCTATATACTTATTTTATTTATACAGGGTGGGTTTAAGTCGGGCCCTGGAGGGAAACTACCTTAAAACCTTGAGATAGCTCAATTCGCTCAAAGGAAACATTCTTTTATTTTTCCTAAAAACTAAAACTGCATTCACAGTTTTTTTCTTAATTTTCACTTTATTCCAAACTATTTGTATGAAAAATATTATTATTATTATTTATGTGTTCTCTTGTGCCCTAAACTTGGTTGGTATTTAGAAGTTTTTATCCTCGTTGGAAATAGGATCGATTGGCATCAATTGTCATAAAAAATATTTATGGCAAAAATTACAAAATAAATACTTTTTTTGAAAACTGTACTCTTTTCCAAAAATTTATAAATGCAGTTATGTCCCTTTAAAGAAATTAAAAAATATTTTCTTTCAGTGAATTGAGCTATCTCAACGTTTTAAGGTAGTTTTCCTCCAGGGCCCGATTTATCTTTCCACCCTGTATATTAAGGCAAAGGACTTTAACGAGGTTTAATTTGGTATATAAACTCCATAATAGTTACTTAATTGTATTTTTTTCGGCAATTATGATTGATGTCATATTAATCACTTAATTGTTTATTCAGTAAAAGTATGGATTTCCTAAATAATCTTCCTAAATTTTCTCAGTTTCTCAGTCTCAGCGACGCAGAAATGGTTACTAAATTTAGTATAACTGTGCAATAGATACCAATTTTTTTGAATAGGTTATCCTGGTAAGCGTACCTATTAGATTATAGTTTTCTAATAAATAAATAAATTTGTTTTTTTTTTTTCAGTAACATGATACAATTGTGCAAATGCATATACATTTTAAAGTAAGATGACTAAGATTTGTGTTAAATCGTATATATATGACGGTTCCTAGGATGAAATGGTCACAGTATTCAAAACAATTATGACAAGTGGAAAAAGATGGCCAAAAAATGAATTGTATTGCACAAGCGATAACCAGACATCAGAGTTACGGAAAATGTTACCTAATGAAAATACCATCTCAACGAATGTAACCTTTTTGTCATGGAGCGGTGATATAATTGAAAATTATTTTTTTTTTTTAATATGTCACATGTTGTACTCGAAATAAAATATTGTGTGACAACCCTATGATTCGATATCATTAAATTTTCACCACTGATAACGGAGTCTGCATATGACACATCTACACAACACGCATGCATTTTAAAAATGTGTCTAATATATTACAACTGGCGTACTTTTTTATTTACACCGTGACTAGGCGTTTAGCACCACTACAAATTATATCAATTAAGATAAAATTACTAACAGTATGGGGGTATTAATGTAGTGTTAATGTATATTTTAGTAACGTGCAAAACCATAAAAGTAAACTTTTTCTTTGAGTTTATTAAAGAAGATAACGAGAACGCTGCGCATGGTCCCTCGCATCCCCGCTCCCGCGTCCCGCGTCCTGCACGTGCGCATTCCACTAACGAGTGAAATATTAGGTATCTTTATTTGTGACATGATTTAACTTTTTAATACGCAGGATATTTTTTTGGATTTTTGTACAGTCGCAAGAAAACTCTTAAAGGAAATATAATTAAAAAAATATATTGACGGAGCAATATTCTACTGCGAATAATAAGCAAATTTTTATACTGAAAAAGATTGATGATGAAATTTTTGGATTTTTTTTTGTCATTCGTAGAATTAATTTAGTGACATTTAATGTCACTTCAGTAAAAAAAAGACGGAGCAAATTTCCGATGTGACTTACACAAAAAATATTTTTTTATAAAAAAAATATGTTCAGTTATGGATTTTTTTGGAGTTGGGAAAATTCGACCGGTGCAGCTGTGACCCGGGTTGCCAAGTGGTAAAGGCGTCTGCCGCGAATGCAGAAGACGCTGGTTCGTTCCCAGCCCTGGGCACCGGAGGCCTAGGTCACTTTTTCCTTTGTATATCACATCTATATAAGTTTAAGGATTTTTTTTTGATATTTTTAACATTGGTTACATACATCAAGTCAATATTTCTAGTGCAATAAAATTAGACTGAGCATTTTGCTAAACGTAAATATAGACGATATAAGAGTTATACCATCTACTCCTGACACTTTATCATGTTGTAAAGTTTTTTTGGACTGAGGAGTTAATGCGAGGTCAACCCCTCTATTGCCTGGCCTACGTAGCGCCAACGATGGCGGCACAACTAGGCGTGAAAACGGATTTTCGTCCTCGTATTCCTATCCGTACATATCATATGTCTAATTTGCCATGTATACCTACTTGGCCGGTAATCCCTGTTTTCCATCTATTACTCCTATTGATTACTTTTACAATAAATCAATTATTCATAAATAATAATTTCTTCTTCCTCCGAGCGTTTGTCCCAGCTTTTTACTCTATTGAGCCTGGGGTCCGCTCGGAAACCTAATCCCAGGAATTGGCGTAGGCACTAGTTTTTACGAAAGCGACTGCCATCTGACCTTTCAACCCGGAGGGAAAATTAGGCCTGGTTCCTCACGATCCACCGAAAACCGACTGGTAATATCAAATAGATAATAGTACATAAGTTCCGAAAAACTCAGTGGTACGAGCCGGGGTTTGAACCCGCGACCTTCGGATTGAAAGTCTGACGTCTTACCGCCAGGCCACTAATGCTTTTTTAGGGTTCCGTAGTCAACTAGGAACCCTTATAGTTTCGCCATGTCTGCCCGTCCGTCTGTCCGTCCGCGGATAATCTCAGTGACCGTTAGCACTAGAAAGCTGAAATTTGGTACTAATATGTATTTTAATCACGCCGACAAAGTGGTAAAATAAAAAGTGGATTTTTTTTTATTAGGGTACCTCCCCTATGCGTAAAGTGGGGAGTGATTTTTTTTTTCATTTCAACCCTAACATGTGATATATTGTTGGATAGGTATTTAAAAATGAATAGGGGTTTAATAAAATCATTTTTTGATAATGTAAATATTTTCGGAAATAATCGCTCCAGAAGTAAAAAAAAATGTGTCCCCCCCATCTAACTTTTGAACCATAAGTTTTAAAAATATGAAAAAAAATTCGAAAGTAGAACTTTATAAAAACTTTCTAGGAAAATTATTTTGAACTTGATAGGTTGAATAGTTTTTGAAAAAAGTTACAAAATAATTTCTGAACTAAGTTTGTAATTTAACCGTATAATCAGGTGTTTATTGTACCTGTAATTTCTACTAAATCACAATGAAATGACGTGCTTTCAAATAAAGTAAAAACGGTGAAAATCGGTTCACGCAATAAAGAATTATCCCATAAAAATCATCTTCCATACTTTAAGCTCGCGCGCAATAGTTTACTTAATTTGCCGATAGATGTCGCTGTACGTGGAACGCTCATATCATATCCTACATGGCGGTGTTATTTTAACTCTTAAGTGGGGAAACTTACTGTGACGGACGGAAAACTACGGAACCCTACACTGAGCGTGGCCCGACACGCTCTTGGCCGGTTTTTTATAATTAATAAATTACACATCAGAAAATCGTATTTTTTAATCAAAAGCCCCATCCCTAATAAAAGTAAAAGTTAACGGCAGGATGTTAAAATTGATTATGGGTGTCAGAGAGATTACCAATTTCCTCTATTGCTGGACTAAAATATACATGAGACATAGTTAATTATATGCTTTGTTAATGACTTTGTTGTAGACTTAGTTTTCATGGGTTGATCTTGTAAAGGAATTATTCTTAATTTTAAATTAGTTACTAAAAACGAGAAGATCTTTTCATTACTTAGAGAATTCAACCAACCGGAGCGGCCATTGACAGGCGTGCCCTCTGCCGAAAACATATGACCAGTGGTCATATTTATTGTATGGACTGACGTTTATCTACGTTGCGTACGAATGCCTTGAACTTCATCCGGTCTTGCATTTCGAGTCCCAAAACGTCGCACTAGACATACCGCCCTATTTCATGTTCCCTTCCACGTAACTAATTACGGTGACAATGCTGTGTTATCTCGTATCCCTCGTTTATATAACTTAGAATTCTATACTGTGGATCGCTTCTTCCAATCTAAAAAGAAATATATGAATGATATCTGCACGACACTTTTCAGAAAGTATGAATAGTATAAATCGTAAATTTTTAATAATAATTTCAAAATCAATTCAGCAGTTAAAGTTGGTCTTTGCTATGGCTTGTATTAAATATATTTGGTATTGGACATTCATTGGTGTACAGGCTTTCAATGATTTAATCACGGTACTAGTGGAAACATCTTGTTTATAAAATTACTAGCTTTTGCCCGCGGCTTCGCCCGCGTACTAAAAGTACTAAAAAAGAAGGTTCTCAGTTTGACCCGTATGTTCCTCCGCTTGTCCGCTTTTATTTCGCATTTGGCTGAACCGATTTAGATGCGGTTTTCGGAAAAGTGTTTTTTACATTCTGGAGGTTTCAGTATACCACGTTTTGGTGAAGGCGGTTCCCTTATTTTTTTCAAGAAATGATTGTAATCATTGTTGAATGTAATACGCCAGCAACCACTTTCTACTAAAAGAGATTATGATAAATCAGTTCGCGGTAAAAATTCTCCATACAGACCTCCAACCCCCACTTCACCCTCATAGGGATTTATTTTCGGGATAAAAACTGTCCTATGTCGTTTCCCAGGACTCAAACTATCTCTTTACCACGTTTTCCTCATACAAACTTTCAACCCCTATTTCACCTATTTACTTACTTAAGTGTTGATATTAGGAAGAAGAACTATCCTTATCCTTTCCCGATACTCAAACTATCTCTATACTAAGTTTCATCTAAATCGGTTCAGTGGTTAAAAAATACCCATTCAAACCTCCAACCCCCGTTTTACCCCTTAACCTTAAGGATTGATTTTCACGTTAAAAACTATTTTATGTTCCTTCCCGGGACTTAAACTATACCAAGTTTCATCTAAATCGGTTCAACGTTTAAAAATTCCCCATACAAACTTTCGATCCCCGTTTCACCCCTTTGATTGATTGAAACGAATTGATTGATTTGATTGTTGATTAAAACTATCCTAATCCTTTTCCGATACTCAAACTATCTGTAGGTATACCAAGTTTAATCTAAAACGGTTCAGCTGTTAAAAAATTCCCATATAACTTCCAACCCCCATTTCACCCCCTTTAGGGTCGATTTTCGGGATGAAAACTACCCTATGATATTTCCCGGGATTTAAACCATATCTATACCAAGATTTATCTAAACCGGTTCAGCAGCTTAAGCGTGAAAGCTAACAGACAGACAGACTTTCGCATTTATAATATTAAATTCATTTACGAAATTTCATCGTCGTCGGTTCAGCGGTTAATATTTCGCCATACAAACTACCAACCCCTTTTCTACCACTCTAGGATTGTTTATCGGGATAAAAACTATCCTACATTGTTTCCCGGAACTCAAACTATATCCATACCAAATTTTATCTAAATCGGTTCGCTGTTAATAATTCTCCATACAAACCTCCAACCGCCATTTCACCCCTTTAAGGGTTGATTTTCGCGATATAAACTATTTTATGTTCCGTCCCGGGACTAAAACTGTCTGTATACCAAGTTTCATATCTCATAAATAGGTTCAACTGTTAAAAATTTCCCATACAAATTTCCAACCCACTTTTCACCCCTTTAAGGATTGATTTTCTGGATGAAAACTACCCTATGTCATTTTCGGGCTATGCGTATACCACGTTTTGGTGAAGGCGGTTCCCTTATTTTTTTTTAAGAAATGCTTGCAATAATTGTTGAATTGTTACGCCGGCAATGACTTACTACTATTAAGAGATCATGATTAATGCAGATTTCTACTCTTGAATAGAAGCTTTTCCCCGCGACTTCGTCTGCGTGGATTTAGTAATCCACCCTCCTTTTTAACCGCTTAAGGAATGACTTCTGGGATAACAACTATTATATATCCTTCCCCAGAACTCAAACTATCTCCATTTGTCAGTCATGATATGTCAGTTAGTCAGTCAGTTTCTTCTTTTATATATTTAGATTAGATTGTAATTTGGCACAAACACTTTCATGTCCACAATATTAAACTTTCAAATCGATGTCATTTTCGTAATTTACGTCCCAAAAAACCATAAAAACGACACCCATATTGATATTTAGACATTTCCACCCCATCGCACCCCAACAAGAGAGATGGTATTTCACGTCCGCCACGTTAGATTTTAAAATCGTTGTTGTTTTCGTAATCAGCGACCCGATAAACCATAGAAACAATACCCATGTTGATTTTTAGACTTTGTCACCACATTTCCCCCTTTTAGGGGTTGAATTCTCAAAAAACCTGCAACACGTATTTACTCATTTATTGTTAGGAATACTTCTGTGAAGTTTCGAATAAAATAGACTAACTAATCTTGTTTCCCCATACAAACTTTGGACCCCCATTTCAACCCCTTAGGGGATGAATTTTGAAAAATCCTTTCTTAGTGAACCTACGTGCCAAATTTGGAATCTCTAGAACCAGCGGTTTGGACTGTGCGTTGATAGATCACTATGTCAGTCAGTCAGTCACCTTTGAGTTATATATATATATATATATAGATATAGATAACGTCGTTTTATGTGGTCAATTAACTATCTTACTTGCGATGAGCATTTTATTTGACTTTTTTTGTACACTTAATTTTTGTACTGTTTCCTAGCAATTAATACTTACCTACATTACTTATTAATAAGTTATTATGTACAATGTAATTTATGGATAACTGTTATTGGCCATCTGTTATGTAACCATTTATATGTAATACTCTTATTTAAGGCTGTTGTTGTCCTGAACATCAATAAATAAAAATAAATAAAAAAATAAAAAATAGTTATACATTTGACGTTCCCCTCCTCCGCAAGAATCGGCAAAATTTATTTGTATAGAAAATGACAGACTTGGCCGCTCCGGTTGCTTGAATTCTCCAAGTTATTACAAACAGCCGTCTTAAACGTCAGTATTTGAACTAAGCATCAGCATTTTATGCTGACGGTGACGCTTCGCAGTGCCATTTAGTTTTATCGCGTAATTAAGGTCCATAAAATCAGTAGTTGTTAGTCGTGAAGCGCAAGCTGCGAGTTGGATGGATTCCCAATGCTCTTTGCTCAGGCGTAGAAAAGACGAATGCTGAAAAGCTCTACAATAGGCATGATGAATTAATTTCATGTATGGTATTAATAATAATCGATTCGTTTTGTTGTAAGAATCAAATGTCTATATGGGGCTAATTGCGTCAAAGCAACACAAAAGTCAAAAATGAGCTTCAAAATCTGTCACTCGCTTTTGTTTCTTAAAACGCTCCTAACAAAATGATATGCAACAGTGACGTCACGGTTAAATTACTATTTTGACGGTAAAATATTGCGTTTATGTGTATGGTTGCTGTACAATTTATTTTACGATAAAATGTAAGAAATCGAATGATGTCACTGTTTTTTTAAACTTCATACTTTTTTTAAATCGTAAAGTTTTAGAATTTTGAAGTCTCGTATCTTTGAACCATTTCAATAGATTTTTAATTTTTTACTTTATTATGATACTTTATTTATCATTTTGCATCCATTCAACTTAATTTTATTACAAAATTATTAGGCTCTGCATGTACGTGGTTTATAATAGTACAAACATATAAGTACAAATGGAAACAGGTCTTTAAATGGTACAATACGGGCCTACGGCAACGCGGGAGCCATGAGCCAATCAAAAATTTTACGTATGTCGATTACGCTTTTATTCAAACAATAAAAGCGTAAGCGACAGCTGCCAAACGGTACCTTTCAATGTAGACTGCCGCAAAAAACGAAGGAAATTGTAACTAAGAACTGCTAATCTTGCAACCCAACCCAGCGATGATCTGGCAACATTTTTCCATAAGTACCTACATTTTGACATTTTTTTGTATGTCCTGGCACCTTTTCAAAGTCATAGCTGGCAACACTGGTTTTAGCGTAGTTCTTTGGTTTGCTTCGATGTTTGACTAGTCTGCGCTCGACAACGCTCGGGAATACTCGAGCATTTTCGGAATCATTCGCGCGCCTCCGTGATCTAGAATGCTGCGCGTCCCTTCTAAATGCCACGCAACGCAACCTTATGAGGCCTAACTAGTCTGTTGTTTACAACTTGGCCAACTTATTGGTGTACCTATTCTAAATATTATTATGGACATTGACGATCTCTCTCAATCGCGCAGTGTTAAAAATGATGTTTGCTTTATCGAGTGCAGAACTATGCCATCACATGATTTCAAGCTAACATGGTCATTAACTTTAAACTGCTATTTAAAATGGGGTATTTACCATGTATAATGCGCATGCAACTGTACCGAAATATCAGGTGCTCAAAAACACAAATATACATGGTATATACCCCGTTTTAAACAGTAGTTAGGTACTATGCCATCAATAATACCGCCCGTTGTTTTAGTTATGCCTGTATTGCCAGTAAGCCGATGATGGCTCTGTCATTATCAAAAATGGCATAATTTCGTGACAATGTGATGAAATTATTACATAATTGGGGATCAATGTTACTCTGCTAGTCTGCGTCCGTAGGAAACACCTAAGACAACCCTACACGTGATCCCTGGGTGGTGCTAAATAAAAGAGTAACATACTTGGCAGCTATACTGTCCCACCTGGACCTCGCAGCACTCACTGGATTATCTTCATCATCTGCTTAAGTTCCACTACTACTACCTGAGAGAAGCAATGCCTATCTATATCCAGCAACATGTAGCCATACGATAAATAAATTAAATGAACAATATATTTTGAAAAAAACCTATGTTTAATACAAGCTTTTGACGCCGACTGTAATGTTCTTGCAAAAGCAGTTATTTATTTTATTTACAAGAACGGTTAAAAACAAAACGGTTAAATTTGTAAGTATCACAAATTACATATCACATTAGGTAAGTAAATAATTACATATCTGTTCATTCATTCGCTCATTCACACTGCCTCACCGTAAGAAAGGCATCTGGACGTAAGTTGAGCCCAACTGTCAGTATAAATATCTACCTGCATAACAGGACGCAGAAGCCCGTTAAGTGATGATCACGTCCCATAGTGGTGAATGGCGACGATCATGTCACATAGTGGTGAATGGCAGAAGTCGCGCGCGGTCCAGAGCTGTCGGACAGCTGCAGGTATAGGCGCTTGCGGGATTTGTTCGGATTTTCGGAGGAACAAATTCTATCTAGTCTTTCAGCGAGATGATTTTAGCTTGCCTAAACACAAATGAGCTTCCATTATTTTATCACACATTTTCATATAACCACGTTCAGTCTCCGTCATCAGACCAGCTCGAATGTACCAAAATATTGTACCAATTACGCAGGTATGCAAAATTAAAGCCTGACCAGAAATATATGATCATGCGCCATGTTGCGGAATTTCATTGGAACTAATTTCTTACACTGGCAATAATTTTAATGACAGAATGATAAACATGTGTGAGTGCATGTGATAGGCTGTCACCGTTGTCAAGTGTCATTGAGACGGTTTACTTGAATCATAATAAAGTGTTGAATATGAAATAATAAACGACAAAACTATCCCAAAATTATCCATATTCAAGAGCGAAACATTCTAAATAGTGTATATAATAAACTGCTGTAAATAATACACTCGGGAAATGAAACTATTTCGCTGTGAAACATTTTCAAATTAACATCAGAGCTATATCAGAGCTGACAGGTAAACAAATCAAGATGTCACTATACCATAGACAATTATACGCTCTGTGACTGTTGCCTTATAAATGAGAATAATAGCGCCCTTTTGACAATAATCATATATTTCTGGTCAGGCTTTACAGCTCATTTGGCCATCCGGTCGGTAGCCAACGTGCCAAACGTTAACGCTTCGTAGCGAACGAAACGCAATTGTCACTGTCGCACTAATATAGAAGTAATGGAAGAGTAATGGAGATACGTGACTAACGATACGCTACGGAGCGTTAACGATTGGCACGTTGGCTACGCACCGGAATGGTTCAAATCTGACTTGCAAGAGTGTACATAAGCAACAAACTAAACTGACAAACTCTATGATACAAAAACTTGTAATATAATTTTAAACAAAAAATAACCGACTTCACTTAGCCTCCACCTTTCCATAAGCAAATGCTCGAGCTGCTGTAAAAAATACTCAAATCACTATAGGTGTGCCTATAATGGTTGAGGAGTTCCCTCGTTTTCTCCAGGATCATCAGATCCTGACCTGGGTACAATGGGACCAACTGTGAAGATACTCTTTCCAACAAAAAATATTTTTCCAAATTGGTCAGTCGAGTCGTCTTCGAATAATCGGTGAACATACATTAAAAAAATCCTTCGAAATCTAATCTGATGTCGGTTTAAAATAGCGGCAACTGTCATTATACAACCTCACGTCATACATAACTGCTGTCATTAAGTTGCAGGACGAACTAACAATAAAGATATATTAATAATTAATTTCTAAACAGGCTGCACCTTTTTTGCCCTATTAGCGCTGCCATCATAAACTCTTTTACTTTGTCAGTAAAATAATAAGGCGTTTAACCTTTTCAAATTACTGGGCCATAAATAATAGATAGAAATCATTTCCCGTTGTTGTTTCACGTTTTTCTCGAGATATTTACGACCCTTTAATGAAGGCGCTGCACTTTATATCGACCAATAGATAAACAGATTTACCGTAATTTTTAGGGTTCCGTGCCCACTGGACCTTGTTAAAGCCTACGCAGTCCGTCGTCTGTCATGCAGGATGTATCTCATGAACTGCAATAGGTACGTAGTTTCTAGTCTGTCCGTAGTTTTGTTGTATGTAAAAAGTTACGAAGTAAACAAAGGTGACCCTAAACTCTTTAGAGCTATATAGGTTTTTCGAAGTTTCATAGGTAACTTTCTAATTAACAAATGCGGAACTCCCGTTTTAGTTTAACTAGTAGTCCGCCTCGAACTAAGAACTCGCGATTTCCTTGCAAACGAACAAACCAATATAACAAGAACCTTCTGATGATTGTTTCGCGCCTTCTAGCTCCATAACCCTTTGATCAAGCTTGGTCATATACGAACTCTCAAATTGTATAGATGTCTGCTACAACCTCAACAAATTTCATAAAGACAAGAAAAACGTTACTAAAGTTATCGCGGAAGAACTATTCAAAATCAAAAAGCCATGGAAATGCAGGGATGTCTTAGGTAACCGGCTGACAGTTCCGTTGTGTCTGAAGTTGTCTGTAAGAACTCACTTCGCTTACGCTTCGTTCGATTATAGTTAATATGAAAAACCGTGAAAGTTTAAGTCAGACTATTTGACGTTAATTTCATTATATAATTTTTTTCACACTAGGTACGGTCAGCTGCAAGAAAAAGATCCCCCCTGCACACAAAGTTTGTATGCAGGGCGGGTATTTTTCTCTGCAGCGGACTGTACATATCTGTACCTACCTACGAGGGGCACATCATTATTTTACGATTAAGGTACCCTACTATCAAGGAATCGACTTCTGGTTATTTTCCCTATGAATTATACATGATAGATGTCTAATTTGCATCAAAAACACTTCGCAGCACTAAATCGTCGATTTGGCCATGTCGGCCATTTTGCCATAATTTTCCGGTTAGCTCACAGACTATAGATTATACTAGATGCCACTAGCACCAAGTACCCTCAATATTATTAAACCATCCGATCCCACAATAACTTCGCTAAGGATATTTATTTATACACTTCAAAGTGCGTTAATGAACATTTTCTTTTTCTTCGTTCCTACAATAATGTCGCATGGGACATTTGTTTATTTATTCGGAGAACTAACAGATAATAATTAAATTTTAGGTATAAAGATAAGTAAAGTAAGAGCCAATTCTAGGTTCCACATTATAACAATAACAATTTGATGGTTTGCAGTATTCAAAGTTAAACTCAAACTCAAACTCAAACATTTATTCAGTAAGTAGGCCCCAAGGGCACTTTTACACGTCAAAGTAAAAGAGAGAAAAAAAAATTCTAACTACACCGGTTCTAACCCTACACCTCTGACCCGAGAAGAATTATGTCCGGCAAGAAACTTATACCTACAACTTGTCAACTAATATTACCTACCTGTGGAAACTTTTAATTGGCTCATTGTTTCTACATTACTGCCTAGCCTGTTACCCTAGCTGTAAGTTTTACCATGAAATAATAATAAAATAAATAAATATTAAGTGAATATAAATAAAGTAATCTGCAAAATATAGGTACGGAACGGAACAGTTTTAGTGCATGTCATCCATAAAACAAGACAGAATATATAAAAAATATGGTATATCGATTAACCTTTGCCGAAAACCAGAATCAAATCGGACATACAACGGATTTTGCCAATGCGCATCGTGTCACCTCGGGAGTTTGTAATGAATCCAAGGCATCCATATAATGCCTATTTCAATGGACGGTAAAGTTGTTCGATATTGTGACATTGCTATTAACTTTATGTAGGAGTTAATTTTATTTTCAGTTTCAGGAAAAATTATGACTTTACGATTAAGCTTTCATGAAAAATTATACTGTAATATTAAAGTTCGAATTATAACTCGCCTGGAAAATATGGAGTATCATAAAATCAATTAGTGCTTATATCTTAATTTTCATAACTTGGTTCAGTTCGGGAAGGAGAATTCAGTGTTGAAATAAATACTGAAAACTAGCTTTATTTCAAGTGGCTTTTCTAAATAATATGCCTTGTCTTTTAAACATTGAGATAGTAATTCATTTGGAATACAGATAATAGTATTTTTTATTAAATTTTGGATCCTAAAAATCTAACCTCGAATTTATAGATGTTAGTGAATGTAGCAGAAAACAAATGATAAAGTATAATCTAATTCCTTGATCGAAATAGGCGTTAAAAGTAACAAGGTATACTATAAGATCGATTAAAAAACAATAGTTATTTAGGAAGATTTGGTTAAGAACAGTATTATGTCATAAACACGTGAATATTTACTTCCGAGTACAAATTAATATTTGATTCGATAAACAATATAGTCCTCTTAGCATTCCTATTGATATTTATTAGAAATATATAAGTTTTTATAATTACTGGTGAAAATTGACCATGCGGTTACATTGAATTTGCTTTCGTTTCCTGTAGAAACACTATTGTATGTATATTTCACTATCATATATATATTCCCTATATTTTTAGCATATTTATCCAAATGTAGTTTCTAAGTTTTAATCAGCAATTTGCCAGAAAATCCTGAAATTGTAATTATAAATTAATAATTTTACATAAATGCGGGTAGGAATAATCTTGCAGCGCGCGAGGTTAATCTTAACCCACCCGCATATTTGCTTAGATTTTCGCAGGCGATCGAGAAGCGGTGTGCAGACGACGAGTGAGGAGTTCACACGAATTTGAACCTTGTCTGTTAGACATTTATTTGGTTTTAGTATCTACAGGTTGAATCATCAACCTTATTATTTAGATAACTAGGTTCAATAGCGGAATCGGATGAGTAATCGGTAAGATTTTTAAAGAGATGTTTGGATTAAAGCTACAGAGGGGAATGTAGGTGATTGTGGGGGACAGGGTACGGAAATTATAAAAGCGGGTGGTAAGGTTCGAACTTAACTTAGTCGGAACGAGATTTCAAGACATCAGCATCTCTCAGCCAAGATCGAGGTCTACAACTTTATGTAAGTCCTTTTAAATATTTCACTTTTATCTTAATTGTTTGTCCTGTACTAGCATTTTACAATATCTTTACTAGTGAAACGTACGAATATTATAATAACGGTCAATACCTTTCTTTTATTAATAGGGTTATTTGGGGACTAATATTACAGGCGTTACGCTTATTTACCTGCAGTGAGTGTGAGAATAATGAGGGATATATTATTAATCCACATTTTTAAATATTTTAGCTGTGTTTGGGGTTACAATGAAGTAGGGATCTGCGTTTAAGTATATTAGGTACTATTTCAACTATTACTGAGTGAGCGAAGCGAAGCACTATTCCGCTGTGCCTAGAGCCGTCTGTATGTCTAAATAAGTACTTAAATATTGTGATTATTTATTGAGTGAGAAAGTTAAATACAATCTTCGTCTTCTTTCATAAACGATTTTTAAATCGTATGGACGTTTCAACATAGGATTAACTTCAGAGCAATGGTTTAATATTGAGCTTACTGTTGAATGTATAATATTACTTGACTGGGACTTCAAATAATAAAGCTAATAAATAATAATAAATAATTTTGTATTTACGTGGAACTCGTTGTCGTGAGGAAACCATTTAACAATTTAATGATATTCTACTTATTTCCATTCAATTATATAGGTTGATAGCGTACATTCTGACCAGACTCTTCATAATATATCTCCTGTGTTTGTTGTTTTAACATTGAACCTTTTATATTTTCTATATACGATTGTGTATATGTATTTATGTGTGCGTATATTATATTTACAATATCTAACTATTTAGGATCGTAATATTTATTCTCCATCGTAGTATATATATTTACTGATGACGTGTCGAATAGGTTCTAGTTTGAGAGTACCAAACCATATTTTATCTAAGTAGATTTTAATACAGTTTTCGGGTAACTGCGTTCTATCTGTTAACTATTTCTTTCTACCACCTTATAAATATATAGTTTGTAACGGTCGAAATTGTTTGAACGTACTAAAACCAAGATAGGTTTCGATCTTTTAAATGTTAATTGTCGATGTCGGTTAACTATTGGCCATGGTTCAACGATATCGCGTAATATGTACTTCTACGTAACACTTTAGTAATTATATAAGGGATAAGATGCTGGATTTCTAGCGTAGAGGATTATTCCATGTAGAATGCGTGTCTGTTGTAGTGCCTAGGTGGCAACGGACTCCCCTCGGGTTTGAGGCCAAAGCGTTCTGTATCACCCAATGATCTTGAACATATGACATGAAAAATAGCATGTGCTTACAGAGGTTTATTGCCATGTAGGTACGCCATTAGTGTATAAGGTGTTCTTAGCTAATCCCGTTCTCTTGCAGTGATGAATCGCGAACGGTGAGAGTAAGAGAACGTGTAAGAACACGTCTGGGTTACTGCACAGATATTGCTTATTAACGATGATAGGTACTTGCTATTTACTTCCTAAATTTATATACCATTCGTCATAAACGGTGGTTGGTATTTGCTTACTTAATTATTAAATGTACCAGTCGTTATTTGCATATGTGGTGTGGAGGAATTGGCGGTTATCTGTCAACTATACATTGATGTATGAAGCGAGACTGTAGGCTACTGGCCCGGTCGCACACTTGGATCATTACAAATGCTCAGAACGCACAAACACTCGTCAGGTCTGTAGGCCACTGGCCGTGGACAATATATATTACCAGATCCATTAAGCTTCGAATCGTAGACTACTGGTCGTGGTTCCACCGTTGGAAGACGGAACCGTCAAAACTGAAATGCCACATATTTTGTACAGGCGTACTTCGCCAACCGCCAACTATCACGACGTCAGGAGTCCAGTAATCCTCCATAAAAATATTTTGTTGTAAATAACAAACAACGAAATATTTAATCAATCATAATAATTCTAGTGTAATTTTAATATTCAATTTGACTATTTATTAGAGTCTGTTAATTAGGGTATATTTATATGATGCTTCTTATTCTATTTTTAACGTCAACAGTTAATATGCTAACCTATCATTGTCTATTGTATTTTATTCCGTTAGATTTAAGTTAGGAATTATATGTATTTTAAATATTGCGGTTATTTCTCACCTTATCGAAAAGGACTTGCGGTAACTACACACACAACTTTGGGTATCCACTAGCTTTCACAATCATCTCGGCCAAACTGCGTATCAGAGCAAGCTACTGTATAGATAGTTTATTAATTAATGTATTTGATATTATAATTACGTTACTTATTTTACTGTAATACGGCGCGAAGGTTTTTTGCTTCATTAGTTTCGTTTTTACCTTCGCAAAGCCTAGGAATCGGAAACTAACACCTGACGTCTGAAAAGACAGCATTAGGGGTAATTAGTCAGTGTTTCGCTTTTCAATAACAAAAATCCAAAATTAAAACTTAAATAAATAATTTTCTTTTCAACCTTCAATCTTTTGTTTGATTTTCTTTCCCTGTAGTAAGCTCCTTTAGGTAGGTATTTATATTTACAGAAGTTTCAGCCTGAAGCTTGAGGTAAGTAAGCTTAGTAAGCTTTAGGATAGTAGGCTCTTGTAAGCATTTAGAAAGCCTTTTGAGTAGTAAGTTGTAAGTAGGCGTTACAAGTTGCAGGCGTCCATAGGCTACGGTAGCTGCTTACCATCAGGATAGCCGTATGCGTGATTGCCCCCGCCGTAGTATAAAAAAAACATGTCGTTTTAGAGGTAAATGGGAACATTCGCTATTGTATGAACGTACAAACAGCGCCTCGCCATAAATACGCGTATTAGTCAGGTGCAAAGAGAATGGCGAAACACGAGAATTTGTGGTGTCTAGTTCAATAAATGTCTGTGGGCTGAAACCATAAATTATCATAACCGGGTGATTTAGTATGTGAGTGTTTTGAGACCATTTGAGTTTAATTTAAACATTGATGTAGGTTCCTGGGCTCAATTTGTAGGGTTCCTTAGGCACCTGTGATTATAACAGCGTATTAGAACAAAGAAGGTAGTTATAGTAACACTGTATGATTTGAAACAATGAGGGTTTCAGCGATTGAGATTTCCACTAGATGGCAGCACCGTGACGACAGGTCTTTTTGGCAGTAGCTGTCAAAGTCCACCAATCAAAAAATATATGGTTAAACATGATTGGTGGATTGTGACAGCTAGACCTGTCGCCACGGTGCTGCCATCTAGTGAAAAACTCGATCGCGGAAACCCTCATTGCCTATGGGTTATTGATAAGTATTAGACTAGATCAATCGGTGTAGGTAAGACTGTCCCCAAAATATAACAAAAATATATGACGTATTAGGTTACCCAGATACCTAGTTCTAATTTATGGTTATTTAGTCTCTTTGAATTCCATTAAATTAAATACATTTATTATAGAATATATCTTAATTCCATACAACTTAAAATGTTGAATGTCGGTATATTGTAAAAGGTGATATGTAATAAAGAAATAAAGCGTTTAATATCCGAATTTGTAAAACTTTTTTGTTACTTAATAAATTAAACGTATATCCGAATTTGTTAAACTTTTTTGTTACTTAATAAATAAAGTGTTTAATATCCGAATTTGTAAAACTTTTTTGTTACTTAATAAATACAGCGTTTAATATCCGAATTTGTTAAACTTTTTTGTTACTTAATAAATAAAGCGTTTAATATCCGAATTTGTAAAACTGTTTTGTTACTTAATAAATTAAACGTTTAATATCCGAATTTGTTACACTTTTTTGTTACTTAATAAATAAAGCGTTTAATATCCGAAATTATATAAATTTTTTGCTACTTAATCTTTAATACCTATTAATCGTAATAACGTTGTAAAAACGAAAATGTGACCAACAACAAAATAAAAATGTTAGTGTGGATATTTAGTACCATTTTTATGACCGGTTTAATAGGTAGGTAATAATCTTGACATTACACGTTCAGTTGCATTTTACCATTAAAAATACTACCATTTGCTCAAAATATTAACTAATTATTTATTCGATAATTCCTTAAGATACGAGTTTATCACAAAATTTTATAGGGAAACAAAGGGTTTTAACTTTTTTTTAAATACCTGCATATACATGACTATCTTAGTATATTTTAATGACTAAGTACTCTAATGTTAGTACCATATTAAGCGTATGTAACTTATAGTTTGAGTGTTAAAACTTTAACGCAAATTATATTTATAGACATATTTTATTCATTTCATATATAATACTGAACAACATTCAACATTTTTACATAGGCTATGACGACGCGACGATAAGATTTATAGTAATAGTAGGAGTATATAATAAGTTCTACATATATTATTATACGAGGGAGAGAGGAAGGGGGGGGGGGGGGGGGCAGAACTCGACGCGAACGAACCCGGAAGCACAGTCTTCTAGATATAGTTAATATACAATTTTTTCCTCACTTAAATGTAAGAAGAAAGAAAAAATAATAAGTAATTGACTAAATAAATTTTAGCAAACTTTTTAAATCTTGATTTACTATAACTAGTAGTCCGCCTCGAACTCAGAACTCGCGATTTACTTGCAAATGAGTTGACCAATATAACAAGACCCATATGATGATTGTTTCGCGCGTTCATCTCCATAACCGTACGAACTCTCAAATTATATTGAACTCTGCTTCGCCCCCAAAAAAATCATATTTATCAGAAAAACGTTACTAAAGTTATCGCGGAACAACTATTCAAAATCAAAAAGCCATCGAAATGCACAGACGTCTAGGTAGCCGGCTGACAGTTCCGTTCTGTCCGAAGTTGTCTGTAAGAACTTTACTTCGCTTACGCTCGTTCGATAAAGGTACAAAAAGCGAATCGAATGACTTAAAGCATGCGTTGTACAGTCACGTCTGAAAATATGGATACATTTAATGCGACATAAATATGTAGCCACGATTCTATTACCAAGGCGTAAGGTCTTGGATACATGTTTTTGTCACATTAAATGTATCCATATTTTCAGACGTGACCGTACCACTTGTACCTAAGTGTCACGTTAAAATAATCTCCTTTATGATGACTTTAACCCCCACAATTCTGCATATTATAGTTTACTGCTAAATAAAAGTTCATCCTTATCGCAAATGGTAAAACACAGGTTATCATGCTTTAAGCTTTTAAATTGGTCTGCACTCTGTACCGTAAATACATAGGAAGCCACATAATTAGACAAGGAAATAACAGGGAAAGAGTACAAAGATGCAATTTATATCAATTTAGGGTACATAATCAGGTGTTTTGTATCAATTAGCGATCGCTAGTTGATCAGGTGCATCTTCTGCTTGTACCACACAAGCCTTTGACCGCAGTGAACTGAAGCGACTTTCAAACTTTACTTTTAATGTCAATTCGCTTGTTCTTTTGATCTATTCGTGCGAGAGAATGTCAATGTCAAAATGAGAAATAATTGTACTCTTGGTAAAATAATGCAGCGTCTGTAATTAAAGTCTTATGCGAATGCTGCTTTGTTTAACCTAGGAGACGCATCTAAATGTAGGTAAATATAATTACCTAGATAAAGTTCGGATTCTTCTCTGTCGTTTACTCATGGCAGTAGTCGAAGTTAACCCGGATTGTGCCAATCAGCTTCTTGGGACTTATGCACTTATCATCTGATACGTACAAGTGTCTTGTGTAAAGTGAAATATTGTAAAGACAGACTATGTAGATATTACTATAATTATTATCATAAATGAAAACCTCCGAAACGACTTAACCAATTCTGATAAAACATGTCTAAGCTAAGATTACTGGCTTGAAACCGTGCTTTCAAATAAAAAACCGTATTTAAATCAGTTCAATCGTTTTAGCGCTACGGACAGATACACAGACAGACACAGATAGCGGTCAAACTTATAAAACTCCTCTTTTTGCAACTACATATTTATTTAAAAAAAATTATACCACGACGGTGGCAAACAAGCATACAGCCCGCCTGATGGTAAGCAGCTACCGTAACCTATGGACGCCTGCAACTCCAAAGGAGTCATATGCGCGTTGCCAACCCGTTACAAAAAGTAGGATTCACTGTGTTTATGGCTAAAGGAACAAGAAGGTCCCTCATCGTCAACACACTGGGTCCTCTTTGAGCTCTTTGGCAACCTTACCCACCAGCATGAACACAACACAATGAGTAGGGTCTAGTGCTATTTGGCTGTGGTTTTTTTTAAGGTGGATGTACTTCCCCAGTCGGGCTCTGCTCCAGATTTGAGCGAGATGACATTCGCTGAACGTGCCCTACCACACTTAGCGAGATGCCATTCGCAGTACCCATACCTCTCTTTTTGGCGTAGTTTAAAGACATACCCAAGCCCGGGCGTAGTTTAAGGACATACCCCGGGTCCGGGTCCGGGTTAATTTATTGATTTAAACTTTATTGCACAAATAAAAAGTGTACAAGAGGCGGAATTAATGCCTTAAGGCATTCTCTACCAGTCAACCATTGGATCAAACCGAAAATTTTAATTGATGTAAGATTATAGAAATCGAGAGATTTTTAGAAACACAAATCAACATTACGACGACTACTACGAGTATTTATTTATAAATACAAATACATATATAAGAACATAAAATATACATACATAAATAAATATATAGTACCCATTTTAACTATAAAACTTTCGTGAGACTCTAACATATTAAAAATATTTATAACGGGTTACCCACGTAATTTAAGTCGATTTTTGCTCGACATGTTTCGGTCAATTTACGATGACCATTTTCACGAGCTGCCTTCTGCGACGCAGCGCGACGGCTACTACGCGCCTGCGCGCGGTGTGCCCTGCTGCTGGCGGCGGGAGGCGGCGGCGGCGGCGGCGGTGTTGTGGCAGATCTACCCTCGTTCACTTCTTCATTAATCATTATTGTCGAAATGTTTGCACACCACACTAACGACGTCACTTGCTAAAGGCACGTCCACACTGTCCACCGACGCAGTATTCAAAACCGTTTTCCAACTAGCGGGCAATGACCAACCACCATCCCGATTGAAATTCGAATGACGACTTATTTCTATAGCTTCCCGTATTTTTCGCTGAACGAGGAACTTTTCCCTTGCCAGTACGGTTACCTTATCAAACCTAATATAATGCGTCGAATCCGAATCCAATATGTGGTCCGTTACAGCGGAACCCTGGCCATCCCGGTTTTTCATACTACGTATGTGTTCAGAGAGCCTCGTAACGATGTTCCGGCCAGTCTCTCCAATGTAACTCTTCCCACAGGAGCAGGGGATCATGTAAACCCCAGGAACATTCAAGGGCTCCTTATCATTCGGCGAACGCATCCACTATCTGAGCTGCGCTTGTGGGCGGAAAATCGTCTTGATGCAATATCTTCGGCGTAACAAGTGTCCGATTTTATCCGTCACACCCTTAATATAAGGCAGGTATACAGGCAAACTATCCACTTGACAATAATGATAATGAAGAAGTGAACGAGGGTAGATATGCCACAACACCGCCGCCGCCGCCGCCGCCTCCCGCCGCCAGCAGCAGGGCACACCGCGCGCAGGCGCGTAGTAGCCGTCGCGCTGCCGTCGCGGAAGGCAGCTCGTGAAAATGGTCATCGTAAATTGACCGAAACATGTCGAGCAAAAATAGACTTAAATTACGTGAGTAACCCGTTATAAATATTTTTAATATATAGTACACCGTGTATATCCACATCCATGTATACACCGTGGGCTGGAATAACCCGACAGATCGTAACCAAGAATTTCTAAGACCAAAAGAAGGAAAAAATATTATGTGACTTTCGGTCAATTTGGGCAAAAAAAAAATTTCTCGTTTTTTTTTCCATTTTTTGAATGTTTATGAAAAGCAATTGTTATTAATAAAATTATCGCCTAAAACAAATTGGTAAGTACATTAATTTTTTTTGTAAAAATTTAGTCTGCAAAGTTTTCCTTGCCACTTTGATATCTATACATATAATAAAGCTGAAGAGGGTCGAAAGTCTGTACATGGAAGATAATCGAAAAAAAGTTGGCTGGGGATACTTAGAATCGATAACAGAACACGTTCCAACAATTTTTAGAATTGACAATATTTCGAAATTTCCAAATTTTATAAATCGAAAACCATTTCGAGAAATACACTTGTAGAACACAAAAACCATTTTTTTAGATTTTTTTTAACAGTATTTGGAAAAATCACCAAAATATGTAAACCGGGAAATGACGTCACACCGCTGATTCAATACTACCATTATGAAAAAACGTTATCTTCCTTCCGGGTTTCTGTTTGACAACTTTGACACACACTACTGACAGACAGAGACGACAGGACAGCTGACAGTTCATTCATTCGATTCGAATATTTGCTTGTAATTTACGTTTCCTTGGATTATTTTAATTATCTACGCGTTGTGATTTGTCACGGACCCTGGACTGCTTTCTTCTACGACGACCACAACTCGCTTTTTAACAGACCCCGGATTGCATTCTTCTACGACGACCTCACGATGGAATTCAGGGAATCCTCGGAAAATACCCCGGTTGGGGTATTGACCAATACCCCTACAACGAAGCGGACACGAGAAACTCAGAAAGATTTGTCAAAGCTGACAGCAGGAGCTCGCCGCGTGTGAGTTTTTGCAAAGCTCGGATAAATATAAATTGCCTGGCACACGAGGTACCAAAGCTTCGTTATCTTCGCGGAGTTCTTATGTCCAAACTGGCAGAGGCCTTTATTAAGTGCAGCCTTATGTTCCTTTACTATTTGTAAACGAAAACAGTATAGATGTGATGCTGACGTCCCAAATCTTCAAGAGTTTCTCCAAGAAGCCAACAATCATAAAATGGATAACTGTTTAGTTATATAATATTTATGAACCAACTGTGCACAACTTGCATTTTTGACATTATGTTGAACTTCATGTCAGAATCAGATTCACTTTACATTCAAGAGGTCAAAGATAAGAGCTGAGGTTATAACACTTGTTGAAAACAGCACCAAAGATCAAGTCAACAGCAAGGTGTGGCACTAATTGAGCCAGTCAAGATTCACCGCATCAACGCTTTATGAGGCAACAAAATGCAAGACAGATGGAGCTCTAGTTCATACAATAATGGGGATATAAAGTTCTCAAAACAACCGCCATCAAGAGAGGTGAAAGGCTTGAAGGGGTGGTTATTAAAGTAATTGAACATGATTTGGGTGTGACAATAGAAAAAAAAGGTGCTTCTCCAAACGTAATCTGTGACGATTTAGTTGTCAAGTTGAAATGTCCCTTTACAGATTAAACTGAGAAATTATATCAATTAAAATGTCACGAGCAAAAGTTGTTTCTGATTGTGGTAAATAAATTACAATTTATAGGAAATAAAGTACTTATTTTATTAGTATGAATATTTGTCATTTTTAAACCTGTATCCTAAGTAGATCCTTAAGTACTTTCTGATGACTTGTCGATAATAAGTTAAATATCTTTCCTGTACTTAGAATGTTACTACTGGAGATGTAAAATTCAGCAGGTCTTAATCAGGGGAGAAAAAATAGGTATATTATGATAAAATTATTTTAATTTCGTTCAGTTATTCAATAGGCGGATACCATCATATACCTAGCACATCTGTGGTGGAAACATGACCTAATATAAAATATACCTTCTCACACAAAGCCCCCCTTGCATACAAACTTTGTATGCAGGGGGGGTCTTTTTTTGCAGCTGTACGGTCAGCTTCCCTCAGCTGATGGTGCCACTTGGGCCCCGGCGTCCCCGAGTGACACTTCTTAAAGTTAAAGCAATAGTTTCGGTACACTGCCTCTTTTCTTTTGAAGTCCCGAGTCCTAAAATATTTGTTTGTTGTCCTAAAATTTTTATTTGTTTGTTTTGTTTTGTCACATCCTACAACGCTTGTTTAAACATTGGTAGTAGAGGTTTTAGACGTGCTTTCACTTTCATTGTTTTCCAATACAAAATGTTTTCCATATCTTCTTCCAACTGAAAGAAACGGACACACGATTAATAATATAGCTAAAAACTCTTGTAGATTCTTAGAATTCATTAAAATAGACACGCATTGTACTCACATTCAAGTGATCTTCGCAAATTAAAAGTATCCTGGTTGGTAAACGATGTAAACCCGCTGCGACACACCACTCGGCTTTGTTACCCTCGAGAATAGTAAATAACCGGGCTATAAAGATGTGTTGGTTTTGCAAGTGTTCATTAGGTAATATTTAATGCAAGGCATTTTCAACAATCCTTGAAGATATCTTTCGAAGTTAGCGGTTTGATTTTATATTTTAAGTTTTGACGTTTATCTTGTGCTTAAAATGTCAAACTGTTTAAGCGCACTCTGGTCACGCTATGGTTTTTTACGTAAATGTCAATCAATGTAACTATTTCAACGTTTTTTTAGGTGTATGAAACACAACATGTGACGTCATTTAGCTGAGCCTTTGACGACTGTTACATACGCCCTTTCTGCCGAAGTAATAATATAAACGGATTTTTCCACTAAAAGACATGGATTTTCGCAAAAACAAAAATATACGGGTCTCTTAAAATTGTGTGTTCTTTCGGGCCAGACAATAAAAAGTAGCACTCAAAAAAATTAAATGTTGTCAATTTTTGTCTGTTTATCTGTTTGTCTGTTTTTCTGTTTGTCTGTTTATTTGACCGCGCATCACGTGAAAACGGCTGAGCGGATTTTGATGAAATTTTGTATAGAGATAGTTTGAGTCCCGGGAAAGGATAATATATAGTTTTAATCCCGAAAATCAACCCTGGTGGGGGTGAAAATGGGGTTGAAAGTTTGTATGGAGAATATTTAACCGCTGAAACGATTTAGATAGAAATGAGTATGGAGATAATTTGAGTCTCGAGAAACGTCATAGGATTGTTTTCAAACCCTTGTGAGGGTGAAAAGGGGGTTGGAAGTTGGTATGAGGATTTTTTTACCGCTGAACTGATTTAGATGAAAATTGGTATAGAGATAGTATGGGTTTCATCTTTAAAAAAGCCCCCCCCCCCCCCTCTCCATCTTACTTTAGAACCGTCTGTTCAAAAAAAAAATGGAAGTGAAAGGTACTTTCAATAAAAACTATCTATCTCTATCTATCTACACATATAATAAAGCTGAAGAGGGCCGAAAGTCTGTACATGGAAGATAATCGAAAGAAAGTTGGCTGGGGATACGTAGAATCGATAACAGAACACGTTCGAACAATTTTTTGAATTTTTGTCTGTTTATCTGTTTGTCTGTTTAGTTGACCGCGCATCACGTGAAAACGGCTGAACGGATTTTTTTTTTTTTTTTATGAAACTAGTAGCAAACGAGCAGACGAGCCGCCTGATGGGAAGCAGTCAACGTCGCCCATGAACATAAGCAACATCAGGAGCCGCCTATGCGTTGCCGACCCTTGAGAGCCCTGTACGCCCGCATCTTGAAGAACCCCATGTCAAAGCGCAATGGAAACACCTCGGGAGGCAGCTCATTCCACATTCCGCACGTTCTAGGCAGAAACGAGCGAGATGCCCGTTTATTTTTGGTGTACCATGTGTCTAGAAAATGAGGATGAACTTTGTTACTTTGGCGGGAGGTGCGATGGTAGAAACGTGACGATGGCACCAGTTCAAAAAGTTCTTCAGAACATTCCCCGTTGTACAGACGGTAGAACACACACAGAGAGCCAACATCTCTCCGGAGACTAAGTGGATCTAAGCCGTCAGTAAGATCGGGATCGCCAACAATACGAACTGCCCGACGTTGGATGGAGTCAAGTGGGAGAAGCTGGTATTGCGGGGCGCCAGACCAGAGATGAGAACAGTACTCCATGTGAGGTCGAACCTGCGCTTTATATAACAAAAGCCGGTGATCCGGCGTGAAGTACTGTTTTGCTCTACTGAGCACCCCGAGCTTCTTGGAGGCCAGTTTGGCTTTGTTCTCCAAATGACCCCGAAACTGGACTTCGTTCGTAATGTCGACACCCAGTATCCCGATACTCTTGGATATAGTTAGAGGGATGTTCTGAAATTTTGGCGCTATGACGAATGGGGTTTTCTTAGAAGAAAACGCGCAGACTTGTGTCTTACTAGGGTTAAACTGGACGAGATTACGTCTACCCCATTCGGAAACCTGCTCGAGGGAGGTCTCTATTTCAGTCACAAGTTGCATTCTGCACTCCAACACCCGCTCAGGGGGGGCATATACACGACCTGTGTAGTAGCTATCGCCAGTACTGTCATCCGCATAGCAATGGATATTGTTGGTTACCAACATATCATTGATATGCAAGATAAACAGAGTTGGTATGAGGATTTTTTAAACCGCTGAACTGATAAAGATGAAATTTGGTATACAGATAGTATTGGTCTCAAGAAAGGACAAAGGATAGTTTTCACCCCGAAAATCAACCCTAAAGGGGTGAAAAGGGAGTTGAAAATTTGTATCGGGAATTATTAACCGCAGACAGAATCGATTTAGATAAAATTTGGTATGGAGATAATTTGAGCTCTGGAAAAGGAAATAAAATAGTTTTATCTCAGAAATTATCCCTTAAGCGGATGCAAGGGGTGGAAGTTTACACGGGGCAGAAACAACCAATAACCGCTGTACGTATTTAGATGAAATTTGGTATTGTTTAATTTGTAATTTGTAATTTTTTGGTCAAGGTGTTCATATTTATAACAAGTTCATAATTATTTTTGCATGTTTTTAAAGTCGGGCATTCCACAACAACAACAACAACACAACAACAACAAGTTACCCGTCGATGCTTTAAATTTACCTTTACCCGCTCTTAAGAAATATTTGAAAATGTCATTAATGTCAAAGGGTAACAGGTTCCAGGACTATATATGACGGACAAAGACGGCCCAAACCAGAAACTACTACAAAATCATCTAACATTTTTATAGGACACCGTTTAGGTAGGAAAACATGTCAAACGTATTGTGAAGCAGTCAGATTAGGATTGATTTTTCTTTATAATTAAACAATAGCAACATTATCTGTCTCTCAAGCTGTTTTGATGTCTTCTTGATGAACTACGCATTATTTTGTAATATCAAATAAGTCACGTGACCGTTACGAAAAAGCGTCACGTCACAAAAACGCGGCACCCATACGATTGAGAAACAAGTAAAATGGAATGAAGAAAAAAAGGTTTAAATGAAGTGTAGTGAAAAGTGAAAGTGAGAAGTGACAAAGTGAAAAAAGTCGAGAACCTAAAGTAAAACCTAAAATTTCAAAAATTTCATTAATTTCAAAAATTTCAAGTTTCAAAACTTAAAAAAATTTCAAAAATTTCAAAAATTTCAAAAATTACTAATTATTTCGGAAACCGTATGTAATTACCATCATTATTGCAGTCAGTAACGTAACATAAGTGTATTATCTGTGACAGTGTGGTACAATAAGGTTGGTCATGGCGGTGTAATGGCGGTCATTCTAATGGTTTCCAAACACGTCGTTTAGGATTTTTAATATGTGTAGATAAAGCAGTGTATGCTTCTGTACGTAATTAGGCCTTATTACGTAACAGTTACATAACCTACTATTTATCTCTTTTTAGGGTGCCGTAGTCAACTAGGAACCCTTATAGTTTCGCCATGTCCGTCCGTCTGTCTGTCCGTCTGTCCGCGGTCTAGCTCAGTGACCGTTCGCACTAGAAAGCTGAAATTTGGTATGAGTATGTGCATTAATCACGCCGCCAAAGTTATTACTTAAAAACTAAAAAAATATTTTATTAGGGTACACATAAAATGGGGGGTGAATTTTTATCCCGCTCCAACCCTATCGTGTTGGGTATTATTGAATAGGTCCTTCAAAAAGAATAGAGGTCATCTAATACATTTTTTGGATGAAACTGATAGTTTCATTGGATATTTGGCGCCGCCAAATATCCCTTAATAAACGACCTTTTGAACGGATGTTTTGTAACAGGGCGGCAACTACGAAACTCTACACTGAGCATCGCCCGACATGCTCTTGGCCGTTTTTTTTGCATTGTTATCCCAGAAGTCACCCCTTAAGGATTAGGTACTAATTCCAATTCAAGAAAATCTCCAGCCAGGTTACACGTAGCCTATAAAAATTCAACTTATAAAAGGGGGGGGGGGAGTAGCTACACTCGAGTGAGTTAAATTTGCTTAGACTGATGAGACGGGAGGATCGATTTGGATGATATTTGCCGTGGACATGAACGTATAAACACAAAAGTGGTACTGTATCGTCCGATATACACCTACTACTCTATGTCGTTTAAATAAATCATGCCAAAAAAAATAGAAGGACAAAAAAAAGTATTGATTTTTGATTGTAGTTTCATTTAGTGGTAATTGTAAAATATTTTATCGGTACTACTGTCCTCTAGCGTATCCATCTGTCAACTTTACTTCAAGTTCCGCCTCCAGGGTAGCGGGAGAGAAATTAGGGGTGCATTAGCCGCTTACTGACACAGACCGAATTCCACGCGGGCGGAGCCGCGGGCACAGCTAGTCTATCAATAAGGACGTGTAAACTATGTCCATTAGTGGCAACAATGCTATTAGAAAAGCGTTTTGTGATGAGTTATAATAAAAAGTGTATTTTTTTTAAATTGGTATTAACTCTGAAACTAGGCGTATTCCAGAAAAGTTTATAGGACATTTTAGTATCTAAATATGATCAGGAATACACTGTTAAAATCTGTCTAGTTATATGGGCCCACGGTGTATAAGTACCTAATATGCAGATAACTAATCCTTATGTGAGTTAGACTAGTTAGAAAGGTGCTTACGTAACATACGTTTAAACGAAAATTTGCTCTGTGCTTGTCTTAAGAGGAAAGGAAGATCGTTCCAAAGACGAATATCCTGTAGGGCGAAGGAGTTGGATATAAAGCCGGTGCGGTGAAGAGGGATACATATGTAAATCAGAGAATAGTCATCTTTATGATTTTTGAATTCAATATTCGTAATTTTCGTCTATTTATTTTATCGAATAACACTTAAATAAAAATGTATTACATGTTACGCACCTGTTTACTGCTAATATGACCTTACGCAACTTCACCACCCTCACACCTACATACCTAGAAACGTGCTATTAAATTTTATTTCCAAAGATCTCATTTGAGATATCCGTGGGTGCGCTTTTATGGCTAAATGGTGATCGCGGGTGTGTAAGATCGTCTAATGGTGGGCTCAACTACCTGTTGTTATCAGTTAAATTAACTGACTAAGGGCTGTATTCTAACCTTAAAACACGTTTAGACAAGATCCAACTTTAATACAACTCCAATGCATTAACTACGGAATATAGCTAGCGCCTAAACATCTAAATCATAAATATCGGAATTTGCTTAAAAAATATTCCGACGCAACTTCAATACAACTCCAATATTTGTTGTGTGTTAGAGCTGTATGTATTCTAACGGTTCACAGTTACAATTATTATTTAAATGGTTGTGTAAACAGTCGTACCCGTGACCGACGACATCAAAGTCTTTATAATTGACAGAAGCAGTAGAGTTACGTTTGAGATACATAGTTCTGTGTTTAATGTATTGTTTAATATCTTTAAATAAGAATACGGCACTAGGTGTTAAATTTTTTAATTATATTCGTTGTTTTTTTTTTTAATTTAGCACTGTAATATGAAAATGAAGTTCGTCAATAAAACTAACACTTAATCGATAAATTGGAAAATAATAAAGAGCTGCTAGACACCCGGATTTATTTATTTAATTGAACTTTATTACGTAAAATACAAACAATATTTGTACAAATGGTGAACTTAATGCCAAATGGCATTCTCTACGGGGCCAAACAGGTGGTAGAAAAGGATTTACTAATAAACAAACCAACTAGAGGGGTATATCTATGCTCTCAAAATACTACACAATTTTCCGTCTCCTAGTCTATCAGAGTACCTAACAGAGTTGCAGATTGCAAGGAGCGTCAAATATCCTAGACCTCATTGCGCTATGATTAGTTGGCGCTAACCGGTTGCCTGACAATGCTTGTTCGCCTTAATCCAGTCGACATTTTAATACCTTATTACAAAGGAATAAGATGCACATTGTAAACATAAGTTGATTGTCTAAGCTTGATTTGTAGCTGTCATAATAAATCCCGCTAGTTTTAATTGATTCGTCTGAGTTGTAGCTATTTGTATCCGTTGCATTGTTAAATACACGACAAGGTAATTTTGCTCAGATAGTTAGCATAATCTACTGTTGCATTATGCTTATGCGTATACCTAGGGCGTATTCTAACTTTAAAATACGTTTATACACGATCCGACTTCAATACAACTCCAATGCATTAACCACGCAATACAGCTACCGCTTAAAGATCTGAATCAGAAATATCAGAATTTGCTTGAAAATTATTCCAACGCAAGTCCAATACAACTTCAATATTGGTTGATTATTTGTTGTGTGTTGGAGTTATGTTTTAGATAGATTGTGTTTTTAATGTATTGTTTTTGTGTTTTAAAATTAAAATACGGCACCTACTTAATACAGGATGATATCGGGGTCGGGAAGCAAGAGAACAAGGCGTGATACAGAATTTAAAGATGAACTTAATGATGGTGATAATTATTTTTCATCACCTATATTGATAATTCCACATGTTAATAAGTTTAAATTTTTTATTTTTTTTTATTTGTATGCTTATTTAATTGCATGGAATAAAAAGGCGTTTTTTTATTATTATTATTATATTGATAATTAGAGTCATATTTTGAAATAATATGATGTCGTTGTGAAGCTCCGTGGAACTGGATCCAGATGCGGATAATTTCATACATTTCGGATACTGATTGCAAACCCTAGAAGTAGATTTGCACTGTAGGTACCTGTCCAATATGTCCCACATGTCTAGATTAGTTTCTTTCTCCATGTATTTTTTTCTAACATAAGTATATAATTATCATTAACTCTGTATGTAAGCGAACTATGTAAATTATTATTATGGAATAATTTTACACAAATCGACCAAGTCCCGCAGTAAACTCAATAAGGCTTGTGTTGTGGGTACTACACAGGGACCGGAAAACCCCTTCATTTGATTAATCGTTTCGATAGGGTAACCCTATTAAAGTCTTACCCTAATGATAGGGTTACCCTATCATTGGGTTACCCTATCGATATGGAAATAATTTTGAATAGGCTTAACCCTTTTCAATGTGGTTTCCGTGTCGAATGGGGTAAAGATAGCTTTAATATTTACCGCTTACCCTATCATAGGGCTACCCTTTTCCTGTCTCTTTTCCACGCAGGCAGGCGGTTCTATCTTTCTCATTTGAAATGGAACAGGAGAGGTGGCGGCGGAACAAATTGAGTAAATATAAGATTTGCTGTCGTTTATTCATTCTGGAAAAGTCACACTCACAGTCCAGTCCTCTGCTCACGTACACAACTTTCAATTAAAGAATCTGTTAAAGAAATGTGTCTTACGTTCAGTTTATTTTTGCATAGTTCGCACGTACTGATGAGATGGGCAATAATTATTTTGAATAAGAATAAAAACAATTTTTATTCATATTCAAATCGATTTGACACAAACCAATATTCATCCTCCTAGAGTTTGTCCAGGCTTTTGCCACGGCTCAGTTAAGCCTGTGGTCCGCTTGGCTACCTAATCCCATGAATTGGCGTAGGGATTGGTAGTCGTTTTCAGCTAATTATGGGATAACCGATTTTGAAGCTCACATGGTCATTCACATTATAAATATTATTTGAAACGGGGTATTTACCATGTATATTAGCGTTATTGGGCACCCGATATTTCGGGTGCGAGGTAAATACCCCGTTTCAAATAATTAATATTTATAATTAGAGGATGTAATTTCGAAAATTATTTCTGTTTTATAATCCAAGATGGCGGTTATATACTTTTTACTTATATACTATTTCGCAAAAAATTTTTTTTTTTCATTTTTCGGATTTTTAAAATGCTTTTGAACATAAAAACATAAATGTTATTGGTAAAACTGTCAATTAAAATAAATTAGTACATTTTGGCCACGACCACTCTGTAAAGAGTGTAACGACAAAGAAGAAGAACTCTGTAACTAGGCTAATTCCAGAAAAGTTTATACGACATTTTAGTCTCAGTCAGTTATCAGGAATTTATGGTTAAAATCTGTCGGGATACTCAGATTCACCGTGTATATATATATTTTTTTCATTTTATATTTAAAAAAAAATCAGTGTATAATATTTTTGTTTTTTTTTTTGTTTTTCTTTTTTTTTTCATTTTATTTTCGTTTCGTTTTCGTTTCGTTTTCGTTTCGTTTCGTTTTCGTTTCGTTTTCGTTTCGTTTTCGTTTCGTTTTCGTTTCGTTTTCGTTTCGTTTTCGTTTCGTTTCGTTTTCGTTTCGTTTTCGTTTCGTTTTCGTTTCGTTTTCGTTTCGTTTTCGTTTCGTTTTCGATTCGTTTTCGTTTCGTTTTCGATTCGTTTTCGTTTCGTTTTCGTTTCGTTTTCTTTTCGTTTTTATTTTCGTTTTTATTTTCATTTTATTTCGTTTTATTTTCATTTTATTTCCATTTTATTTTCATTTTTATTTCATTTTTATTTTATTTTATTTTTATTATATTATAATAGTAGATTGTACAACAAGTGCATAAAACGTACGATTTTACGCGAGGCGTTTAAAAGTCGAGTGTAAAATGGGTTTTATGGACGACACTCTAATTTTCACTTCATTTGCGAGGAAATTATTTATCGGTAATCGTAAAACAATTTCAAGTTCTAACAAAAATATTACAATGAAAACAAATATGGTTCCGAACAATTAATTTTTTAATATATTTTTTTGAATTTTTAACATGTGAATTTAGAAATTTTCTGCCAAGTCATCAAAACATTTCGGGGCATTTCTAAACTATTATAAACTCCTATTTTATTTGATTTCATTTATTTAATTATAGAAAACACGCAATTCAAATAATTATAGCAATACTCAGATAGAATTAGCGGAAAAATCATAAAAAGTACAGTCAATTCCTATTGGACGGGAAAAAAATTGTTTGTATAGATCAAAGTGTCAGGAATTGATATCAATAAAATTTATAAGTGATCAATATTGGGCGCTAAGGTGCCTAAAAAATGGTAAAAACCAGTTTTTCGCTTCTAGAGGAAAAACTACGAGTCGGACCAAAAATAGTTAAATGTAACAAATGTGCGCAATTATGAAACAAAGAGAATGAGCCCCGGTAGAGCAAAATCGGTCCAGAGGATCGTCCGCAATTCGCAAATAAACACATTTTTTTTGCAAATATTGTAAATTCAATAACTCGCGTTCCGGAAACGCTGGAGAGCTGAAATTTGAATATGATGTCAGTTTTGTGGTCCTCTAACTACAGTTAATTGTTCAAATTAAAATATTGTAAACTTTTTGCAAACCGTCGACTTTTGCAAAAAGTGACCTTTTTTAAAATCGATTGGGAGGGTATTTTGATTTTAGAAAAACGTTATAATTTTGGTTTCTATGCATTAAGGAGGAGTTGAACTACAAATTTCCAAATTTACAGATCATTTGACAAGGAATAAACTTGTTTGAATAATCTATGAAGATCAGACACTTTTTGCGCGCGCGGCAGCGGCGCACTATGGCCCAAACGCCCGATCTAGCTGGACAAAATTATTTTACACTCATAGACTAAAATTGACTATTTTTATTATTATTTTGGTATAATTAATGTGAAAAAAATTAACCAGCGTAAGTTGACCTTTGTATAAGAATAATTACTAGGGCAGAAGAGATCAGCTAAACATGTTTTTTTTTTAATTTTAAGAGAAATTAAGCATTATTGCAAATGGCACCTAAAATATAAGAATAGCAGAATTAAAATACTTAAATATAGTGTAAGTTAATTATTAATTTTTTTAGGTGCCATTTGAAATAATGCTTCATTTCTCTTAAAATTACACAACCAAGTTTAGCTGACCTAGCTTCTGCCCTAGTAATTATTCTTATAGAAAGGTCAACTTACACTGGTTAATTTTTTTTTTCACATGAATTATACCAAAATAATAATAAAAATAGTCAATTTTAGTCTATGAGTGTAAAATAATTTTGTCCAGCTAGATCGGGCGTTTGGGACATAGTGCGTCGCCGCCGCGCGCGCAAAAAGTGCCTGAACTTCATAGATTATTTAAACAACTTTATTCTTTGTCAAATGATTTGTAAACTTGGAAATTTGTAGTTCTACTCCTCCTTAATGCATAGAAATCGAAATTATAACGTTTTTCGAAAATTAAAATACCCTCCCAGTCGATTTAAAAAAAGGTCACTTTTTGCAAAATTCGACGGTTTGCAAAAAGTTTACAACATTTTCATTTGAACATTTAACTGTAGTTAGAGGACCACAAAACTGACATCATATTCAAATTTCAGCTCTCCAGAACTTTCGGAACGCGAGTTATTGAATTTACAATATTTGCAAAATAAACGTGTTTAAACCAGTGTAAGTTGACCTTTGTATAAGAATAATTACTAGGGCAGAAGAGGTCAGCTAAACTTGGTTGTGTAATTTTAAGAGAAATGAAGCATTATTACAAATGGCACCTAAAAAAAACAATAAACTATATTTAAGTATTTTAATTCTGCTATTCTTATATTTTAGGTGCCATTTGCAATAATGCTTCATTTCTCTTAAAATTAATTAACCTTGTTTAGCTGACCTCTTCTGCCCTAGTAATTATTCTTATACAAAGGTCAACTTACACTGGTTAAAATTTTTCGCATTGCCGACGATCCTCTAAACAGATTTTGCTCTACTGGGGCTCATTCTCTTTGTTTTTTTTATTGCGCACATTTGTTACATTTAACTATTTTTTGTCGGAGCCGTAGTTTTTCCTCTAGAAGCGAAAAACTGGTTTTTACCATTTTTACCATTTTTTTGCCACCTTAGCGCCCAATATTCACTTATAAATTTTATTGGTATCAATTCCTGACACTTTGATCTATACAAAAAAAAAATCCCATCCAATAGGAATTGTCTGGGCCAGAAAGCTTATTCTATCTGAGTACAAGAATATAATAAAAGAACAAGTTTCAGTATTCTACGAAATTTTACTGTTCTATTAAATTGTGCAATATATTTTGACTCTGTTTGGCTGTTGAGCCATTCTTGGTCTTAGAAGAAAATTTTACTTTATGCCCTAGAGCTTAAAATGCAATTTTATATCGTCCACGCACGATTTAAAGTCGAACTTTACGAGCATGAGAAGTGAAAAGAGTATATCTGCCTACCGTGGATTTTAAAACAGTTATAATTTTTGCTGGGCATAAGGGAAACTACGCCTTATTGGGATTAGGTCCAGTTTCCACACGATGTTTTCTAACTTACACCGAAAAACCCAGAATACTTTCTTATACGCGGAACATTATTTAAAATAAAAAGCACGATTAAAATAAAAAGCATGTTAAGAATCAATTATTTTTATTACATTTTCTCGCATATGAATTAGTCCCGACGAAATTATTTTGTATCATTTTAACGGGAATACAAGCAACATAAGTTTATTCTTACGATTTTTTTTTCAAATAATCATTTTATTCTTGAGTGTCCAACAATGACTGATATTGATCGTTTCATTATACTAGAAGTATCGGTAAACGGCGTCACATTTTGCTGGAGCCATTGAAACAAAGTACTACCTATAACTAGAATAACACAAAATTATATATTTTAACACTTCACAATATGCATTTGATTTTGGTTCCTATAAGCCTAGGTCTAAGATTCAATCGACACGAGCCGTCACGCTCGAATGGCAAGAACAAAAACACCGGCACCACACAACGATCTTTTAGCGCACTAACAAGCAATAATAGCGTCTAGATCAAAGGCGTAAGTACGAAAACATACGCAAAAAGATTCTTGTTTGTCTGTAGGCTCGCTCGTGCCGCCATATCGGCAGCGCTTAGCTCGTAGGGTGCTCGAATAATAATAAGCCAAATGTATTGGTCACAGAGTTTAAAATAGCTTAATCGCATTTGAAAAACCCTATCTGATAGGGAAACCATATGCTGGGTTGTAACCACTTACCCGAATTAACTGTATTGACATGGTTAGCCTTTCGTTCGGGTAAGTCAAACGATACGCTTACCGAATTGATAGGGTTTTTAAAAACAACTCTATCAAATACCCAATCTAATACCCCTTTAATGGTTACCGGTTCCGGTCCCTGGTACTACAGGATGATATGTATAATAGATGGTTATAAATAAAAACATAGACAACATTCATAACGCAAGAACAAATATTTCTGATAAGCACACAAATATGTAAGTGACCTTATAGCTTCCTAGGAAGGATCACTCAACCCGTCAACGGAGGTGGCCGACATATACTCCAACCAACATCCTTCCAACCAGCAAGTTAATATCCCATCACAGGCACCTAAAGTCTGTACACGACTTTTAGCTCTTTATGCTAACAGCTGAGTAGGTCGATGTATGAACTGACCGCAGTCGGTAGCTTTATTTTGACCACCTATCAGTCCTTATGCACCGACCCGTCAATAAGCCTTATAAGCTGGGCGTAAAGCAGTCAGCACTAGTGATGTGCTGGGGCCTATTTCTCGAATGTTACAAGTTCACAAGTCTACAAGAACATTTTAAACTTAATTATACAAGTGTATGTTTAATTCTGTTTCTCAAAGGAATGATTACTACAAGTGTGTACTTGCCGGCCAATTTGCGTAGTAATAGTAAAATTTTAAATCCGGACCACACACAACCATGCAATTGATCGAATGATTGCCATGTCGATCGACAAAAACTTCCTCGTGTTCGCTAGGTGCATCTATATCGATTAGAATTCCATCCATACAACCGCACACTAAGGGCAATCCGGCGATGTCATAGAATTTTGCAACGAGTGCGTGCATATTTTTTGGCTATTTCACATATTCGGGGTATAAAGCTTCATTACAGCGGCAACAAAGTTGTGAATGACTGCAAACACTGGCTTTACTAATTCCTTGCATGTCTCCTCCTGCGTGGTATTGCACGCCTGTCCCCAACCAGTGAAGAGCGGTTTGCAGCTGTAAATCGACAGACAATGCTCTACTTCTATTAGTAAGTCTGGCCAAATGTTGACCTAATATATTTCTTAGATATTCCAGCTTCACTGCTGTAAGTCGAAATTTCTGGTTGTACTCAAAAGACCGAAAATAAATTATACGTAAATGGAAAATATTCCATGTACGTAATTTATTCTGTTTCTATACACTCGAGGCCTCCTCACCACAACCACTTCTTCATCATCTGAAGAGTCGCTAGACCACATTACCACCAAACGAATACACGTCACTTTATTGAATTTAAGTGACAATCAATATCATCAACTATTCCTCAATAAAATGGCCGACTTGTGTCTTCGGAATATACAAGTGTAATAATACAAGTAGTAATGAAAAGCGTTTCTCAAAAGCATCAATTACAAGTGTAAAATCAAACACATTTTCCCTAGTCACTCAATGAATGTTTACAAGCTTCAGGGTGAGTCAGGTTTTTTACATAATACGTGTGAATTCGTTTAAAAAATCCCGCTAACCCTTAATATGTTAGTGGTCGTTTACTGGTTCTTTCCCAATAATAATAATTTCATAGCAATGAGTTTACTGAATTTTATTTGTAATATAAAAGGCCAATTTAAAATATATTACTGATTTTAACGAAGTCCGTTCAAAACTTACACGTTTGAAATCTTAAAAATGCAATATCTTCATTTATGTATTAATCGATTTTTACGAAAAAAACAATATTAGCAGATTATAGAGACTCTTCATTATTTTGTGATAAGTCACAAGCTACAAGTGTAAAATACAGCCTTCGAGAAACGAAATTACTGTTTCAGTATATAATATCTACTTGTATTTGTCAACGATACACTTGTGAACACTCTTGTATCCCCGCTCTTGTAACAATTATACATTTACGTGAAACGAAAACATGTAAAAAATATTGAAATACAAGCGTTACCATAGATACACACTTGTAATACAAGGCTTGTACTTTTTGAGAAACAGGGCCCTGGTATCCGGAATTATTAGTCTAAAATTTTGTTAATTGCGTTGGTGCGATATTTTGTGCATAATAATAGAAGTAAATTTTGTAATGTTTTAATCAGAAATAAACCCAGAGTTGTTCTGTATCGTAATTACTTTCTTGCATATTTTTTGCACATGAACCTGTTTCGTGTATATGTGACGGCGATGTCGTAGTTGTATTCAAGTCATAATTATTTTTGCATGTTTTTAAGTAGGGCATTCCGCTCGTAATACAATAATTTGTTATTAATTCAATTACAAACATTGAAAAAATAATAATAAAAAATAAAATATAATTGGTAATTCGATCGAGCCCCGGCAAGGCATATCGATGGCATCGATGCAGGTTCAAGTCCTGCTGGGTTAATTATTTTTTCACTGTTTTCAATGTTTCTATTTGATTTAATAACAAATTATTATGTTCAAGTGTACAGCCGTATAATATACTAAGTGCATCATGGATAAAGGGGTTATGTATTAGACTTTTGTTAGTTGAAATGGGTGGTTTTTTATACTCAGAAATTAAAAGGGTAATTTAAATTGAAACACTCTTGTATCCCCGCTGTGTGACACGACGTAATAAGTTTTCTTTCGTGTGGAAGACTATCTTCCACGTGAAACAATATTTCACAAAAACACCGGTAAAATGCAAGAGTGAGCCCATCCGTACACGACTCGTACACATCTGACGGGCAATCACAATGCACTCGTTAACCCCGGGTTGAGTCGTGCGAAGTCCACTTAACGTTACTACTACTTTCTTTTGAAGTGGCGGCGACGGCGCTTAAAGGAAATACTGCTATTACTGTCGTGCTTAACCAAAAAGACAACTTGTACAAAACAACAGAAATGCAAGGTGTAACAAAAATAGTGGTGATCCGTTTAATTGTTATCGTATTCTAATTATTAAAAAAAACAAAAAAAAATTTGCTAATTTTTTTTTTTCAAATCCATAACTTTTTCTCCTTCTTTTTCTTAGTAGCAATACGGTACCAATTATGCCCTTTAACGGATCATCACTGTTTTTGTTACACCTGTGTACATAGGGCACACTGAATGTTTTGCACTACCGGCTACTCGTAAACATATTGAATTGAAATTTTAGAATAAAAAAAATACAGATTTTTGTTTATGGAACGCAATAAATAGTGGTGGGAAATCTATCGTCATTTGTTTTTAATGCCTTGTTGAAGTAAACCATTTGAACGAAACATGGATTTGACGCGAAAAGATTTTAGAGCTATGATTTTATATGATTTTAAAAGGTCGCTTGCTCCGCAAGAGTGTAGCGCTCGCCTTCAAAATACTTTTGGGCTTGAAGCTCCACATTTGAGCACCGTGAGGCGTTGGTACGCTGAATTTAATAGAGGCCGTGTTACCCTTAATGATGATTTTCGTGATGGTCGACCTTCAACCGCGGTCAATGAAGAAAACGTGGCTGCTGTGAGGCGACTCATTGAAGGAAACCGACGAATTACCTACGACGAAATTCGAGGTCAATTGGGGATAGGCATGAGCCAAATACAAAAGATTTTACACGAAAATTTAAAAGTCAGAAAAGTTTGTTGTCGGTGGATTCCTCATGAATTAACTGCAGTCCAAAAACAGGCACGTGTTGACTGGTGCGAAGAAATGATGCAAAAATATAAGAAAGGGAGTTCAAATGCTGTATATGACATCGCAACAGGAGATGAAACTTGGATTTATTGCTACGATCCGGAAAGAAAGCAACAATCCAGTGAATGGGTCTTTGAAGGTGACAGCAGGCCCACAAAAGTTCAACAAGCTAAAAGCCTTGCCAAACAAATGATCGCCTGTAAAAATCTAAAACTGGTCATGTTTATACATAGCTTCTAAATGATAAAAGAACAGTAAATGCCGAGTGGTACTATACTATTTGTCTGCCCAGAGTCATTGAGAAAATCCGCGAAAAACGTCCCAGATGTCGCATCCTGCTGCATCATGAGATCATGACAATGCGTTCCCCATACCGCAAAAAAGGCAAAAGCATTTTTGAAATCCGAAATTGTAGAGAATGTCACTCATCCGGCTTATAGTCCAGACCTTGCACCTTGTGACTTTTATCTATTCCCTAAAATTAAAGATTTAGTGAGAGGTTTGACATTTAAGACCCCCTAAGAGGCAGTTACAACGTTTAATCAACACGTCGAAAACATGCAGTCAAGTGATTGGGCCTCGTGCTTTCAAAAATGGTTCGAGCTAGTGAATAAGTGCATAGAATGTGAGGGGGATTATTTTGATAAGCAGTAAATATATTATTATTGTTGTAAATTGATTTATTTCAAAGTTGCGCAAAACTTTCAGTGTGGCCCTCGTACATCTTCTTCGTTCAACTACTAAGTTGCCCCTATCTAATGCACACTCCCGCCACTCTTCACGATATGTATGGTCCATCCTCGTCTTGATTTTCATTTATTTGGATACCCATCCCGTAGGATTAAGTACTTGGCGGTTTTTTAGAGGTTATATCTGTTTAATGTCCCTTTTGCTTTAAAATTTTGGCACTTCTTTTTATTTTATCAAAAATTGAAACAGCCCGTTTCCGTCCATAGTCGATTTTCAAACGAATCGATGTAACAATAAAATAAAGCACAATAATTATTATAAATTTTAATTGCAGTTGTTAAGATAGTGTGAAGTATAAAAAGTTACTTACAGAGCTTCATTTTCTACTACTCAAAGGTTGTCTGGGAGAGATCGCTTTTTAGCGATAAGACCGCCTGTTGTTACCATATTTTAAGTTTATTTAAAAAAACTATTTTTATTATTCTTGTATTTTGGTGCAATAAAGGACATTTACTTACTTATTTTTTAACAAGGAAAGGATGACACATTACTTAACGAGTAAACCTCCATTACAAAGATCATGTTATATTGTACACATTCCCTTTTCCCATACACTTGCGCGCTAATTTCAAATCTTTGCGAATAAATCTCAATGGGTTTCTGTATAGTGCGTTTCGAAACTTTCGAAACCTATTAATTAAAGTTAACATGTTCTCATTCTCACTTCTGGCAATTATAAATAAGTACAGTAACTTTATAAGTAGATAAAAATGCGTATTAAGATATTGTTTTTTTTAAAGTGAAGTAAAAGCTCCCACAGATTACCTATTTATAGCTGACCAGACACTGTCAGTAATAATGTCATTATTTATGTAGCCGTCCTTTTCTATGTATATGGTGAATGAGAAGGATGAGTAGAGAAATAATAAAATTAATTCCAAGCTTGCAACTCGTTTGTTCTGGAACCTCAAACAATTTTACAGACATTTTGTATGAATTTATTGTAATCAAAGAGATGTTTTTAAATGATTTCAGTGCCACCTGGTCAATGTTTTATCCTCTTTAATAATGTCAGTGCACCGCACGGCGCATTTGCATTGTAAATAAAATCGTATCGACAGCTAAGTCTTGAGAGGACATTTTAGTATTGAAGTTTGGTTCAACTAATTATAGTATTTCCTACTTCTACTTCCCGCACCATAAAATATTTGGAGTAGGTACAGCAACAGCAGCAGGTACACTGTACAGTCACGTCTGAATATAGGGGCATTTTCACAGAGGCTGACAACACCCGATGACCTTCAAATTGACTTTACTCGAACAGTTTTTAGCTATATCTACTTGTTTTGAGAAAGTAAAAAAAATATATATTAATATTCGTTATATTTGGAAGAACTTTGTTAATTCCGATACACGATTGGACGAAATCTGCTCGATAGAAAATAATTCCAAAGTTACATCTTAAAATTAGCTTTAAACTGTTGTATGTCTTTAGTTTCTTGACTTATACGTCTGTAACTAAGTACAAAATTCCACCACACTAAGACTAAAAACTTCGTTGTTTTATATTTCTCAATTAATGCGTCTTTTTTTCTAAACATCATTTTGCAAAATTTGCAATGTGCTCCCATACTAATCGTAACACAGTGTTTCTCTTTCACTCGCGCTGAAAAAGATAGGGAGGGAATTTAGCTGTTGTCAGCCCCTTAACGGCCGGTTAGAAATCGTGACAAAACTGACGGTCAATGTCAAATCCCATACATTTTGTCAGGTATGTGACGGTTAGACGTTACTGAAACACGACTTAAGTCGTGCTTTACAGTACAAGTTAAAATGAAAATGCCCATAGTCATGACTCTATTACCAAGGCGTAAAGTCTTGGATAGATCATGTTTTTGTCACATTAAATATATTCATATTTTCAGACGTTTTATTCAGACCAAATATTTAATGGTGCGGAATGTAGAAGCAGGAAATACAATAATTACTTGAACCAAACTTCAAGATTAAAATGTCCTGTCAAGATTTGTATCAAATTAATATAAAGCTAACTATGACAGCAAAACAATTACTAGTTACCGAGTTGCTACACTTCTGGACAGTGGATTGTTGGACAGACCCGTTTACAAATAACAAGGTTAACCAACTCAAAAGTCTAGTTTGAGTCCCTAAATTCCTTTCTAAATTGATTTAACAGATTGGTACAAGGTAGGCATAAAACATAACTTAAATAAATTTATATGTATGTAAACAAACTAATATTAACTTAAAAATACTCATCCTCTTAGTGATTGTGCTTGGCAACCTAATTTAACTATCTTAAAAATACTAAAAACTATAAATACACCAAGCTCGCTGGCAGCATTTCAACCAGTCAGTAGGCTAGCTTTCGGTACAGCCGTTTAGTTCCTTTCTGATATGTACAACTTAGGATCAAGAGTTTCAATATTTTCAAATGTAATTTTGATGACAAAATAAAATCATGATATTGATAAAAGATCCGGAACGAATCAAAATTTTCAAATTAGAATCTAGTTCCGATCGACAAAAAAGTTTTATGAATTGGGTGATGAACAAGAGTATCGTCTAATTCTTCAAAGCTTTTTAATTAATTACCATTTGAAATCTTTAGATTACACATTATTCTAGAAACTTATTAGCGGTTTCCAAATGAAAGTTCATAGAATGCCAAACGCATACAGGAAGAAATTACATTACGAGTATTACGACAAAGAAACATTAGCCAACCGTTCGACCGTAGATATTAAAAACATGGGCGGGACTTAATTACAAATTTAACCTGCTAATAAATTACCGATGGCCCACCCAAGGTGTGGCAACATTTACCATATTTCCCCAGAGAAATAACTATGTTGCCGGTCCGCTTTTCGGATATTTTCGGAATGCATTCGTTCTTTATTATATGTCATTTCACTCCAGAACTAATTGTCTTCCATTAGTGTTACTATTTATTCAGTTTCACTACGAATTTTAGATAATTATACAAATAAGTTTTGACTTTGATGCTTTTGGGACGCTTTCGTCGTCGTCATTATGTTTAATCTGTGGACGATATACCGATATACGACGGTATTCTGTTAAATGAATTTAGGTTTGCATTCAAAAATGTATCTTACCTCGTTGCTGTAAAGTCCATGTTAGCTCCTCACAAACTTACAATGGAGATATGTAAAAATAGTGATGTGTTTACAGAAATAACTGTCAAATCTCCTTAAAGTATACGTATTTGTGACATTGAGTATTTCAAAAGCACGCAGCGCGCCCATTTGGAAATAATAATTCAAAGTAAGTATGTAGATTATTGTAATAGGTTACTATATATTACAACGAAACAATTAACAACATTCATTAGTTGTTGCTTTACCTATGTTTATTCTAGTCCTGTCTTCCTTATTGTATTTTCTGTACTAAAATATATTTATGTTGGGATCAAATATAAAAAGATATGAACGCGGCTGTCGACGCACATATTGATAGCAGATTGGTATAGCATGGGCTTTTTTAAACATTTTTACTAATTTAATTTAATTGCCCTTTTGTGCTAGAATGAAACACGCCATTTCACATTATTCAACGTAATTATAAATAAACCTACCCTACACTTTCTGCGTATTAAAGATGTATATAGTTTGCAATAAAACGAAAATCGTGTGCCATTCCTCACACCGACTGTAGTGCCCTTAATTCACACATCAGCACCTAGTAATTTTAAAATAATTTACCTTACCGGGAAGGGTGTTAGTTACCCCTCTCCAGTGAAAAAAGGTGTAAGTACTGTTGTGTTTATATGTACATAAGTTTATTTGGAACTCCAGCACCTGCAAGGCAAAAACGGGATCGCGGCTATATAGATAAATTTATACAATAACTATAAATACTAGTCGCAACTGAACTGAACACAGCTTAGTGTATACATTATTCTCTTCCAATTAATGATTAGATGCGATAAAATATATAGATACAGCTTTTACTAATATAGATCAGTTCACTTTGTATTGTCGTAAGGATACCGAGATACGCAAATGGGGCACTAAAAAAAGATTGAATGTGGTTGTTCTTGCCTATCTACTTATTCAAACTCTCACGATTTTCACTCGATATTTCAATTAGTAAATATTAGTCCCCTTTTATTTTATATTATGACTTCATGCTTACTTCATGTACTTAAAGCCAGTTGTTGAGAAATGCATAAATTTCGACCGCTTTTCCAGCTAATTACTTTGTAATTATAATTACGTATCCAATCAAAATTATAATATTAATATTTATGCAAACCTGTTAATTGTACCTACCTTGGCTAGATGTATCTAGTTAATTATACCGTTATTCACTTTATATGATACCTGTAATAAAATATAAATTGCCGAGCCTCATAAAGCTGAGAAGGAAGTGTACATTATAAATTTATAAGTCACTAAAAATCCACTTATAAATCTTTATTTATAACATTCTATACATTGTAACTGCCAGTAGATAGCGATCAGTGATATGGTTTCTGATATAAGGTATTAATTTTGCTATTTTATTTTCAATGGAATTTGACATGGGGACCAAAATTGGTAAAGGTTTAAGTAAATTAAGAAAAATATAACAAGCTTATAGCTGGAAGTCATTGCGCAAAACCAAACCAGAATTTATTCTGAAACGTTGGTAAATGTTGTTATTACATATTTTAATAAATAGGTATTCACTCACGTAGGTAGGTTACTTTCAAGTAATGTGTATACCACCAAAATGTGTTATGTTGTACCAAAGTTGGACATCATAGGTGTGTTTTTCGTAAGTGGTATATTTCTCGTGACTCTACATTTTTAAATTTTTTTTCCGTGTGGAACAGACCGACATCTGAAAACATCCAGCTACGCTGTAAGCAGTAAATTGTTTTGAACTATACCTTGTCTTTGACTTCAAAATAAAATCAATTTGCTACAGTACGAAAATGAAATGAGGGTAGCTTATAAAATTATGTTCCTTGATAGGTGACCTTTTTAATTTAGTCGTTGCCCTTCGTTCATTTTCTCTATGGACAGATCTAAGCCTATTTTATAAACAAAATAAATGATTATTTACTTTTTTTATTTAAACGTAAAATAATTAAATTAACATAATTTTAAATTTTTTTAAATGTTGGTTGTTTTAGATTTGTCTTTAATATATGGTTCACGATAGATTATACATAGAATAGCTCGGTAAACACGCGGGAAAAATGGGAACCAATCAGAATCAAGCTGAGTTAGTTGGACCATTCAAAATAAGAGTTGTTGAATGGATTGAGGAACGTTTGAATTAGCGGAGGTTGGTTTTGGGGGGTTCGAAAAAGTCTATATAAGGTTGTGGAAGGAAGTATCTGGACTTTTTCTTCAGCAGAGCGTCGCGTTTAACGGAGATCAGTGAGTTTAGGCTGTAAGGTGCAAATAGTGTTTGAGTTTGTTCACAGATCTGTTATCAAGAGATGGAAGCATTCGAAAGACAACAGAAATCCACGGCCCGCGCGCTTCTATGGTAACGAAGATGAGGGACCTTGTTGGAGCGCTGGAGACCATTGCATGAAGAATCTCGTGTTCCACGTGGCTCGCAAACATCAGCCACTACTAACTGTCCCGGTAAGAAATTTAGATTTATTCGGGTTTTAATAGCAAGTGCGTATGACGGACCGTCGCGTTAGTATTTACAGAATAGTGGGTAGTTACGGGTTGATCCGTGTTGAGATTTTAAGTTTGTCATTCAGCAGATAATCTGATAGTCTTATCGAGGCGTGTTTATTTAACCAAAATAAAAGTAAAATCATTGGTTTGTGTGTAGATTGTAGATCAATGTGTAGATTGCGGTTGGTGAGAATTTCAGTTCGTTATTAACTACGTCTATCTATTTTGTTGTGTTTCGCCATTTAATTGAGTGAGTTAGTGGTTAGTCAAATGTATAACAATAGAATGGTGATTACAAGCATAGATTTGATAGAAACCGGGAAAAGACTTAATAACCTACAGGTATCTATAAAGGGCGTGCGAAGTGGGTATAGTTGAAGATTATAATTAAAATGTAGGATAACAGTTTACTCGTATTGCATAGCATGGTGTCATTGAACTGGTGGTTGAATTACTTATAACATTTGTAATCAGTTTTATTAGTATGTGTGGTTGTCCTTGTCATTTAACCAACTAAATAGGATGCATAATAGGAAGGTTAAATAATTCTAAGTGTATTGTGCGTCGGTGTGTACATATACGTAAATATTTTATGTGCAATTTTAAATTCATAGTAATGAGGTCATCAAAGTATTGATTCACGGGTTTTATTTATTCTTCGTTGCGCATTTATGTTAATATTTCGTATATGGTAAATAAAGGGGAAGGTATACGTTATTTAAATTATTGTTAGTAGAAACAGTTGGATGAGTAAATACAATTGTAGGTCTTAATCATTAGCGGGTTCAGTTAAACTTGAAGGATTCACCGCGTCGAGCAGAATTCGAACTTGCGACCTTTCGGAACACCGGTCCGATCGCTCTGACCGGCTGTGTCATCGACGCTTGCTCAGCCTCGGTGAATCTTTCTATCAAGTTCCTTCATTGCTTACGTCAGAGGGTTACGTATTTATCTAGTGTTCTTTAAAGTACTTTTTCTGAGTAGATAATTTATCAGGTCTCGCTAATTTAATATGATATCCTATTTAATCCATTTATTTATTCTATATAATTAACCGTCATTCATTCTCGAATTATATGCTTCGAGTAAATTAGTAGTTACCTTTGCATTAGTTTATTTTATAACGTTAACAATATTTATTCTTCGTTGTAGTTAAAGTTTTAGTTTCAGTCTTGATAAATAAGTAATTCTACATATTCCACAATAGGGCGTAAAATTAGTAAGCCAACTATGGGAAAATACGTTTTGTTAATCCTTGGTTATTTCTCGAATTCCCGGTTACATCGGCTGAGAGGGCGCCTTCACCGTAAACTTCTGAAGGATCGTTGCCGCAGCGTGAGCGCTTCGGTGGCGGGATGCAGCTTCGGGCGTACAGATCTTCGGCCTGTCCAGTTGGACCCATCTTGAAGCCTTGACGAGCACTTCAGGGAGCTGTCAGCAGAGCTGTTCCGGACCAAGGCAATCTATTGCGAGACTTCGGCGCCATTGCGAAGAGTCAATCCATCCAGCAGAAGTCAGTCCTCCAGGTGTGTTGTTTTTGATTTATTGCTTAATGCTCATTTTCATTTGTGCCGTATAACTTTATTATCTTTCAGTGAAATTAGTATTCACCAGCATATTTGAACATTAGTGTGCGTTATGCCGCCGTAATAAAATTCTACTAAGGTTCGATAAATTGAATATGATGGTATATGCATTGATTTCGTTTAATCACTATAATAGGTAATTACATTTTCTATCTAGTCATGGTGATGGCTTGCAGGTGCACATGGAAGCTAGTACCATATTAGTTGTGTAACATATTGGTCTCTATGTCTTGCATGCAAATACCATTGTACATTTCCAAGTAATGATTACGTTAAAGGTTTCTACCGCTTATTCAAATAAACATTATTGAGCAGTTTGTTGCTCAATATACGGCTAAATAATTTCAGTGAATCCACGTAATTATTACAGTAAATTATAAAGATATTTACTTTACCTTTTCTTGACGGTGTTTGTTAAACACTGATTGGGAAATCTTTATTACTTATAGAGTCAAATAGTGAAAATTATGATTAGGTTGCCCAATAAATAAATGTAGATACTTTGAAAAGTTCAATATTTAGTACAATTGGCTACCTACCTAAAAATACATATATATATATATATATATATATATATATATATATATATACCATAGTATGGTGAAACACCTTTATTATTACAGTTATAAACTTGTACATGTATGTGTTTTCCGGTACACGAGCATCGGACGTACTACTGCTGCACGTGGCACGCTGCTCGCTGACTTCGTGAGTTCATCACTGCCAGAACAGCGGGCGGCTAACCTGAGCAAACTCCAGAGGCCAGAAGTAGCAGCCGTCTGCCATCGTGAGCTGATCACAGCCAGTATAGCGGGCGGCTATCCTGAGCAAACTCCAGAGGCCAGAAGCAGCAGCCAGTGATGATGCTTCTCCACGTTGCCACGTATGGTGATATACGAAAAGCGTTCTTGTGAGTTAGTTCCATACTTCTCTTTATTACACCGACGGGTGACAAAATAGGTCTAACGTTAAGCGTCAGCGAGGTTCCATGCTAGTACGGTTTCTATGTACTTAGTACAGTTGCAAATTATCCGACTTTGGAGATTACTTAAATAAGAGATTGATATTTATAAATGTAGACGTTCTATACCAATAAATAAGGCTTTATTATGATTGATTCGACCATATTTGAATAACATGCAACTTACCTAGTAATTTATATCTGATTGTTGTGATTTCATAATGTGAGGATACACGAGTACGAAGGACTTATAATATATACTTACTTCATGTTGACGTTTACTCTTATCATCTAGATTTAACAATACATTTTATTTAAGTATTAACGCTACTGTTTACGAAGTTGACATCTTCAATAAACTATTGATAGTATATATACATAAGTCCTAAGTTACTCGTACTTCCTTTCCACTGATTTAGCTCAGCTGTTGGTTATTTGTAAATCACACGATCTTTCCACTGAAGGAATAGATAATACTTTATGTTGCACTAGTTAAATGATACTTGAAGTCAAAATGGTTTTAATCATCGTAGATGCCTTGATTTTGGTATGTAGCTCGGATTGCGTGAATTGCAAATGATTTTGATAGCTGATATCTCATGGATATCATTTACAGAATGCTATTGTTGACATATATATAGATTGGTCATACAAGTAAATTTAATATCTATATAATGATTCTATATCATTAGGTATATAGACTGATAGTAATCTCGTCAACAGCATCTGTCCATTTATATACTAAAATGTGTATATATATATATAAATCACACACTATATTTATTTATAATTATGTGACCTAACGGTTACATTAGATATAATAGTTTATAGAGTCATTTAACTTTCCATTAACAGTAATTTCTTATTACTTGAATAAATTTTCTTATTAACTTATATGTTGTTTAAATCCTATTATTTCCCTTAGTGATAAGATCCTCGCTTTCAAAGAAAAGTTTCAGTTAACTTCAAGCTTTAGGTAGGTTCAGCTTTAAAATATTACTGGTTAGTATAGGTGAGTTTTACACGTGCATCATTTTCCATATCATTGCGATGTCGCATCTACATTGATTCACATTTAGCTCATCTACATTGAATATCATACATAATCTCTGAACATATGATCGCCAAGCAAGGCTGCCAATTACATAAACTAACATAAATAATTAATGTACTTTCTGCCTTTATGTAAAATAATGTTTTCAATTTACGCGTGAAGTTGAACATGTTTTTAGAGTTCCGTAGCCAATATGACAAAAACGGAACCCTTATAGTTTGGTCATATCCGTCCGTCCGTTTGTTCGTATGTCACAGCCATTTTACTCGGAAACTATTACGTCTAGATACGTCCAAACGTATCTTCATAAAAAAATTACGTAAGGTGTAGGTTGTGTGCCGCTACTCAGTTTTGTAGTAAAATTAGTGAAAAAAATATTTTAAGTGGGGGAGGGGGGGCGCACTCCATACATGTAACTAGTTCTGTGAAAAATATTTTTTGCTTAGAATGTTTTCAGAAATAATCACCCCGAAAGTCTAAAAAATTGTGTCCGGAATCATCTTGTAACTTTTGAACGGGTGATCCAAATAATATTTAAAAGAAATTGAGAAGATATAGTCTGGCAAACCATTTCTGTCAGTAGAAATGCGCGGCAAATTTGAAAAATCGTGGGTTGGCAACACCTGTCTTTGAATAATTCGATAATTGTGCATAATTTGTGTTTTATCTGTGACATGTAAATTTTTAAATTACATGCCACAGAGAACAGAGAAAGTTACTTTTGTTTACTTTCATTTTAAAGTTTCAGATTGCGATTTATTATTATTTATTAATGTAATATCTGCCACCACTGTTCAATAAATTAATGGACTTTACTAAGAAAGCTCAGCTAGGATATTAATATAGGTAGTGTACCTTATGAAGGTATTTGCGTGATAAATGTGGCTTTGAGGTTATGCAGAGTTTTGTATTGAATCATCATTTGTAGTTCTTTCTTTCAGTGTAAATCGGATAATTAAAGTGAAAACTGGTGCCAAATGAAGTCCACGTTTGGTGCTGAATATTGTCGAAAGAAAGCGGTAAAAATCAGGTTTAACAAGCAGTACCTACCTACAAGCACCAAGCACTCCGCTACCTTCCGATATTTTAACAAGTCTTTGTAATGTTTTCCCTTCATATAGCTCAGCAATGTGTACAATAAATAAACATCAAAATCTCACGTGTTTTATTAATTAATTAATGATACACTTCGTACAATAGGTTAAGTACCTAAAAATAGTCTTAAAACAATGAAAGGAAATCATAATAATTAGGAGTATTACTGAGTAATATGCATTATGCAGCTAAGTAAACTCATTCCATTCTAAGCTGAAAAGTTGTATTTTCTAGTAGATATGCTCGTTTTCCTCGACTGGCCTTATGATTTTAGCAATCAATGTTGGTTTCCTTGCTGTGTTTCAACACTTTTAACTACTATTGTATTTTGACCGCATAATTTCCACCTCCGATCTTCTGTCCTTTTTAGATGTCGGTTATTTCAGTTTCTTCGCACATTATAATTCATACAAAAGTCATACATAATAATAGGTATATTATGTATCAGACTCAGTTATCAAATTATCTAAATATATAAAAGAAGAAACTGACTGACTGACTGACTGACTGACTGATTGACTGACTGACATATCAACGCACAGCCCAAACCGCTGGTTCTAGAGATTCCAAATTTGGCACGTAGGTTCCTTATAAGGTCTAGGGATGCACTAAGAAATATTTTTTCAAAATTAACCCCCTAAGGGGGTAAAATGGGTGTCCAAAGTTTGTATGGCGAATCAAGATTTGTTAGACTATTTTATTCGAAACTTCACAGGAATATTCCTAACGATAAATGAGTAAACACGTGTATAAGTTTTTTCGAAAATTCAACCCCTAAAAATGGCAAATGTGGTCACAAAGTCAGAAAATCAACATGGGTATTGTATCCTTTTTGAGTACTTATAGTATGCGGGCGAAGCCGCGGGAAAAGGCTAGTTTTATACAATGCAGAGTTACAATTCTCTCAATACTTCACTGACATATGACTGACGTACCTACGGAAGAGAGTGGCCATTTTGTTCGATCTACATTGCTGCTTTTCTATGGAGCAATGCTGCTTTTCGATTCGCCCTAGAGTGTTGCTATATTTTTGTTTGATGTTCATTGCTACTGCGTTTGTTGGCTGGCCAGACTATACATCCTTGTATATTCTTTAAATGAAAATTATTTTGAGTATTATCGCTTAAGGCGTTTTCGAGTTTTTGATATAATTTTTTTCGATAGCAGGTACGGAACCCTCCATTATGCATGGTCCTACGCGCACTTGGCCGGTTTTTTTTATTAGTGGCAAGTAGTGGTTTGCAGTCGCCTTTGCATTGCGATGTGTTGGCAATTTATATTTATCATTCACTGCCGCGGCGCGCTTATAGTATAAGAGCCCACGACACTAAACCTAGTTCGAAAAGACTCCCAGATGATATAAATATATATTTAGTTACGTCTTTAATGGGGGCACACGAAATGTCGATGTTGCAATGCAAAAACCCCGGCGGCGTATTTTTTTGTAATGTGTCCAAAACGAGTCTGACCGTTCCCGTCTTTAAAGAACTATGATCACGTAAGTAAACCGTGTACACTTTACTTTAGTATGTTATACAGAATAGTAGTGTTCTCTATTTAGTTACAAAGCGAATCTAATGACATGGTTCACGATAGTTCACTTGCTCAACGGCAGCATTCAGCGCTACCTGGAAACTAGGTGAACATAATGCTCCATCAGACGAGTGATCCATCTTCACAGAGTGTACGATCTGTCCGGACGTTGTTCCCCCTAGTAGCGCGGGCGCAGGCGAGCCGGGTTGAGCGCCAGAGTAACATGAACTTAAAGTCCGTGACAATGTAAGGGCCACCAGGCGCGGATACGGGGGGGATTGCCCCTGTTGCCCCCCCAAACCCTGACACGCAAGCCTGCCCCCCCTGGATGAAATCCTGGATCCGCGCCTGAGGGCCACTTAGGTGCTAAACGGTGAGGGCGCTTAAAAGGGCGTTAGTTTGGAGATTTGCCAATGGCTAGTAGAACCCTTCACTCATTTTTTTTCTATTCCAGATGCTAGCTAGGGTCGGCCCCTATTACTTCAGCTACGAAGTTGACGCTCCTAACTACTGGGTCGAGATTACTGAGAAGACTTGTAGGTACATGGACTGAGTCACTGCTCCAGGTTAAAATATTATTTCTATATTTATGGCATAATGCTTTCTTTGATAATTTTCATGCCGGTATTTGGTTTGTATTTCAAACCGCTCTAATTAGGCAGGTCATATTACGAACTATGACATGCTTATACTGGTTTGTCTGAGATTTGGACCTGACCATGCTGACCATCGGAACAAAGCTGCGCGTGAGTTTCTAGGAAACCCTTTGCGGCGCGCGGCGCCTTTGATGCGCGATAGCGGCACGTGTGATCGCCGCGCTAATGTGTACTGCCCAAACCAGGGGTTGCCAGTTCAATCCCGGTTCACGCGATCGCTTCACGGGATCTTGTGAAAGTTTTGGTCATTGTGGCTCTAATTTCTATTTGCTTTTCTTGTTAGGGATATGAGAATAAGCATCGTTAAATAGCCACTTTAACTCTTTAAAGTCAACGTCACTCGGCCCACAAGGTAAACGACTGAGTGCTCGACAGTGTCTCAGTACATGTCATCTTTGAACTTAAGTCTTTCTCAGGGTTTCCACTATTGAGCATTAGCCTGTCGATCCTGTAATTTTCCAGAGGCCATCACAGTTCATAATTTTTTTCATTGTTTCCAATGAGGGTTTCCAAGATCGAGTTGTTCACTAGATGGCAGCACCGCGGGGAGAGGTCTAGCTGTCATAATCCACTAATCATGTTTAATCTTATTTTTTTATTGGTGGATTTTGACAGCTGCTGTGCATGGTGCTGCCATCTAGTGAAAATCTCGATCGCGAAAACCTAAATAGTAAACCCTACGAAAACGAACTCTTTAAAACCTATGGCAACCCTGTACAACTAAAAGGTATCATCAAGGTACGATCAGACCAATGTTTTTCACGCCGATATGTTGATGGCTAAGATAACGCTAGTTTTATGTTTCTAGGTTTCTTAAAACCTTTGTGCGAGTCCGAATCGTGGCCATAAGTGTTTTAACCGTCGTCGGTTCTATACTCGTGTTTATTATGGCTTGATGGCGGCGACATTGAATGGGTTAACGCAGGGGTCAGCAAACCGCGGCTCGCGAGCCACATGCGGCTCTTTGAAGGGTCAGTTGTGGCTCTTCAAGTTCCCCCAAATTAAAAATAAAATAAAATATTACAGTGAAAAGCAGTAAACTGCGGCTATGAGCTATGACCTTCCAAAAATTACATATTTCCCGCCATCAGGCTCTTTGTCAAAAAAGTTTGCCGACCCTGGGTTAACGTAAATAGAGTTAGGTATAGTTAGAATTTTATTAGTGGCTACCATTCGGACCACTGTAATATTTGTTTTTTTTTTTAAATAGAGTTAGGTATAGTTAGAATTTTATTAGTGGTCCGAATAGTAAGAAGTCTTGAGTAACTTTGGTTAACTAAAAAAATCTTACTATTATTAAATAAGATTGAGGAAACGGTATATTAATTTCACGTTACCTATCTGTCTTTGGGTCATACATACAAGGTGTAACAAAAATGCTGGTGATCCGTTTAAGGGGGTATTTGGTATCGTATTGTAACTGTACAAAACTTTTAAAAAAATTTTCACGCAAAAATAAAATTTGTATAGAGGGTTGGCCGGCTGGCACGACAAGCCCCATACAAAAAATTTCCCGTTCAAAAAAAATTCTCCTGCTGTTTCTTAGTCGCTCCTGTATATCTAGCTAGGTACTAAATTTTAAATCAAACGGACTAGTAGTTTCGGCATTATTATTATTTCGGAGCAAATTGGTTGTGACAGTCAAACCGGCAAACGCATATGGTTCCGTTTTTTTCATTATATGTACCTAAGTATCGATCCCTAAAATCCCCTTTTTTAGGGTTCCGTAGTCAACTACGAACCCTTATAGTTTCGCCATGTCTGCCCGTCCGTCCGTCCGTCCGTCCGTCCGTCCGTCCGCGGATAATCTCAGTGACCGTTAGCACTAGAAAGCTGAAATTTGGTACTAATATGTATATCAATCACGCCGACAAAGTGGTGAAATAAAAAGTGGGAAAAAATGTTTTATTAGGGTACCTCCCCTATACGTAAAGTGGGGAGTGATTTTTTTTTTTCATTTCAACCCTAACGTGTGACATATTGTTGGATAGGTATTTAAAAATGAATAGGGGTTTACTAAAATCATTTTTTGATAATGTCAATATTTTCGGAAATAATCGCTCTAGAAGTAAAAAAAAATGTGTCCCCCCCCCCCCTCTAACTTTTGAACCATAAGTTTTAAAAATATGAAAAAAATCTCGAAAGTAGAACTTTATAAAAACTTTCTAGGAAAATTATTTTGAACTTGATAGGTTGAATTGTTTTTGAAAAAAAAATACAAAATAATTTCTGAACTAAGTTTGTAATTTAACCGTATAAGCAGATGTTTATTGTACCTGTAATTTCTACAAAATCACAATGAAATGACGTGCTTTCAAACAAAGTAAAAACGGTGAAAATCGGTTCACGCAATAAAGAATTATCCCATAAAAATCATCTTCCATACTTTAAGCTCGCGCGCAATAGTTTACTTAATTTGCCGATAGATGTCGCTGTACGTGGAACGCTCATATCATATCCTACATGGCGGTGTTATTTTAACTCTTAAGTGGGGACACTTACTGTGACGGACGGAAAACTACGGAACCCTACACTGAGCGTGGCCCGACACGCTCTTGGCCGGTTTTTTTGTAAATTAAATTAAAGCACCGTATTGTAAAAATGCAAGTAACTAGCGAAGCAGAAATTAATCTACAGAAATGCGAGTTTGATGTATTGCGTTAATTTTATTGCAATACCCTATAAAGGACACAAAGGCGTCAAGATTTTCTCTAGCTAGGATGTTAAATTATTAATCAGTTCGGTGTGACACAGACCGACAAAAACACGCGACACTTCTAGTTTACGATCGCGTGCTGTGTGCTGTATAATCTGAGGTGTCAATAAAATCTGATATTATTTCTCTTCAATGCTTTGCGAGATGAAGTAAGAACGAGGTTTATCATAGATTTATATTTATATACCTCGCCGCCGGTTCGCGCCTTTAAAGGCGCGCCGTAAAAAACGTTCCGCAATCCTACGTTTTAAATTTTCACGCTTTTTTCATTCACATTCGAGGTAATTTATAGTAGAGAATTGCATCGAAAGCGGCGATTTTTCAACTTCGGTAAGAGCCAACTTTGATCGGGATCGGCTCGATAAAAATCCTTAGCAAGTGCACGGGCCCTCCCATAAATACGATGAGCTCAATTTGTCGACTATAAAGTTCCTTAAGATGCAATTTGTCAACGTCAGGGCTGTATCGATGCATCGGGCTACGAGATCGATATCAGGTCTTTGTATCGATATTGGCGATTGCGCTTGTTTCAGCTGCATGCACCTTGAATTGTAAATTGAGGAAGCTATGTTCGAATGCAAAGTCGACATATTGCTCGTTCGGTTTTTGAATACCAATGTCCGGTGGAATATTCATACAGTGGCATAATATCTGAGGTTGTGATGCATAAAATTTGCTATCGATTGGTATTGGCGTCACGGTTTACATTTATAATACATACATATTTGCGTAACAAAGAACAGTAAAGCTTCTGCAAGCTAACAAGTCATGGTGAAGGAATTTATAAAGTTCCGACTGATTACACTAGTAGTCCGCCTCGAACTACGAACAAGCGAGTTGACCAGTATATCAAGACCCCTTAGCAAAAATATTTTAGGCATTCTGATTCCGGACCCCCATTGTCATTCCAGCTCATATAAGAACTCGCTTATTATCTCTGATACAAACCCAGCTTTCGTGACGATCAGAAAAACGTTACTAAAGTTATCGCGGAACAACCATTCAAAATCTAAAAGTCATCGAAATGCAGCGCCTGTATACAGCTGACAGTTTTTTTTGTGTCCCCAGTTGTCTGTTAGAACTTCGCTTTGCTGCGCTCGCTCGTTCGATAATTATACCTCTAACACCTCGGCTAAAACGAATCTACAGGGTGTTTGGTAACCGGATGCAAAGCCGAAAGTAGGAGATAGTCTAGGTCATGTAGAACATTTTTAGCCATACTTGTCTTAGACAAATGTTATTAGTTTTTTTTAAATTTAAATTTTAAGATTTGTCGGAGAAAACTGCAAAACTTCAGACTAAATCGATAATTAGTACTTTTTTTACTGCAGGTAGATTTTTTTTTGTTTTATTTCGTATTGTGCAATGTCTATCAAACACTAGAAAAGTGATTTCAAACATCTGTGTCTAAAGAAAACAAGTTGACAGCGATTTAAAATTTTAGTTACATGAAAATGTAAACGATTTAAGTGATTTCAAAGTACGATAAAAAAAAAACTAAAATAGCCACGAATTTTTAAACCATTTTAAAAACATGCTTGGCTTTTACCCTTTTATTTAAGCTATCAAACACGACTGTAGCTACTGTATCCTTGAAAATAAGCCACCTAAACCAACTGGGTAGCTAAAATGTTTCACTCTACTCGTGATACTTGTGGTAGTTGTGGTGACGAATCTCATTATGATTTTACAATAAAACATTGGTTCTGAATACTAAGTTGGCGTTGACTTGACATTTGACTTGTTTTAAAAGGGTTAAGTGTACTGGACAAAACTACCACATGCAATTTTAACAAACAAAGGCTTGCGGCGGTGAGAGACAAAAGAGACTGATAGCGGCAGGCGGTGAGCGGCGTTAAACAAAGATGATCGGTTTTGTGCTTTATTGACAAAGATAAACTGATTAGCTACATGAGTATTTGTGCAAAAACTAGTAATTTAGTCTAGTTACAACTTCAGTTGCGATTAGACGTTCATTGTGGTTTAATTTCCCGCTCTCATCTCAATTTACCGTGTCAAGTTGTAGCTGCCGTAGGCGCTCCTTCACGTGTAATTACGACTTCTTCATTGTAAACATGGAGTTTACGAACGAAGAATACGCCGACATTATCTACATGTACTGCAAAGCTGACAGTAATGGAGCGATGGCCCGACGGATGTACCAAGAGCGTTTTCCAAACCGGAGATTGCCTAATGTGAGAGTGTTTTACAATTCATTCCGAAGGCTACGTGAGAATGGTATTGCTGTGCAACATGGAGGGAATCCAGGACGTAATCGCCCTGAAGTGGAGGAAGACGTTCTACAGGCATTTGCAGAGGATCCGAATACGAGCATCAGAGTAAAAATAGCTCGTAATCTGAACTTGTCCACATGGAAAGTATGGGCCACAATGAATCGTGAGGGAAAATATCCTTTTCGCGGCATCGGAGTTCAAGGTTTGGACGAAGGAGATCCTGCACGCCGAGTGGACTTCTGCCGATTTTTACTCAATGCGGATATCGAAGACCGACGTTTTTTGCGAAGCATTCTTTGGACCGATGAATCGAAATTTTCCCGGGAGGGGATCACAAATTTCCATAACCTACACCAATGGGCTGACAAAAACAACAATCCACATTGGAAAAAGCAAGTGTCCTTCCAAAGAAGGTTTTCCGTCAATGTGTGGGCTGGAATCATCGGCAGAGTCCTTATTGGGCCACATTTTTTGCCAAATAATTTAAATGGGGCAAATTATTTGGAATTTTTACAAAACGATTTGCCCAGGCTTATTGACGAAGACCAGCTGCCCGGTGCAGTGACATTTCAACACGACGGTTGTCCCGCCCATTACTCTCTGGCTGTAAGGGAGCATCTGGATAACTGTTTCCCGGACGGTTGGATCGGCAGAGGCGGACGAATCCCTTGGCCCGCTCGGTCACCTGATTTGACACCATTGGATTTTTTCGTTTGGGGCCGAGCTAAGGAGCTAGTCTACACACAAGAGGTCATTAATACCGTAGAATAGCTGAGGGAGAGGATAGAAGCGGCGTTCGAAAGGATGAGGGAAGAAATGATATTCGGAACAACCACCACAGAAGTAAGAAGACGGGCTCGTGCTTGTATTCGAAACGGCGGGTCACATTTTGAAAACGAGCGATGATGTGTAATTTTAATGTGTTGATCGTAAAAATAAATAACTTATCTTTTATGCTTTTGTTTTAATTTACCCTAAACATTCCCTCTTATTAGTACAGGTAGCCTATTTTCAAAGATAAAATGGCTTGAGACATGATTGTCTTATCGCCCGCCGCCTGCCGCTATCAGTCCCTTTTGTCTCTCACCGCCGCAAGCCTTTGTTTGTTAAAATTGCATGTGGTAGTTTTGTCCAGTACACTTAACCCTTTTAAAACAAGTCAAATGTCAAGTCAACGCCAACTTAGTATTCAGAACCAATGTTTTATTGTAAAATCATAATGAGATTCGTCACCACAACTACCACAAGTATCACAAGTAGAGTGAAACATTTTAGCTACCCAGTTGGTTTAGGTGGCTTATTTTCAAGGATACAGTAGCTACAGTCGTGTTTGATAGCTTAAATAAAAGGGTAAAAGCCAAGCATGTTTTTAAAATGGTTTGAAAATTCGTGGCTATTTTAGTTTTTTTTTTTCGTACTTTGAAATCACTTAAATCGTTTACATTTTCATGTAACTAAAATTTTAAATCGCTGTCAACTTGTTTTCTTTAGACACAGATGTTTGAAATCACTTTTCTAGTGTTTGATAGACATTGCACAATACGAAATAAAACAAAAAAAAATCTACCTGCAGTAAAAAAAGTACTTATTATCGATTTAGTCTGAAGTTTTGCAGTTTTCTCCGACAAATTTTTAAATTTAAATTAAAAAAAAACTAATAACATTTGTCTAAGACAAGTATGGCTAAAAATGTTCTACATGACCTAGGCTATCTCCTACTTTCGGCTTTGCATCCGGTTACCAAACACCCTGTATATGCATTTAAATTTGTTTGTAGGTAAGTATATACAAGGTACTTACTTCACAGAGCTCGAAGGGCACAACCTGTCAGGCCTATTCGAAGAATATAATATGTCATTGATTTGATTTAAATTTGATGACTAAACCTATCAAAAGTGATCACCTTTATTCGTTATCAAATGGTTTACAAGTAGATATCAAAATAATGTCAAAAACATATTGCTTTACGTCGTCAATATGATACGCCAAACATTTTATTGTTATTGCTTTTTAGAATCACGATTTCTTTAGATGTAATTTTATCAAGACAGTGACTGTTTAAAGTAATAAGAATCAGTTCCTAGCCTACCGAACAATGAGACATAATAAATCGTAAGCTAACGGAATAGGGTAAGTATCTACTGTCAGATTTTACATAACCAACGGTTAATACAATCAAGTAGGTACGGGGAAATCGTTGACCAGACCCTGTGTTAATAATTAATAATTTTAACAATATCACATTTCATCATCATCATCATCATCTCAGCCATATGACGTCCACTGCTGAACATAGGCCTCCCCCTTGGACCTCCACACGTACCGGTTGGAAGCGACCCGCATCCAGCGTCTTCCGGCGACCTTAATAATATCGTCGGTCCATCTTGTGGGTGGACGTCCTACGCTGCGCTTGCTAGTCCGTGGTCTCCACTCGAGCACTTTTCGGCCCCATCGGCCATCTTCTCTGCGTGCAATGTGGCCTGCCCATTGCCACTTCAGCTTGCTAATCCGGTGGGCTATGTCGGTGACTTTAGTTCATCTACGGATCTCCTCATTTCTGATTCGATCACGTAGAGAAACTCCGAGCATAGCGCTCTCCATAGCTCGCTGAGCGACTTTGAGTTTTGAAATGAGGCCGATATAGTGAAAGACCACGTTTCGGAGCCGTAAGTCATCACTGGTAACACACATTGATTAAAGACTTTTGTCTTGAGGCACTGAGGTATGTCGGACGAAAAGACATTACGTAGTTTCCCGTACGCTGCCCAACCGAGTTGGATTCGGAATCACATTTATTATAATGTAATAAAATATTTTTGTTGTATACAACGTGTAAAAAAATGCTGGTGATCCTGTTAAGGGCATAATTGGTATCGTATTCTGATTATAAAATAATTTTAAACAAAAAAGAACCGACTTCACTAAGCATCCACCTTTCCAACACCAAATGCTGTAAAAAACACTCAAATCACCATAGGTGTGCCTATAATAGTTGAAGAGTTCCCTCGATTTCTCCAGGATCCCATCATCAGATCCTGATATGGTTACAATGGAACCAACTGTGAAGTATACGCTTTCAAACAAAAAAAGAATTTTCCAAATCGGTCCAGCCGTCTTCGAATAATCGGTAAACATACATAAAAAAAACCGGCCAAGAGCGTGTCGGGCCACGCTCAGTGTAGGGTTCCGTCGTTTTCCGTCCGTCACAGTAAGTGTCCCCACTTAAGAGTTAATAACACCGCCATGTAGGATATGATATGAGAGTTCCACGTACAGCGACATCTATCGGCAAATTAAGTAAACTATTGCGCGCGAGCTTAAAGTATGGAAGATGATTTTTATGGAATAATTCTGTATTGCGTGAACCGATTTTCACCGTTTTTACTTTATTTGAAAGCACGTCATTTCATTGTAATTTTGTAGAAATTACAGGTACAATAAACACCTGCTTATACGGTTAAATTGCAAACTTAGTTCAGAAATTATTTTGTAATTTTTTTTTCAAAAACTATTCATCCTATCAAGTTCAAAATAATTTTCCTAGAAAGTTTTTATAAAGTTCTACTTTTGAGATTTTTTTTCATATTTTTAAAACTTATGGTTCAAAAGTTAGAGGGGGGGGTCGCATATTTTTTTACTTCTGGAGCGATTATTTCCGAAAATATTTACATTATCGAAAAATGATTATAGTAAACCCCTATTCATTTTTAAATACCTATCCAACAATATATCACACGTTAGGGTTGAAATGAAAAAAAAAACCACTCCCCACTTTACGTATAGGGGAGGTACCCTAATAAATAAAAAAAATCCACTTTTTATTTTACCACTTTGTCGGCGTGATTGATATACATATTAGTACCAAATTTCAGCATTCTAGTGCTAACGGTCACTGAGATTATCCGCGGACGGACGGACGGACGGACGGGCAGACATGGCGAAACTATAAGGGTTCCTAGTTGACTACGGAACCCTAAAAAATAGCAAAAACAAAGATCCCGACGAATTGATAACCTCCTCCTTCGAAATCTTGAAGTCGGTTTAAAAATGGTTTTGTATGGAGGGTTGGCAGGCTGGGACCACGTGTTCCATATAAAAAAAAAATTTTTTTTCGCGTCCAAATTTTTTTTCTCCTTCTTTTTCTTAGTCGCAATACGATACTAATTATGCCCTTAAACGGATCACCAGTATTTTTGTTACACCCTGTATATTGTAATTAACATGTAAAATGTGTATTCTGTGTTACATTAAGCAGATTTCCTATCAAGCTTATCAATTTAAGTTTTAAAACTAAATAAACTTAAATATAAAACTAAAATAAACTTACAATAAACTTAAATATAAAACTAAAATAAACTCACAAATAATAAATGCTCGCCAGGTCTCCTTCGTGGGTCATGGTTCCCAGAAGGCTGGCAGCGTTGCCTCTTTGGATGGCCAGGCTTATCCTCTGTCCAAAGAAGCTGCCAGCCCTCAGTTTTTCATCTAACTCCGACATATTAGGTTTACAAACAATTTTATATAGACATTTTCAGTTTTGAAATTTGCTTAATCGATGTAGTTAAGGTCCACGTAGTTAAATTATAAGGTCGGCAACGCGCATGTGATACCTCTTGAGTTGCAGTCTACTGGCTAGGGTTGCTACCGTAGCAGCTGCTTACCACTAAGCGGACCGTATGTTTGTTTGCCACCGCCGTGGTATAAAAAAAAGAACGAATTCGCATCACTTAGATTTGATTTCTCGACTGTGCTCACGTTTTTACTTATTCGCGCTAGAACATGATCCTTTGAAGTGAAAGATTGAAACTCAGTTTATGATAATTTAATCAGCGAACTATCGTTCCAAACAAAAATGACATTACCAATGTGCGAATTCCATATGTTATTAGGCCGTTTTTGCTTTGAGCGGTAGCTCGGTCGCATACGCACGACATTTTGCCGTACCCTTTTGATCTCCGTATAAATACAACATTATTAATATGCTGGATAGATTGCGCATACAAGCTTAGCAATTGTTTGGTCTCTTTTCAGAGATCAATAGGATCGGTAATTGGCTAAAGTGACTTTTGATGCCTTGAAAATAATCAGATTTGATGACGTTTACAAATTAACAAGACATCTTTCATGTTCCGTTTTGGGTTTCAATTTGTCAAAACAACATCGGCCTCACAATATCCGGCATCTGTGAGTGTTTAATTATTTAGCACACACAACCGAGCCTTGAGGCTTTCCGAGACATTCCAAGACAACTAGGAACAAATCAGATATTTAGTCAAATCAAAATCAAATCATAATCATTTTATTCGAAGTATATACAAAAGTAGAACAAGAACATTTAAACATTAAAAAAAATCGGTTGTCTGTAAAGTCGGTTTACTGACGATAGTTGAACGTGACAACGTCATAAGAAAATACTGATGGAAGGGTTGCATTTTTCAAAAGAATATTTTAATTTCACTGCACTTCATACTTGACGAAAACATGTAAATGTATTATTGTATAATGTTACGGTATCTCAAAGTCAAAGGCTAATTCCGTATTATACGTTATCAATCAAAGGTTCATTCAACAAATATTCAGCCGTTACACAATAATCAAAAGCATCACCGACTCCACACACAGACGCCTCGTTCCGAAGTGTCAACTGTCAACGGTGACTGACCGATAGTGACGTATCCATTCATTTACTATGACATTAAGCACAGTGTTGCCACTGCAATATTGATAGTCACGTTACAGTCGGCCATCCTTTAGGAACGAGTCTCGTCGTTCTAAGCCTTAGTCTATTTATCCAAGTCCGTTACAATCATAATACTAGTTAATTTCGAGTCGTACATTTATCTATCAAATACACAACTAAGTATAATAAAATAATTGTGATTATTGACATGAAGAATGAGAGTTATTCTCTCCAACTCCCATACTGTCATGTGTCTGAAATGTTTGAAACCACTCCTGGGCGAAGAGTTCGTACACCAATCATGCCCGGTTCCAAACACTCTCCCTAAGTGTCTACCTGTTTACTTCTCAATCAAAGAGTCATCAAATGAGATTTGAGGCACTCCTGGGCGACGAGTTCATACGCCAATCCTGCCCGACTCAATATCTGCAATGTTTGAGGCAACTCCTGGGCGGTGAGTTCGTACACCAATCATGCCCGGTTCCAAACACTGTCGCTAAGTGTCTACCTATTTATTTCTCAATCAAAGAGTCATCAAATGAGATTTGAGCCACTCCTGGGCGACGAGTTCATACGCCAATCCTGCCCGACTCAATATCTGCAATGTTTAAAGCCACTCCTGGGCGGTGAGTTCGTACACCAATCATGCCCGGTTCCAAACACTGTCGCTAAGTGTCTACCTATTTATTTCTCAGACTCAATGTCTGCAATGTTTGAAGCCACTCCTGGGCGGTGAGTTCGTTCACCAATCATCATAACATCACCGCTCGAAGGCGACGTGATCCCAAGACTAAAGGCATCACAGCATAAAACGTCATGAATAAAAACATCACTGCACAGCGGCGTTGTGACTACAGGCTTACCCCATGCTGCTGTCTCAGGTTTATGGGCTTACTGCTTAGTTCATCTCACTGACCACCGCAGCCATGTCCTCGCGCTCCGACCACTCGCCTGATTTTTCATACTGCTACTCCACGCGCTGGTTGCATTTTTCGCCAGCAGCAACATGCCAAACACACGACATACTTGTGCATGTTTATCTGAAAATTTACTGAAGATAGTAAATTGATTCATACCACCAATGGCTTTATGCAGATTCATATTGTTTTATACCAGTCGTACGTGACTGGGTCCCATTAGTTAACTATACTACTGTTGTTACTTGAAGTTCAACATTTTATTTTAAGAGCGTTTCCTGTTATATTGCATGCTTTAATCATAATAATAATTTATTTCTTTGTAAAAAAAAACATTTAATCAAATCAACCAGGAAATTAATTCAATCGTTATGTAAAAATCACTTGCTATTTACTTTTATTATCATTAGTCATTTCTCTCGCACAGTCCTTTACATAACCTTCTTCCCTTTCTTTATCAATGGAGTCAAAAGTAGAGTCCACATACTGGGACACTTACCCTTGTAAACCTACTATCATTTATCATGCATGACGACATTTATGACAACTTTGCAGATTGTAAATCAAAACCAGATTAAGAACTCACCTTTATCAATTGCCTATGACTAAAAGTCTGTATCACATTCTTACCATGTATTCCTGTCTGTTCAATTTATTTCATATGTGAAAAATACTAAACACAAGTAGTGGTCAATTAGATTTTTATTTTCCCTTGTGTCAACTTTATACGGCCAATGCCAACTACATACTAGTCATTGTTGCATCATTTACTGCTTAAGACAGAGCAGTATACTGTCACCAATACCTTATCTGTAAACATAATGTTAACACACACACACACACACTCAGACACAGGAAACTGCCAGTAAATAATAAACAGTACCTCCATTTCTTATTATCTCATACTGTATTTTCTTAAACGGCTTAGGATCACCCTTAATACAACTCTGTGGCTCCAGTGAAAAACGATACAAGTCCCATAAAACTTCTATGAAACCTTTACCGCTCCCCATCATGGCCTACTATTCAAATCTGAGAAAATTATATGAAGTGTCATATCATTTTTTTTATTACTAGCTATCATCGAATCTATTTCATTTATATTTGAACATTATCAAACTCAGACTAACAATCATACGCCTTTATTATACATAAGGCTTTATACAATCTCACCTTACATGAACTACCTTTATAAATTTATACCTTTGCCTCATGTGCAGTCTTTATCATTAAGTAGTCTTTGGCGCACATAATAAAATTATACCTTTGTCAGTCTTCATTGTTAACTAGTCTTTGGTGCACATAATCAAATTATACCTTTGTAGTCTTCATTGTTAACTAGTCTTTGGTACGAATAGTAAAATTATACCTTTGTCAGATTTCATTGTTAACTAGTCTTTGGTACACATAATAAAATGATACTCTTGACTCATTTGTCAGTCTTCATTGTTAACTGGTCTTTGAGACGCATAATAATAACCATATCTTGCTTGTCTTTACTTCCTCTTGTGTGGACTTCATATTATAAAATCAAGCAGCTATTAACATAATGCTTGTATCATTTGCAAAAAACAACATTGCTTTACAGATATTTTATCTGTGAACATCTGTGAACATAATATAAGCACACACACAAAACAATAAGAAACAATTAGTCACCACTTCATACTTTTACATACTGTACTATCGGTCTTTATTATCAACTTGTCTCTGGTTGTTGAGTTTCGTTCTAGCAAATAATTAATATTTGAACGCTCTTAAAAAATCCTCCTTATACCTATCCCGCTCCTACATATTCACACTCGTGTATATCGCTGTTTCGCTCGCACTCGTACTACGAGCGACATCTAGCAGATACTGTTCTTCCAATATGGCCTCGCAGCGATCCGCGCCGAAATCGCTCTAGCCATTAATCAATAAAAATCTTTTCCATATGTGTAGTTTTATTTGACGGTGCGCTTTTTTGTGCTTTTCAGTCACGAGCGCTTTTTTTTTATTAAATATCACAACTTCATTTTGTTTTCATCCAACTTGTGTGCATGTGCACTTCATATTATAACATCAAGCAGCTATTAACTTAATGCTTGTATAGTTGCAGACATCCAATATTTTATCACAAATATTTAATCTGTGAACATATTAATAAAAACACACACGAAACAGCAATAAGAAACAGTATAATTCTATTATATACATAGGTACACTGTACCTTACCTTCCCATCATTCATACTACTGTTATTCAAATGAAAGACAATGTGTTGTAGCTACTTTTAGTAATAATCATCATCATCATCATTATACCAACTGAAACTTGGATGGTTATGTGATACTATTACAATTTAAAATTCTATCAAAATGAAGATTGCTAGTAGATTATACTAAATTTACTTTTCACAAACTTTACTCTCATCATAAAATTAATCATTTCTATTTTTATTTTTGCTTGAAACAAGTTTAGAGCAGGAATCACATCCACTGAACGTCACCAGAAGCTAAATTTAACATAATTATTCCTGCTTACCATTTAGAACCATTTGACTATTAAGTATGAATTTCAATACTTGCGGTATGGTTGATCATGTTGAGTGGTCAGTTATTACTCCGGTCACTCCGCTGAACTTCAGCAAACCCTTATTAATGCCAAGTATGGACCTTATTGTATTTGTTCAGTTTCTTGTCATTTATGTATTTCTAGACTTTTAGTAAAGGACACAGCAAACATAGAATTTCAGTCAGTTCATTGCTGACCGATGACTGGATGATGGGTGAATTTCCGGGTCCAATATCTTTCTATCTTAGGTTTGTTGTAATCTCTTATCTGGAACTTAAATACAAACACACCACACACCAAGCCAACATTTATAGGTAGGTATTATTATTAGCACAATTATTTCAATGTACATGTTTTATGCTACCTTACCCATTTGTTGGGTACAGTACATCTAACTAAAACACATCCAGGAACATTCAGATCATACCAAAATGTCCAAACCAACCACAAAACTCATGATCAAATTCAAATGGCATCCATTATGTGTTAGTTATAGATGCGTATATATTTATATAACTCAAATCTGTGGTATAGGTTAGTTGTATGGCAATTCAACATACCTGTATCAAAACTCTTTTGTCACTGTAGGGCATCAACGGCTATCATAATTACTTACAGCTTACATTGCTTCGGATTGGCGGACTTACCGGTAATATTATAATTACCTACTACTTTCATCTTGCCGACACTTCATACGCATTTAACCAATGAACTTATAAGACTGCGTATTTCGTTTCACTTCTTATGTACGCTCGTACATAATGTATTGTTACTTATAAATCCATATTCATCCACTCCATGTGTTGTTATTTCCGTCATTAAACTTACAGTATGTCCGTTTTATAATAAAAACAAAATATATCGGCCGAAAATGAATTTTAAAATCCATGTGAATCGGTTAAATAATGAGATATTTTTTAAATATACGCTACCTCGTATGACTAGATATCTTAGTTCTTTCTATTTTTGCTTATATTTTTGCATAACAAGTCATTTTCTTTAAGATTTGAATTCAATAAAAGTCGAGCTAATGGCGTGGTACGAAAAGTTTGTTTTTTCGCAGCGATCCCTACTTCTGAAATATTACGGTATCTCAAAGTCAAAGGCTAATTCCGTATTATACGTTATCAATCAAAGGTTCATTCAACAAATATTCAGCCGTTACACAATAATCAAAAGCATCACCGACCCCACACACAGACGCCTCGTTCCGAAGTGTCAACTGTCAACGGTGACTGACCGATAGTGACGTATCCATTCATTTACTATGACATTAAGCACAGTGTTGCCACTGCAATATTGATAGTCACGTTACAATAGCAGCTGTCCACGCGGACGCATCGCTCACTCAAGTAGGAGAGAGACAGATGTCGAACGCTGCCGAACGCGAAGGCCGATTGTGCCTCTTTGTCGCTCGTTCCGCGCTCTCGCTTGCATTTCAAGCCTTAAATGGAACGCCTCAGAGCGAGGTAACGCCGCAAGAGTCATGTTTTTTCGTGCGTGCAGCCGGCTCCATCGAATTATAAGACGTTGTCACGTCATAAAGAGTTTACTTCGAAATGGGCCCGCCTCAGCAGAATGCTGACCCGAAAGCCAGCGCTGATCTTCCGGCGAGACCATTCGTGGACCACGATGACAGCTGTACAACACGGCCTTACTGTAGGTGTAGAAACTGAACGTACAGTAAGGCTGTGTTGTACAGCTGTCATCATGCCGTACTCTAATTTTAAAATACATAAACAATACATTAAAAACATAATCTATCTTAAACACAACTCCAACTCACACCAATACCGGGTGACTAGATATAGAACATAGAAGTCAGAACAACATCACCCGGTATTGAAGTTGTATTGGAGTTGCATCGGAATAATTTTCAAGCAAATTCTTCTGATTCAGATGTTTAGGCGCTAGATGTATTGCGTTGCGTAGTTACTGCATTGGAGTAGTATTGAACTTGGATCGTAAACGTGTTTTAAAGTTAAAATACGGCCATTGCATAATGTTGATGGGGTCTGGACGTCAGCCGCGAAAGCTGAAGACGCCAGGTGTCTAATTTTAATTATAAAATACATAAACAATACATTAAAAACACAATCTATCTCAAACAGAACTCGAACACACAACAATAATCAACCAATGTCGAAATTGTATTGGAGTTGCATCGGAATAATTTTCAAGCAAATTATGCTATTTCTGATTCAGACGTTTCGGCGCTAGCTGTATTGTATTGCGTAGTTAGCGCATTGGAGTTGTATTAAAGTTGGATGGAGCACGTTACGTCCCTAAAAGTGTTTTAAAGTTAGAATACGGCCCTACATCGAATCTGGCCTCGAACAATGGAGAGCTTGGCCACTGTTTCTGAAGTACAAGATATAAATTTTAGTTTTTAATTTATTCCAACACAAAATAGTTGGTAAGATTGTACTAAACGTTGACCACAAATCCAAAAAACTTATCTACATGAACCATGTACATATTATATTATATTTGCATATTTTACTCGAACCGTGTCCCAGATAGAAGTAACTCAACCATATCTATCCCTCAATCACAAAACCAGATCCAGCGAAAAAACAGGAACAGGCTAGATTGTCATGCGCCAGATACAGACGCTGATACAGGATATGGGCTACAGGCAAGACCAGAAGATAATATGGACTGTATATTTAGCAGTTTTGCTTTGTTGAGGCGGAAGTGTCGTGTAGGACGCGGGACGTTACAGCGTAAACCATCCCTTATTTAGTCTGCATCCCTTATTTAGTGGTGATCAAAATGTAAGTAGCAATTGTCCCGAAGAGTTGTGGAATTTCTTTACACTAGCCTCTTTGAAATTTGCTTTACTTAAGAACGTTCACTGCGTAGAAAAGCAGGAGGGTGCATTGAGGTAATTTTACAAAGTGTGTAATTTCGAAAATCATTCAAATATCGCTCTTATCCCATTCCCATTTTCTTGCATTTTTTAATCGTTCCCACATAGAAAAGTTTACAGTTTATTACTGCTTACATATTTGTAATAAACAGTTTATTAACCAGGTAGTATGGTAAAGACATTTAAAATATATCATCAGATCGAAGAACAATTATTTAACCTTCGGTTTCCAAATCTTCTAAAACATGTCATTTTATTTTGCGATTTATTCATAAACTGTCTAAAGCTATTGTAGCGCAATAATTGGAGCATTTGCCTTACAAAAGGTGGAGTAGAAAATGTTTTAATGGTTATTGGTAGGCTATAGGGTGGTTATTAAAATACTAGATTTGAGACCTTGAGGGGGGGGGGGTGCGTTGGCCGCCATCTTGGTTTAAATGTGCCATAAGTCCGTTTTTGAACCTTGGCGCTTAAACAGTTATCAGTATGCCTAAAATGTCTATGCAACGTATGAAGAACATAAAATTGTCTACAATATTTCCATACACAATACATCTGTAAGTCTTACAGATGTAAAGATACAGGGGGTGAAAAAGTGTATATTTTCTTATATCATAAGAATTTTATTTATTAGCTTCAAAGTTTTGTGCTTCGAGATAAGGAAATGAAGTCTCTACCACAGTTTTGTCATCTTCTAATGATTCTTTTAAAAGATATTCAAAAGTTTAATTCATCCCTAGAGCGCTTATAGAGGGGGTGAAAGTAGTACGTCACACACACAAAATCACTGTTCTATTACTCATCATAAAAAACTACTAGGCATTGTCAGGTATAGCTATGGATCAATTAGGGTATAATGAATTTAGATTTGACAAAAAACATATATGCTTTCATACAATTTTTTTTTTTTTAAGAAAGTGCTTGAAAATATTTTTATTTTTTTAAACTTCATATAACTGTCAAGTTATTATTAAAATATCGTATAAGCTTTAGCATTTTTACATAATGCTTGAACAGTTGACTTTATGACAAAAATGTCTACGAGAAGTATAAAGACAATGAGTATGAATAATTTTTTCCTTCCTGTAACTTTGTATCTTCTAAGACGTACAGAATAAATACAAATACAAAAAAAATAGAGTCTTTATAATTTTCGTAGACATTTTTGTCATAAAGAGAGCTATTCAGGCATTATGTAAAAAATGCTAAAGCCTATACGATATTTTAATAATAAGTTGACAGTTATATGAAGTTTAAAAAAATAAAAAAAAATTCAAGCACTTTCTTAAAAAAAATAAAAAAAAATCTATGAAAGCGTATATGTTTTTTGTCAAATCTAAATTCATTATACCCGAATTAATCGATTGCTATACCTGACAACGCCTAGTAGTATTTTATGATGAGTAATAAAACATTGATTTTGTGTGTGAGACTTACTATTTTCACCCCCTCTATAATCCTTATCTCGAAGTACAAAACTTTGAAGCTAATAAATAAAATTCTTATGATATAAGAAAATATACACTTTTTCACCCCCTGTATCTTTATATCTGTAAGACTTACAGATGTATTGTGTATGGAAGTATTGTAGACAATTTTATCTTCTTCATACGTTCCATAGAAATTTTAGGCATACTGATAACCGTTTAAGCGCCAAGGTTCAAAAACGGACTTTTGGCACCTTTAAACCAAGATGGCGGCCGCGCCCCCCCTCAAGGTCTCAAATCTAGTATTTTAATTACCACCCTATAGCCTACCAATAACCATTAAAATATTTTGTACTCCACCTTTTGTAAGGCAATGTATGGAGATGATTCCCCAATGATTGGATTATTGAGTTATATATGTACATATTTAGAAACTTAAATACATGCTTTATTTTGTTTGTTGAGCAAATATGGTAAATCATAATTTTGTTTAAAAAATATTTTCAGAAAACAATGTGGGTATTATTGGCATACTCACGCATACTTCAAAGCACTTTTTAGTCCGACTAAAGTAAGTAAGAATACTTAATATTTCATCAATATGGTGGTTCGTTACTTTATTAATCACTAAAAACCAAAAACTATGAAGTATATATTAACTAATAATCTAAAAAAACCTTTTATCGTATGTTTTTTATTAGACCCGCTGCCACGGCCACTCCTAACACAGCTAAGACAGGATTTTTTAGATTATTACTAGTTTTTTGGTTTATAGTGGTTAATAAAGCGACATTAAGCTACTATATTAATGGTATTGAAGTAATTTCATATGCTTTAGCTCTGCTAAAAAGTGCCATGAAATATGCTATTATCGATCGCTTGCCTTTTTAGGGTTCCGTACCTCAAAAGGAAAAAACGGAACCCTTATAGGATCACTTTGTTGTCCGTCTGTCTGTCTGTCTGTCTGTCTGTCTGTCTGTCTGTCTGTCTGTCTGTCTGTCTGTCTGTAAAGACCATTTTTCTCAGGAACGCGTGGAGGTATCAAGCTGAAATTTATACCAAATACTCAGGTTTATTGTCTCTTGGAGCTGTGAAAAAATCAAACTTAAAAGCCAACGCAATCAAAAGATACAGTCATTTATGCTGCAAATTTTAGTTTTTCGGCACTCGCAAAACCTACGGGGTACTTCCCGTGAACTCAGAAACTTGAAATTTGGCACGAAGCAACGTCATATAGCATAGACAATGGAAAAATTACAAAAAGTAGACATTTTTAATAAAATCATCCAAAAAAACATTTTTTTTAATTTTAAACTTACATTTTTTTTCTCGTAAACGCGTGGAGATATTAAATTGAAATTCATGTCAAATACTCAGGGCTATAGGACCTTTCAGATGTAGCAAAACCAAACTTTTATGTCAACGCAATCAAAAGAAATAGCAATTTAAGTCGCATATTTTCAAACTGAGTACTCGCAAGAAACTCAAAACCTACAGGGTACTTCCCGTAAACTCAGAAACTTGAAACTTGGCACGAAAAAACTTCATATAGTACAGACAAAGGAAAAATTACGAAAAGTAGACATTTTTAGTAAAATCATACAATAAATATTTTTTTAAATTTTAAACTTACTACCTTTTTCCTCGTAAACGCGTAGAGGTATTAAATTGAAATTCATATCAAATACTCAGGTCTATAATACCTTTAAGTTGTAAAGGTTTGTACGGAACCCTCGGTGCGCGAGTCCGACTCGCACTTGGCCGGTTTTTTTTTAGATTTGGGCGCTTGCTAAGAGGCGTCATGTACCTTACCTACAACCAAAAATTCCTATGATGAACCCCAACTTCTGTTGATTGGCAGTCGTTATTATTTCTCTCTAACAGGTACAGTAATGCAAATGGCGAAAAATACCGCGGTATTCGCGAGATCTACAAAATGATACGCAATGTGTCAACGTTAGCCCACGTTCAACCTGCCTTAAACTAAAACCAACATAACTTTACTATCGACAAACTTTTCATCGGTTTTAAAATCTAGGAGACTAGCTTTAAAATTTGCTAAATCAAATGTTTACCATGTGTAAAGGATAAGTTTGCCGTACATATCGAATATCGGAATGATATGTCGCGAGAACCAGCCGCATCAGATAGTGGAGACACGCGAATAAGCTATGTCGCGACCGTCTTATTTACGACTGATGGATTTGATTGTTAACAATGTTAACGGTTGGTTTTCAAATGTTTACAACATTCTGGAAATGTCTACAATCACTTACTGTGTAGAAATATCTAGAATCGCTTTGTATAGGAATATCTACAACCGGTTGTTGTAGCGGTAGTGTAGTTTGTGTTACTACTTACGGATGTTTGGATAGCTGTTGATTTCTGCATGCCTTCCGCATAGTTTAATATCTAAGCATTGTTAGGCAGTAATGGTAGAAACTATTATTTATAGTGTATAGGATTTTTTAAATTCTCAGTAAGTGTAATGTCGACTGAAAATTAATATGTTATATACCTACATGTTTCTAATTTTTAGGGTTCCGTACCTCGAAAGGAAAAAACGGAACCCTTACAGGATCACTTTGTTGTCCGTCTGTCTGTCTGTCTGTCTGTCTGTCTGTCTGTCTGTCTGTCTGTCAAGACCATTTTTCTCAGGAACGCGTGGAGGTATCAAGCTGAAATTTATATCAAATACTCAGGTCTATTGTCCCTTGGAGCTGTGAAAAAATCAAACTTACAAGCCAACGCAATCAAAAGATACAGTCGTTTATGTTGCAAATTTTAGAGTTTTTCGGCACTCGCAAAACCTACGGGGTACTTCCCGTGGACTCAGAAACTTGAAATTTCGCACGAAGCAACGTCATATAGCATAGACAATGGAAAAATTACAAAAAGTAGACATTTTTTAGTAAAATCATACAAAATATATATTTTTTTTAATTTTAAACTTACTACCTTTTTCCTCGTAAACGCGTGGAGGTAATAATTGAAATTCATGTCAAATACTCAGGGCTATAGGACCTTTCAGATGTAGCAAAACCAAACTTTTATGTCAACGCAATCAAAAGAAATAGCAATTTAAGTCGCATATTTTGAAACTGAGTACTCGCAAGAAACTCAAAACCTAAAGGGTACTTCCCGTAAACGCAGAAACTTGAAACTTGGCACGAAGAAACTTCATATAGCACAGACAAAGGAAAAATTACGAAAAGTAGACAGTTTTAGTAAAATCATACAAAAAATATTTTTTTTAAATTTTTAACTTACTACCTTTTTCCTCGTAAACGCGTAGGGGTATTAAATTGAAATTCATATCAAATACTCAGGTCTATAATACCTTTAAGTTGTAAAGGTTTGTACGGAACCCTCGGTGCGCGAGTCCGACTCGCACTTGGCCGGTTTTTTTTTTTAATACTACGACGGTGGCAACCAAGCATACGGCCTGCCTGATGGAAAGCAGCTACCGTAGCCTATGGACACCTGCAACTCCAGAGGTGTCACATGCGCGTTGCCGACCCTTTACAAAAAGGAGGATTCACTGTGTTGACGGCTAAAGGAACAAGAGGCCCTCACCGTCAACACACAGGGCCTCTGTGCGCTAATCTGAGCTTTAGTTAAAATCCAAACTGATCAGGCAATAAATCGTGCAAGACAGATACCATACAGCTACAACTTGTCTTGGAAAACCTACCGTTCATTATCTGGTACCTCCATACCTAAATGTATGTAATTGTATGACACAATGTTGATAACATGTCACGTGTCATATTACTGACAATGACGATCGAGAGAGGATCAGTCCTGGCACCATCCCAAGCCGAGTGAGTCAGGCATACATTATTGTGTAGCGGTGCAGGGTAAAGTCGCCACTGATTAGTCTATAACGAATTTGTTTTTTGGTAAGTTTCGACGCTGAAGAAGGATTTTTTTAACAAATGGTTGATTAACTCGCACCTCAGACACAGGGCGGACAAGCCATACTAGAAAATTCGTTTGAGCACTTATAGGTATATGTATGCACGGCATGTCTGTACAGTGAAAACTTTAATGTGTGCGTGAGTTCTTGCCTTTAACCTGACTGATAACCTACTAGTTTTCTACCAATCGGCGACCGCGGGGTGAGAAGAATTCACCGAGCAAAATAATGCTGTGACAAGCCAAAAGTTTGCTTTTAAATACTTATGAGTTCCAATTTTATAATTCAAAAACAAATTGAAATTTTCATCGCGTCGGTCAAACTTGTTTGCTACATGCTTGCAAAAAAAATTAACTTTTTCTTTCGAATGATGTTATTGGCCAAGCTGAGTCAGATGTTTTTTTTTTTATTTACCCTTTTTTTAGCAAATATGAAATTAATTACATATTTTGTTAAAAGGGTATGGTCTCCTAATGGGGTCTTTACCTCACAAAGACGCATATTCTTCCTTGTTTATATAATCTTGTTAATTTATGATTCAACAACTGTCATGCCGACACGTTCCTTTTGGACGCCGTGACAGGTTTAAGCGGCTCCGGAACTTTGATGACTCGGACTACTGCTAAGCATACCTTGTTGAGTTCAACAGTTTAAAAAATTGTTAAATACACTCCAAAAATCTAAAATAAATTACAATTGTTCATTTTGTACAAAAATACTAAAATAATTGTAATTTTTACTCTGGAAAAGTAAAAAACACTAGTGCGAGAAATCGAACTTTCCAGTTGCTGAACCTCTTCTGTAACAGTAACTTTTATAATAACTGTATTACAATTTGTGTAGTTATTTTTGTTACTAGATACACTTGATAAATATGTATGCCCGCGCATCGCCTAAATCGACCTAGTATAAAGTTATTTTATATGTTTATTTTATAGTTCGCAGTGCCTTGGTTATTACTGTAATGCTGTGTAACTGTTTTGAATAATAAATAAATACCTCCTAAAACGTAGCGAAAATTGCATTAAATGCATCCACACGACGGTACTTGGAGGTTTAGTGCTGTAGCGCCTACAAAACCGATTGCCGCTTCGGCACGACCTAAAATGACTAGAGGACAAATGTTAGAAGCACCCTCCTCACGAGGGCCCGTGTTTTCTGATTGATTACCATTATCAAATGAGTCAAAGACTCGGGCGAACCAGTACTGTGATTTCGAGAGTAGTATTTATATTATTTGTCTTGCCCCGGGTAAAATAAACTTCTTGAGTCTCTAAACCATCTGACCTTAACACAATTACGGAGTAATAAAATAGAGACGAGCTATGTCGTCAACTGTTTAATAAAGAAGTTAATTGTTGATGTCTATTCAGAATAAAAAACTGTCCAGGTCCATTAATCTGCACTAAGTTTCGAGGACAACGTTTAAAATGAAGAAAGTGTTTTATATGAACTTAGAACCTTCAGTATCTTGGTTCTCGTAGGTGTACTTGAAATGCTTCAAATATAAACTAGTGAAGACGAAAGCAATGCAATCCATGACAAAAGCTGAGGGGATGGAGCACAAGAATTTAGGTACAGTTGACGTCAAAGATATGTATACACTTTTGTACCTAATTACAAAGGCTTAAGGTGAAAAAGTGTATGTACATATCTATACCAATACTTAGCATAAGTGTATACTAAGTATTATCTGCGCATATTCATAGAAACTTGTATGAAATATATAATTTCGCTGACTACGTATAGTGGTAATTTTTTAAGATGTCGGAATCTTACTAAAGAGTTCTACCTACAATTCACAATGACCACTGTGACAAAAGTTTGACAGCTAACGAAAACAATAGTGAAGCTTACGTATTTCCCCAATTCAAAAGTGAAACTATAAAGAAAATAAGCACTAGCTCGCATCAACGTCCGACTCCTCTGCGCTCTATCTACAAGCTATTTTAACCACAGCACTCCAGCTTATTTATCCTAGCTCCAAGCATTACCGGATCACTGGCCTAAATGTACGGCCCTTAAAAGGCTTTGAAATGTTTCAAGTAAATCGCCATATTGTTAAAGTAAATTGGTATTTTACAACACGAAGTTTCGTTTGGCGTACCCTTGTACGGCGTTCCGTACCATCTAACTTTTACCTCCAAAAGTTACGGGATTCTAAACCTTAGGCTTATTACTTTAAGAAGCTTGGAGATTGTTAAGTAAGTTGGTATCAGAGAGTTTAGTGATGATTGGAAGAGCTGTCTGGAAATGTCACACGCGATGATCGCTTCGGTGACATCTAGCTTGGCTCGTAAAGATGCTATTACAGCTTACGGTCTGTCGTATGCGCATCTTTACAGCCTCAAGCTCTTTAAGGAAACGATTTAGTCTTTGACACGATTTGCCTCTCCTCTCTAGGTATCTTTACAGGAATCTTAGGTACCGTTGTAGATACGTTGGCGAATTCAATCTATATCTTATTAGAATCTCAACATTTTACAGTCATTCTATAGTCGGTTAAACACATAGAAATGACTAAGATAACGTTAAAGGTGTCTTGTAGATTATACTTACTTACTTACCTAGACATTGCCGCATGATGTAAACTAAAACGTACTGTGTGTGTGTAGGTAGGGCAGATACGGTTGTACCCACTGTGCCGCTTTTGGCCATTTTCAACTTTATTAAGGTATAGACAAAACAAGGCTATGGTTTATACTTAAGATAAGTTCTATCATATATCTTTCTGACATTTCACTAAATAAAAAATTAGGTCTAATGTCAGAATCTTAACAGCGGAGATTCATATAAATATCGCCAGATAATGTTATCAACTCGGGTCAACTTCTTGCTCCGGGCTTTTCTCAGCACGATCTTATCTTTCTGACGTACAGGATCAAACCACCAAAACAAAAGCCAGTGGTCGCATATTTACGCAGCTTTGCCCGACTCGACGTAGATCTTTTGAAGCAGGATGCCGCTTCTGCCGATTGGTCTGCCACGTTTAGTGCATCAAATGTAGATGACAAAGTAGCTAATTTCAACTCTACTCTGTTGAAGTTATTTGATGTCCACGCGCCCGTCCGTGCAGTGAGACTCAAGCGGCCCCCTGCCCCGTGGATCACAAGGGGTGTTCGGATGGCGATGTCAAGACGCGACAAAGCGTTCCGCAAGTACAAACGCGATCGTTGTGACGAAAACTGGCGTCTTTTCAAAGCTGCCAGAAACCGCTGCAACCAAATGGTTAGATCTGCGAAGCGGCGGTACATTCACGAGAACGTTCTGAATGCTTCTCTTGCTGACACGTGGAAGTTTCTAAATTCATTGGGCATCGGCAAAAGCAAATCTAACGTTAATTCCTCGGTCTTTACACTAAACCAGCTTAATTCGCATTTTGCCCACACTTCTTCTTTAAATCCTTTAATCAAATTTAAAACCTTATGCCTGATTGCTTCCTTCTCCACACCTCAGGTAGCCTCTTTCTCTTTCTCCCCAGTCAGCACTGATGAAATCCACAAAACAATATTGTCGATTAAATCTAAGGCAGTTGGTCACGATAACGTAAGCCGTTTCATGGTGGTTAGTATCCTTGACTGCATTCTGCCAGTAATAACTCACATTGTTAACGCTTCATTACTTTCAGGGGTCTTTCCATCGTGCTGGCGTAAAGCTTTCGTTATCCCGCTTCCTAAAGTCAATAACCCTGTTTCTCTTAATAATTTCCGTCCCATTTCTATACTGCCATTTTTGTCCAAAGTTCTAGAGGCCGTGGCTCATAAACAGGTTTCACATTTTGTTCAGACAAATGGTCTTCTATCTCCACTTCAGTCTGGTTTCCGTTCAGGACACAGCACCACTACTGCGCTTGTGAAAATCATAGATGATATAAGATCTGGCATGGAATCCTCTAAAGTTACAGTTTTGGTGCTGATAGACTTTTCCAATGCCTTCAACGTCGTTGACCATGACTTACTTCTGGCTACTCTTGGTAACTTGCGGGTTTCATCTGATGCGACGAACTGGTTCTCTTCCTACCTTTCAAATAGATTCCAGGCAGTCCGTGCTGGCGGGGCATTGTCTGACTGGTGTGAACTCAGTACTGGAGTACCGCAAGGTGGCATTCTTTCCCCGTTTCTGTTTTCAATCTTTATAAACTTTATCGCCGCTAACATTCGTAGTTCTTACCATTTGTACGCGGACGATCTGCAGTTGTACGCTCAAGCTGACAGCGAAAATATTAATACAGCCATTTCCTCAATTAATGCGGACTTAGATCACATTGCTGAATGGTCTGCTAGCTTTGGCATGTGTGTCAACCCGGCAAAATGCCAAGCCATAGTCATGGGCAGCCAGTGGCAACTTTCGAAGCTGAATGCAGTCAACATTGATCCGATTATATTTGAGGATGCTGTTATTCCCTTAAGCAATAAAGTTAAGAATCTCGGACTAATCTTTGATTCTAACGTCTCCTGGAATGCTCAACTATCGGAAATTAGTCGTAAAGTCACCGGAACGCTTAGAGCTCTCTATAAATTAAAAAACTTTTTACCAGTTGCCACCAAGAAGATGCTTATTCAGGCCTTGGTGTTGCCAGTATTAGATTACGGTGATGTGTGCACCACCAATATTACACAGGAATCGCTAAATAAACTTGAACGTCTCCTCAACAATGGTATAAGGTTTATTTTCGGCCTTCGTAAGTACGATCGTGTTTCCTTTTACCGCCGTAAACTCAATTGGCTCTCAATTCGTCGTCGTCGATCCTTCAGGCTGCTGTGCACACTCTTCGGAACCCTGTTTGAGCCTTCTTCTCCTGGATATCTTAAAAGTAAATTTGTCTTCGATTCCCCCCGCACAGGTTGTGAACTTCGTACTTCCCGTATTCTTAAACTATTGGTACCCTCCCATAGCACTGGATTCATGACTAATTCCTTCGCCGTTCAGGCTGCTCGAATCTGGAATTCACTTCCTCTCAACATGCGACAAGCCCCAAGCAAATACACTTTTAAGCGGATGTTACGTAAGCATCTGCTGCAACAAGAATCAGATCAGTAACCATCAATATAACTATTGTATGTAGTATATATTATATTATATATTTATATATGTATATTATTTATTTATATGTGTATGTAAATCTATGTATAGTTAATATAAATATGTGTAGCTCATAAGTCTTCTTTTTTTTTTTAAAATAATCAATCAGTTTAATGTTCTCCTCGCACCTTTTTTACGTGTCTCTGTTTGGCCCAATGGTTGACTGGTAGAGAATGCCATTTAGCATTAAGTCCGCCATTTGTACATACACTTGTGTATTTTGTGCAATAAAGTTTAAATAAATAAAAATAAATAAAATAAATATAGTAATATATATTCGATGACTGAGTAGGTACATAAACGTATCATAATTCATTCTTGACACAAAATGACGGACGTCTGAATATACAAACTCTCCTTAAAGTGGCCATAACCTCGGCATCTGCCCTACTATGTTTGCAAATTTCTGAGTTTTTTAGGGGTACACTGAGTAGGTAGACTGGGTACGTTTGAAACACGTTACACGTTACACGATTGAAACAAGCTAAATTTATATGCGCGTGTCGTGCTGTTGACGCAACGGCCGCCATTTACTCTAAATCTTTGGATATTATAGATTCCTCTGCAAGTGCATTTAACGAAAAACTGTTTCAATTAACCCCAGTCTACATACTAGTCGTAAAAAAACATGACAGCCCTATAGAGCTAAGAGAGCCCTAGAGAGAGAATGTAACTCACTATGTACCATTTATCAATTATCAAACTATCAGCGGTTCAGACCACCATTACACTATCAGTAATAATGTAATTAATTCTGTACCCGTCCTTTTCTATGTATATGAATTATGAGAAGGATGAGTAGAGAAATAATGACATTATTACAGATATTATCTGAGGTCATATTACCAACTAACGAAACGCTACTCGAAAAGAAAGAAAACCCGTCGTGATGGACGACGGTCAACGACTGAAACGATCCATAATAAATAGAACCAGGGGGCTTAGCCAAGATGACAATCGTTTGCAGAAAACGAATCGAGACGATATCCGTCTCTCTATCGCAGTAATGAAGAGTGAGCGAGAGCGTGTAGCGTTTCGGTTCGTTTTTTGCAAACGATTGTCATCTTGGCTACAGGGCGAGGTCAGGAGGTAGAAGATGAAAAATCGTCAACTATAATGTACAGTCGCCATCAGATATATCGGAGCGGCAAAGATAGTCAGAAATATCTGAACAACGCCTTTATTGTCAAGGCGATAAAGTACATGTTCAGATATTTATAATGCCTTGGCCGCTCCGATATATTTGATGGCGACTGTACTATTAATTGCAGTCTGGAGATTGTCCACACATCCAATGAAGTTAAAAGCTCACAGATATATAATTGACTCTTGTTGTTTGGAAACCCAACTTTTTTTGTCTACAGGTTGTAAGAAAAATACTGGTGATGCGTTTAAGGGCATAATCGGTATCATATTGCGACTAAGAAAAGTAGAATAAACATTTTTTGGACACGAAAAAAAAATTTTTTATCGTGTCAAAAAAAAATTCTTCGTTTTTCATAATTAGAATTATACGATACCAAATATGTCCTGAAACGAATCACCAGCATTTTTGTACACCTTGTACGGTTTAGGAATTTGACATATCCAAAGAGATGGTTTTTAAGCGATTGCAGCTTTGCTTTGCGCGTTTATCCTCAATAGTTATCCGGGAACGGGTTACGAAAGTTGGCCTTTGCCACCCTAAGTAATAATGCTAGAACCCCCATGTCGAGTTATCAGTCATCGGGGGTCAGCAATAATGGGCTATTAGTGTTGCCTGTTTACATAAAGCACAGACTACCATCGCATGAAGCGTGTACAAAGTGAGGTCACATCCTATAAAGCCTGACCAGAAATATATGGTCATGCGCCATGTTGCGGAATTTCATTCGAACTAATTTCTTACACTGGCAATAATTTTAATGACAGGATGATATGCATGTGTTAGAGCATGTGATGTGTGAATAGTAAAGTGTTGAATATTAAATCATAAACGAAAAAAAATCCCAAAATTATTCATAGTCAAGAGCGAAACATTTTAAAAAGTATATATAATAAATTGATGTAAATAATACGTTCGGTAAATGAAACTATTTCGCTGTGAAACATTTTCAAATTAACATCAGAGCTGACAGATAAACAAATGAAGATATACTGAACTGTTGCCATATAAATGAGAATAATAGCGCCCTCTTAACAATGATCATATATTTCTGGTCAGGCTTTAGGGTAAGAGCTATTATATAATCTGTGCTTTAGGTGCAATGTTACTTGGTACGTAAATGTTATTCTATTAGCGCAACTGATATCAAAATGATATTAATTCGAATTGTGTCGGCTAGCTTCCACCTGCGCCTTCATCCGCTTGGAATTCGAGAAATTTCCGAACCCCCTTGCCCTAGTACTCCCCAACTTTGAACCGGCATTTCACCATTTTCACCTCTTTAGAGGATTAATTCAACAATAAAACGTAGGTACCTAAGTATGTCCCTTTCCAGGTTATAATCTGCCTGTGTGCCAGATGTCTTCCGAATCCATCCAACCGTTTTTGCGTGAAGCAAACAAACAAAATATAGCTAAACATACAAACTTTTAATATTAGTAGGATTTATCCAAGTAGGAGGACCTAGACTCAACCGAAATATTTAACTTCACTTCGACCAGTAGACAGTCAGCATCAGAAGTAGCTACGCAAACGAAGACGTCAAAAGTCCTTTTCAACCGACTTCAAGATTTCGGAGGAGGAGGTTATCAATTCGTCGGGATGTTTGTTTTTGCTATTTTTTTTTTATGTATGTTCACCGATTATTCGGAGACGGCTGGACCGATTTGGAAAATTCTTTTTTTGTTTGAAAGCGTATACTTCACAGTTGGTCCCATTGTAACCATGTCAGGATCTGATGATGGGATCCTGGAGAAATCGAGGGAACTCTTCAACTATTATGGGCACACCTATGGTGATTAGAGTATTTTTTTACAGCAGATCGAGCATTTGGTGTTGGAAAGGTGGTTGCTTAGTGACGTCGGTTCTTTTTTGTTTCAAATTATTAAAAGGGAATAAGAGTTTTTGACGTCTTCGATTGCGTAGTTACTTTAGATGCTGACCGTACACCGTAAAGGCGCGTAAATTAGTACGGGAGTGTCTACAGGATGTAACTAAAATACTGGTGATCCGTTTATGGAACATAATTGTTATCGTGTTGCGACTAAGAAAAAAATGGAGGAATTTTTTTTTCGTCACAATTTTTGTTTTGTTTGGGACCTGTCGTCCCAGCCGGCCAACCCTCCATACAAAACAAATATTTTAAAACCAATGAACGCCGGGCGACGCGTGCTTTTGATGGCGGTCTAGAGAAGAAAAACTATTTTTATGTGTAAATTGTGATTCGGGACATTGTTATATGTTAAGCGTGTGTGAAGAACCTATAGTGAAATTGTCATACATCGGAGCAGCCGGGGCTGACGCCCCTGACCACGGTGGAGCCGGCCTGCCTCGTCCTACATCAGAAAGCGGCTAGCAACAAAGGTATCGTGTCATTTGTTTATGTAGCTGTATGCTGTGTGTGACTGTGCCTGATCACAAGGGTTAGGTTAGGTATCTAACATTAGTTTGTACATAAAATGTCCTCATCTTACCGTATCGTACAGTACCTAAGTCTGCCTAGCACTTCCAACTTTCTCTCTCAATTGCTCAAAGGTTAACTGGAAGAAATCCCTTAAAGGGATAAGTTCGCCTTTGTACGTATATGTTGTGTTATATGCATTTCGTTGTGTTTTCTTGTACAATAAAGTGTTTTACTACTACTACTATTTTTTCCTGTAAATTTTTTTCGTAATTAGAATACCTACGATATCAATTATGCCGTTAAACGACACTAGCATTTTTGTTACACCTTCTATACATAGTGACGTGAGTTACTTGCCTTATATTCTTCATCTAGTAGTTGAACTAGTCTGTGATATAAAGACAGGCTAGCCGATCGTAGTGCGATCGTGCTAAGATTATTGCTCTCGGGCTGTAATGATCGGGTATTAGGAAACTGTGGGTCTGATGGTGTTTCCACGACTGTACTATTGCCCTGCCTTTCGAATTGAAGCGCAGTTTTATTGCTTGGCGATAAAATGGGAGCTGTAAAGTCAGTCCGTCTAATTATGCATACATCCTTCTGGTTTTTTTATGTAGAAGCAAGCAAGCATTATACATTTTGAAGATACAGATATACAACGTGCCACTAAAAACCTCAGACACCCCAAACGATTTTTATTATTGCTAATTAATCTATAGTATTCTTTATTTTTCAATCAGTTAAATATTTCGAAAGATATTCGTATGTTTAGTTTTCCTTGCAATTCTATTCAATTGTTAACTCTACACTTGTTGCGTTGTCACATCTCTACATGTATCATGGCATGTCAACCTATCAACCTGCTTTGTCAATTTGTATGACATGACATAAGATGACATACTTTGACGATGATAACCTATATGACACTATTTACAGTGAAAAAACATTTTCTCAAAGCTGCCAGCCATTATTAAATATTCCTATCAATCTCCTAACCTCTCGATAGAATGGTAAACTGTAGTATTCGAAACTTTTAGACTCGACACGTAAAAATTAGAAAATTTAAGAAAAAGTATACCCATGTTAAGATATACTGCAATCGATTCCACTCTCGGTTCTGAACAAACAGTCTTGGGTGTAACACGTTGTATGTGGCTTTAGTCACACCGTCAGTCAGTCAGTCAAAATCCAAGTGATACTCGTATGGTTCGGAGCGTTTTTTATTTTAACAGGCATTATGCTCATCAAGAGCATAAACGAATAAAAAAGAGGACGGCAATGTGTATATAAAGTCGTTTCTTCTTCGTCCTAATGCTTTTGCACCATCTATTGCAACACTAACACAACAAATATCGAGGCCAAGCGCAAAAGCTCATGGTGGATTTTATGCAGCAACGGACCCAGTATGTCGTGGGACAAAAAGGCAGTCTGAGATCAGTAGACTTATCTACCAAAAACGGTGTCCCCAGGGGTCGTCAATGTCTAACTTGGCTTTTTCCCTTCTGCTAAATGACCTGCCAAACGCAGTCGAAGACGGTGAAGTTTATTTGTTTACTTGGTCAGCACTAACAGTTAAACTAAACATTTTCTTGTATGCGGACGATGTTGCGGCTATCGTAACTACCCGTAATTTCGACCAACTGGTGTTAAAGTTAAAAACCGTTACAAGACAACTGTTAGGCTGGTTTCAGAGTAATTGGTCTTATTCTAAACTTAACGAAAACTCATTTCGGGCAGTTTGATCTATCTGAGCGCCAGCGTCGTCCTCCGCTGCATGTGAACCTCGACAGTGGTAGTATTTAGCAAATTGATAGCACATCATTCTTGGGTTTCAACATCGATAAAATCCTTACCTGGGAAAACCACATTAGCACCGTTTGTGGCAAAATGGCAAAAGCTCTCTTTGCCCTAGGCAGGTTAGCGATTACCCTTCCACTACAATTAATGCGCGGATATTTTACCAGTGTTCAGGCAATCCAACAATACGGGTTTGAGCTGTGGGGACGCGTAGCTGACTGGAAACGTGTCTTTCGGCTGCAAAAACGAGCGATTAAAGCAATGGCATGGGTGCTGTGGCGATTCAGCATAACCGCATTTCAAAGCCTTTAGAATCCTTAGACTACAGGATAACAGTGTCTGTTATATTTCTTCATGATTAAGAGTAACCAGCAAACTTGTTCATATGCGTGTGTGTGACCCAGTTGCTTAGCAGCCTTAACTCATGCTTTCATCACATCCTATCTACAACAATGCATTATCTAGCGTTCCAAGAACCACAAGGCTTTATCTCAAACACGGAAGCCATTCCGTAATGACAGGCGAAATGAACCAACTCTGTTGATCCAGAGTAGATATGACGTGACAGTAGTCCATCAAACCGAGGTACTCATAATGCTCCTTACCTGACTTCTCCGCTGTGGCCTGTGATCCTGCCGCTAAGTGGCTGCGCTCAGCTTTATAGTAAGGCCGTGTCGTACAGCTGCGAACGTGGCACATCAATGGCCTCGCCGGAAGATCAGCGCTGGCTTTCGGGTCAGCATTATGCGGAGCATTTCGTGGTAAACTCTGTTTTATTTTATATATGGATGGAAGATGGTTAGTATGAAGGCAATTATACTTAAGACGAACTTTCGTAACTAAAGTGGCGCCATGGGAAAATTGCGTGTAAAAAAGTGCCTCAACAGACGCAATTTTCCCGGTTGACCTTCCGGTTGTTCATGATCTTTTAAAAATCTAACTGTCGGACCATGATATCTTTTCAGAACACTATCCTTTTCCTTCGGAAACAGATTACTGTCATGGTTCTAACTGTGTCCAAACTATCGGCTAGGCCAGGTGCGGCTTAGTCCACACGTCAATTGTATTGTCCGTGGCGTCCATAATTTGCGGTCGGTGCTAAATTATTGTGCGGTGCCTAGTGACAGGTTAGTCTGCGTTTCAACAGTTGAAAACTTGAATTATATACTACGTTAGAAACAAAATGTCTAATTCCCGCCGGCTTGCCTAGTATTCATCCCGTCGGGTAGTTCTACCAGGACTCATGGAGATTACGAAAACCATATTAACTCTAGCTTCCCGACCAATATTTTTGACGAGTCTATAGTTCGAACGTGCCTCTCAGTAGCGGTTTATATCTCGGTTACACTGGCTTTCCTAAATTCATAAACTTTTAACACTTTCTACGTGTCACGAAAAGGGAGAAAAGTAAATTAGTTTCGGCTGTGGTACGTTCAGCTGCAGAGGAAAAGTTTGTATGCAGCGAGGGGGGCGGGGGTCTTTTTCTCTGCAGCCAGCTAATGAATATTTTTGACGCGTCGCCATTTTTGTGTATAGGCATCCAAGTGTCAAATGAAACAAATAAAATACTTACGAAAATTAGTCTCAACGGCAGTCTTTTCAGTGTAAATACGCTCATTGTGTGGTCAATTTTCGATCAAAAAAACTCACTGTTGCATCAATTACTCCTATGATTTTTTTTCTTGACTTACTCGTTACAAGATTGTCATATTGACTTCAACAAAACAATACGCACCATATTTCCTTGTCTACACTTAAGTACTATAAGACACCTAATATAAAGTTAGGGATAAGTATGTCAGGTGCCTATCCGAATCGGCATTGCTTCATCTCAGCTTTGATAGCCTTCACGGCCGTTACTGCCTCGCATTATATTCTACTTCATAAATAATTTCCTATCTGTTACAGAACGTTAATAGTGACTGTACGTTTATTGTATATCAATAAACGTACAGTCACTATCAAAATGTTAAAATTAGTTTTATCGAAAACATCATCATTTTAATTTTTATCCAAAACCCCTGCTAGCCTAATATGGTCGGGTTTTTATCACCTGTCACCATAGCTGTCACGTTCTAACAAGTATGTAAGTGCGAAAGTGATGCATGACATGATAGGCGATAAAATGACGACCATGATACGCGTTCTGGTTTAATATGATTCACAGCATACCAGGCCTCCAAAATACCTCCTCATAAAACATATACCTACGTAATACATATATATGTCGTTTTCAAGTAAAAGGTATTTTCGGAGTTGAGTTATTGATACCTGCGTATAAAACATCCTCTTTCATATGCAAAAATAATCAGAGCCGTAAGTAAAGTATTTATTTTTACTATCATTTTTTTATCATTCATATGATTTTTTGAAATTCCAGGAGTTTCCAGGATTAGAAGTGTACATTTTCGAGATATTTCAGTTTTAAGTTTGACAGCCTAAAAGTCCTTGGAGTGTGAAGTTTTGGAGATATTGGTCTTAAAATGTTTCACATAAAATACATTATGTGACACACATAGTCGTTAAACTTTGTACGAATTATATTCCATTTTTTTGTTATAATTACCAGCTGTTCTACAATTCACAATTTTTTAAGTATCTAGAGTATATTCTTAAGCAAACCAATATCTCGGCAAACGTAACCGACAATGAGGTACCTTTGGCTTGAAAACGACACATAGGTATATGTAGTTTTTAAGAGTTTGATGTGCACGATTTGACATTTGCCTAATTTCTTGACATGGGTGGCAATTCCAAAGGGTAAATATAGGCGTATCTACATTATATGACAGGCCATTCAAAAATGATATTTCCTCATCAAAATACAATGATCTCCAGTTATAAAAACGTCCTAGTGTGTATATTATCTCTTGGTCCATTATATTGACTCTGATTGTACTCGAATAAGGTTATACATCAGGTTGATAGACCTACGCCCATGGCAGGCCTTAGCGTCAAGCTGCCACTCAATAAATATAAATAACTATGTATTTAATGAAAACTTCGCCGACAACAGCCTAAGGCTCCGTGCTCACGGTATTTAAAAGTAAAAGACACTTCCACTGATTAATTGTAGAAAAGCTTGTTTTCTTTTACAGAATAGTTGCCGTTGGACTCTATAAATATGTATGCTTGAATATAGTATTTTATGCAACAGTTGTATAAGAGGGGTCAAAAAAGGTGAGTGGCGTGGGTAACAATTTGAGCCGTAGGCGCAGCCGGAGGCGAAAATTGTTAAGAAAAACGCCACGAACATTTTTTGACCTACTTATACGACGTTGCATACAATACTTTTTCTACGACTACACATAGTTTTACAAAAAGTGCGAAATTGAACACTTCATGGATATTGCAGTTATTTTGTCAACATAATCAACAATAATTTAAGTTTCACGTTTTAAAACACTGTATTTCAAGATTACTAACACAAACACACACCGTCGTTATTAAATCAATTATCAAAGAGCGACAGAGATTAGTAAAAATGTATTATTTTCAAAGTTTGCTACCACAAACGAATGGCAAACGTAAAAACTACAAAGTATATCCGTGGTTCTTTTCATTTTTTCATTTTTTTTTTTTTTTCTAAAAACGCTACGTTTATTTAGGTTTCTTAGGTTGGCAGTAATTTATTTTCTTCTAAAGTCGTGACTGCAAGCCATTCTATTTTGGCGCTTTTATTTAAGTTGTTTTTTTGGAGAATAGACTAGATAGACTTTTCTTTGAGTAGGTATATTATCTGTGTTTCTTCGAGTATATAGATGATGACGAATGTATAAATGATAGATAAAAATTGTTGTGTTCACAGGGCACCTCTGTTTGCAGTTGCATTATATCACATAATAACCCTAGGGTCTTTATGAAGAATAGACTAGATAGACTTTTTTGAAATTGCATAAGACATGCTTTTATATTCGTTTGCGGGACCATATAATTGACAGATAAAAGTACCGGAGTAGAAAAAATATTTTATCGTTGGTAGTACATCCTCGTGGTGAGTAGATTTATTTAAAAAAATGTATTAATGTTTTTTACCGGCCTCCGACCCCAATTGCAATTGCATCGTATTTCGCCCACCTAATGAAGAAAAACGTAGAGGGAATAATCCGTGTATAGCCGAATTTTGGTATAGTTGTCGGTAAAGGTGTCTTAACAACATACTAAAAGTACTGGTGGGTAGGGGTGAAGCGGACGAAGAGACTTTTTTCAGTTTTTCGTAAACCCCCCACCCCTCTCCGACCGCTTCTCCCTACCCACCAGTACTTTTAGTATGTTGTTTAGACACCTTTACCGACAACTATACCAAAATTCGGCTATACACGGATTATTCCCCTACTATTCGGCAGTTAGTGGATATCGTTCTGTGAATTAATTTGTCCAATTTTTTTCCCCCCTATAAGGGTTGAATTTCTGAACATATTTTCTTATACGTTATGTCATTAGAAAAATGCTAGTATTCTCTCTCTCTCTCTCTTCCAAGCTATGTGTCCCACATGGTGGTGGGGTCAGCTTTCCGCACCTTTCCTCTCCACTTCACCCTATCCTCGACGTCTTTTTCGGACACCTGACACTCACTCATGTGCTAAAATGCTAGTATTAACAGCACAATAAAAAAAATTACCAAAATCTAACTACATTACTAATTGCAGCGCAATAAATACATAAAAATAAGTGCAAAATTCAAAAGATCATTATATAACCAGAAATCTAAGCTCCAGAAAATTTGTGCGCATTTGCCTTTTAATAAATACCGATATATGTATTAGTATTCAGATTCAGCGCTTAGCAACTATATTTCCACAACACTTGCATCTAAGTCACGTAGACTTCGACGAATACTGCCAAGAGTGCTAAGATGCTAATTCCAATTTGCTTACCGATGGCGAGAGAATTGAGCGAAAGGTTCGCTTAATATACCTGTTTCTTTCTGAAAAATACTTAAGATATACTAGACTACACGCCGGTTTCTTCAACCACAATTGACGGACTGATCCATATTATATTAACTCAGCAAAATACAGTAGGCACACGGTAATCCGGCTCTTGCCAATCCGGCACACCTTGCAATCCGGTAGTTAGTAACATAGATGACCCGCTCTATAACCGTTCGACCGCTGGATTACAGAGCGCGCTTGCTTGGCTTTTATTTCCCATAGGAATCCAATAATAGGGGGGAAATTTCAGGTTCCGGATTACCGAGCAACTGTACCTACTATGAAATTTCCCGTATGATAAAAATTTGAGGCGGTTTAGTGCACGGAACATTATAGTGGTTTGGTGCTCTTTAGACTGGTCATCCTGAGACCTGAAATCGCCATCGCTCGTTTATCTTGCGAATACTCTGCAGCGGTAGCTAGTATAGGAATATACAAACATTGTCAATGACAGCTGCGTACCGAATATTATAATAAATAAATAAAAAGCTAACTAATAACCTAAATGATGTGTTGAGTAAAGGTTAATTGTTTTATTAAACCAGCAAATGGAATACTCCATGTCACTTCTTATAACTTGACCGAAGAAAGCCCCCCTCCGTCCGCTTCACTTCATCCCCACCCACCAGTACTTTTAGTATGTTATTTTAGACACCTTTACCTACAACTATACCAAAAATACGGATACACACGAATAATCCGTGTGTAACCGTATTTTGTGTGTATCCTCTAAATTACTAATAGTAAATATACTTTGCAACCATGCCTGGATGTTTATTAGACGCCATGCAGCCACGAACCCAAAGGCACTAGTTTTTACGAAAGCAACTGCTGAACTTACGATCCAGAGGCAAAGGGGAAACTAGGCCTTATTGGGATTAGGTTCGGCTACCTCACGATGTTTTCCCATACTAAAAAGCGACTGAAATATCAAATGGTATTTCGTACATATGTTCCGAAAAACTCAGTGGTACCGTACTGGTACCACTGAGTTTTGAGCCGGGGTTTGAATTCAACCAGAGACCTCCGGATTGAAACTCGGACGTCTTACCGCCAGCTAACCAGCGCTTACCTATTTGTTAATACAACTGTAATCTTTTTGTAATATCTCATTACAGATCAAAGATCTGCCCACGTATGAAGACATCAGTGCAGCACCATTACTCAAGTGTGGTAACCTATTCTTTATCACAAACTGTGAACATAAATCACAATCAGCAGGTTTTGGACATAATTGTCTCAGTAAATCTCGATGCTATCAAACGGACATTCGTAAATTTCGTAACTCGTAACAGTCGTAACCTCTCTGCTCTGTGACCCCCGTTGTAGACCTGTAAAGGTAGCGTTGTTAAAATTCGATTGTACTCGTAGATAGCATTAACAAATAAAACTAGAGGACTGACAATGTCTATACAAAATCTCGTTTCATCCAAAATAGTACTAATAGTAGTAATAGGCTGTTACTAGATGGCGCCACAAACGCAAAAGGATTCAGTTATACTTATCTATTTTGTTCATCTCGCGTTCGGGTTCGGCAACACCATCTATCGATTCAAACTAACATGGTTATACGGTTACGGTTAACATTATAAGATTATAACTAATATTGGAAACGGGGTATTTACCATATTTATAATCACGTCGGGCATGTATTCCAGAGTCGCGAGCTCGAGTGTCGCCTAGAGGCAGTGGATTTTTATTATTATTTTTACTTTCCCTTTATTTCTAAACATTGTGGAATCGTTATCAGACGTTCAGCTTAGTACAAAAGTAAAGTAATATCCCGTTTCTGATAATTTAGTATTTATAACGCCATCAATTGAACGGAAGTACCTATAGTTATTTTGATTAGAGGGAAGAACTATTATATAGTCTGTGTCAGAAATCAAAGCACCGAAAAAATTAATAGAACGGGGCTTGTGGCGTTAGTGACGCCATATATGCCTGGGGCCTCAAAGCACGTATCCCTAGAGTTGAAACAGGCGTTCGCCCAAGAAGGACAGAAACCCGCAACGCGACTAATTTTAAAACACGTTTCATATGGCATACCGTACCTAGCCTACATAATTTAGTCGGTTTCTTTGTTGCCCTTCAAAAAAGCGGTGGAGGGTAACAAACGTTATATTGCACTTAGGGCCTTTTGGAAGTAAGCAATAAACACAATGTGAGACTATGACAAGAACCAACGATAATAGCGCTTTCTCTGTCATACCTATTGAAAGTTTAATAAGACCATCCCGTTCTATCTTAGTATTATTATTACCATAGCAGGTCTATAGGTAGTATGCCTATGCCTAGAGCTCAATTCGACAACCGAAAACTGACAGTCACAAGTCGCAAGTGAGTCCACTTTAACACATTCTATTCTAGGAAATCACATGTGTCAAACAAGTGATCTCGCATGCATATCCACGTGTCACGTCACAGTTTGCCTTGTCGTAAAGGGGTAAAGGGGAAGGGGGGTTAGATTAAGAAACATGACTTTGTATAAAAATTGTCAGTCCTCTTATTTCATTCGTTCATTGGTTGTTAAATCGTTGAGTTGTGTGTGGGCTTTATGCGATGACCTAGTATGGCGCTTGGAGGGAAGGTTTATGTTGATTGGCGTTTAGTTTTCGACGTTCCTAACAAGGTTTCTAGTGTATACCTATTATAGGAAAATTTTAGGATCAAACCCTGAATGGGGAAAGGCCAAATCGGTTACCAAGGGTCAATCGAACTTTTTTGAAAGGAAAAGTAGAGGGTCGGATAACTTCCAAATTTGGTCAATTTCGAATATGACTCAAGAATCACTCATATTTCATCAAAATCAGGGTCCATTTTTGGAATCAATAGCCTTATTTTTCATTAATGGGCACTCCGGATATTTGGGGGCAGAAATTATTTAGGTACACAAACTAAAAAACAGGTAAAAGCAGTCAAAAAAGAAACTATTGAACATTTCTAAGCCCGTTTGGATCTTACTACCTATTTTTTATTCATAGTTTGGTAACTATTTTACAATAAACAAAGTTATAAATGTATTATGGTATCTAGGTAAGTATGTAGGGCCTAGTGTAAATAAATATTTATTTATTTAATTCAAATTATACATTAAATAAAACTTTAAATTGTTAGCTCAGCAACCGACCCAAGCTTGAAGTATATGTTTTATGTATAAAGTAGGTACCTCACTGTTACTAATAAATGTTTTCGTAATTATAAGGTCTCAGTACAAGAACGATAATTCACACGGTTTCGCACGCTAGTTTCTGCGAACACTATTTCCAGCTTTCGCGAGAAAATGGGTCGGCACCTACAATTATATTTTCGCCGTGGAAGACTATTCGAAAAATATAATCTTTATATTCTTAGCAATTAATTATCAAGTTATGTCAAAAAGAAATTTTGCTAAGTCTCAATACGATACTTCAGACGTTTTAATGACATTGATTAAATTGCTAGCCCAAATTACGATTTGTTTAGATATAATTTTGACGAAAAAAAGTAACTATTATTTTCTGTAAGCTTATGTAACTAAGAAGTGCCGGAAGAAGAAAGTTGCCTTAAAAGCTGGTTATATAGCGGTTTTCTGTCCCTTTTCATACCAACTTAGGTACTTATTTTTCTATGACCATGGACAACTTGGAACCTACTACTGTTCACCGCATCCAGGCGATAATTTCTCGCTTATTTATATCCCAAGTTAACACTTGCCATAGCGAATCGGTAATGGCAAGCTAATAGCCGCCATATTTTCTGTTACAATCGGGAAACCGATACTTTATATAGTAATTGCTATTGTAACTATTTATTACAGTCGAAGGTGATTTCTGATTTGAGAGTTTCGTAATATCAATTTTTGCTTAATGAGTAACTAACCAACACCTGTAATTAGGTCCGAAGCTCCAAGTTATGTAAATGAGGCAAACGATGACAATAATGAGCATAGACGCGTTACGGTCATACAAACAACGTTTTAACGGCCTCTTAGCCCAGTCGGTAGTGACCCTGCCTACGAAGCAGGAGGTCCCGGGTTCGAATCCAGGTCAGGGCATTTATTTGTGTGTTTATCGCAGATAGATATTTATTTTGAGTTATAGATGTTTTCTATATATTTAAGTATTTATCCATATCTATTTATTACATATATATCGTCGTCTAGTGCCCACAACACAAGCCTTATTGAGCTTACGGTGGGACTAGGTCGGTTTGTGTAAGATTGTCCTATAATATTTATTTATTTATTTAAACAAACATTAAAAAAAAATTGTACTAGTATTTTTATTACGCTGCGCACCCATGGCGGTAAAATAAAGAATGGTCCACACCGCGGGCATTTGTAGCCCGAACTGAAGGCGAGGCCCAACAAGTGATCTAGGGCCTTCTTTGTTTCCGCTCGTGGTGTGACACAATTTTACGATTTCTCCTGAGTGTGAAATGAAATTTTCCACTGCTCGCGCCGGCTATAAATGTCACTTTACGCCCGAGGTGACGTAAAGTATTATCCATAACAATATGTAAAAACATAGGTACTGTCAACCAATTATTTTCCTAGACCACTATAGAACCTAGTCACAATAGCTTGTTTAGTACATAAAATATAGTTAGGTTTATATTCCCGCTATAAAAAAATGGTGCTTCAATCAAAGATTTCATTGGCAAAATTTTTTTTAAGTCAAACTTCATGCGCGGTTAAGGCTATCTAAACAGCTTGCTTATATGCCTCGGCTCCTATGCCATATGGACACTTACAAAAATGTGGGTAATTTCAGACCTAAGTAGTACGATTACATGCTTAATACCGTTCACGCCTTTACCACCAACGACAAGTTGTAAATTAATAAAAAACTGCACCGCAACTTTTTTGATAGACTGCTTGGCATTCCTGTCAATGTTAACTTATAATGCACCACATTATAATAAAGTCAATGTGTATTTATATAATTCCCCGTAACTTATTATGCGTACCAGCCACCGCATACTGATGCGGTCTTATCTAACACTTGCTCATTACTTAATTGATTATGTATGATCTCCGACAGGATGCAACTGACGTACAGTTTAACTTGTTTGGTTGTTTTAAACTAGTGCTCAGACGCGGGTTTCCTCGATTGTAGAGTCCAGTGGGAAGACAACGATACACTATTAGGAGTTAAAATAGTAAGAGAGACTTTATATATGTAACTACTAAGGTACAAGCCCCACACGACGCGGTAAGCAACATAAAGGCTTTGCTGGGGTTCGTGGAGGAGCTGGGGTGGTTAGAGTAGCGCCATCCCCATTTCACGCAAAATAGGCACGCTGGATGTCGACTTGCGGAAAATGTCCAATAAAACTAACTAACTTACTAAGGTAAAAGCCCGAGTTCTCGTGTCTGTAACAAGTAGAGATTCAACGGATATCCGATCACAATCCGATATCCGGCCATAATTTTACTATTCGGCTGAATAGCGGATAGTTGCGTTCTATTCGGCCAGATACCGGTGATAAAAAAGCTCCCCGACCCGGACCCGGGTATGTCCTTAAACTACGTCCGGACCTGGGTATGTCCTTAAACTACGCCAAAAAGAGAGGTATGGGTACTGCGAATGACATCTCGCTAAGTGTGGTAGGGCACGTTCAGCGAATATCATCGCCCAAATCTGGAGCAGAGCCCGACTGGGGAAGTACCTCCACCTTACAGAAAACCACAGCCAAATAGCACTAGACCCTACTCATAGTGTTGTGTTCCTGCTGGTGAGTAAGGTTGCCAAAGAGCTCAAAGAGGACCCAGTGTGTTGACGATGAGGGACCTTCTTGTTCCTTTAATCGTCAACACAGTGAATCCTCCTTTTTGTAAAGGGTCGGCAACGCGCATGTGACTCCTTTGGAGTTGCAGGCGTCCATAGGTTACGGTAGCTGCTTACCATCAGGCGGGCCGTATGCTTGTTTGCCACCGTCGTGGTATAAAAAAAAAAAAAAAAGCTGGCAGCAGGATGTCAACAATGTAAACTATATTGGGAATTAACATGACGAGCACTAAGACATTTATACCTTACTATACTACTGCATATTTTAGTTTTTTTATGTGGAAGGAGTCAAGATTTGTCTACGTATTTCTCGCTGCTATTTTATTTAGGTTAATACTAGTATTAATTTAAACAAGGAACAAAAAAATACTAAGTAAATAAATACCAATATATAAGTTAAATCTTTTATATACATATAATAAAGCTGAAGAGGGTCGAAAGTCTGTACATGGAATATATTCGAAAAAAAGTTGGCTGGGGATACTTAGAATCGATAACAGAACACGTTCCAACAATTTTTAGAATTTTTGTCTGTTTGTCTGTTTATTTGACCGCGCATCACGTGAAAACGGCTGAACGGATTTTGATGAAATTTTGTGTAGTGATAGTTTTAGTCCCGGGAAAGGATAATAAATAGTTTTCGTCCCGAAAATCAACCCTGGAAGGGGTGAAAAAGGGGTTGAAAGTTTGTATGGAGAATTTTTAATAGTAATTAGTATGGAGATAATTTGATTCCCAAGAAACGACAGAACAGTTTTCATCCCGATAATAAACCCTTGTGGGGGTGAAAATGGGGTTGAAAGTTGGTATGAGGATTTTTTTACCGCTGAACTGATAAAGATGAAATTTGGTATAGAGATAGTATGGGTCTCAAGAAAGGACAAAGGATAGTTTTCACCCCGAAAATCAATCCTAAAGGGGTGAAAAGGGAGTTGGAAATTTATATAGGGAATTATTAACCGCAGAATTGATTTAGATTACATTTGGTATGGAGATAATTTGAGCTCTGGAAAAGGAAATAAAATAGTTTTATCTCAGAAATTATACCTTAAGCGGATGCAAAAGGGGTGGAAGTTTACATGGGGAAGAAACAACCAATAACCGCTGTACGTATTTAGATGAAATTTGGTATTGAAAGACAAGTGGAATAGTGACCCAGTGTCCTAAAAATAGTACATCATATTTTAAAATTTCATCTTCTGGAACAAGATCTAATTTAGAATAAAAAAGTTGACCTCGTGGGCCATTATAACAAAATTGTATCGTCCTAATAATTAAGCGGATGCAAAAGGGATGGAAGTTTACATGGGGAAGAAACAACCAATAACCGCTGTACGTATTTAGATGAAATTTGGTATTGAAATAGTTTGTAATTTTTTGGTCAAGGTGTTCATATTTATAACAAGTTACCCGTTGATGCTTTAAATTTAACTTTACCCGCTCTTAAGAAATATTTGAAAATGTCATTAATGTCAAAGGGTTATTGTAGGTTCGAGGACTATATATGACGGACAAAGATGCATGGCCCAAACCAAAAAATACTACCAAATCATCTAACATTTATAGGACACCGTTTAGGTAGGAAAACATATCAAACGTTTTGTGAAGCAGTCAGATTCGGATTTATTTTTCTTTATAATTAAACAATAGGTACATTATCTGTCTCTCAAGCTGTTTTGATATGTCTTCTTGAAGAACTACGCATTATTTTGTATCTTTAAGATCTAATAATGTATTACTGTTTTGAAAAAAATAAGTCCCGTCGAGTTTCTTTTCGGTCATAATACTTCTCGGGCCAGGTGGTTAGAACCGGTGGTCGTTTTTGAACGAAGTTCCTTATCTGACGGTTCGCGGATCCGGCTCACGAAAACGCGACACCCATACCATTGAGAAACATGTAAAATGGAATTAAATAAAAAAAATTATAAAATAGAATAAAGTGAAGTGAAGTGAAGTTTAGTGAAAAATGAAAGTGAGAAGTGACAAAGTGAAAAAAGTCGAGAACCTAAAAGTAAAAAATGTCAAATATGTCAAAAATGTCAAAATGTCAAAACTGTCAATAAGTAAAAAATGACAAAAATGTCAAATAAAAAATTTAAAAATATTTCGAAAATTAAAAAAAAATAATTAATATAATTAAATAAAAAATAAAATAATAATTTTAGAAAATCCCCAGCCAGGTTATACGTAGCCTATAATAATTCAACGTCTAAAAGGGGGGGTAGCCACTGCACTCGATTAGTACACCTCAAATAGAAAAAAATCATTACTGACCCCCTCAAAAAGTCATTTCTGCATTTGTGACGACCCCCCCCCCCCCCCCCAATTTCAACCGCGCTGCAACCGCGCCTGTTCTTACCTTTCATGCTTAGACTGATTTGACGAAAGTGGTACTGTATCGTCAGATATACACCTGCTACTTACTCTATGTCGTTTAAATCATGGCAAAAAAAATTATCACGACAAAAAAGTGTATCGATTTTTGAGTGTAGTTTCATTTAGTGGTAATTGTAAAAAAAATATCAGGAGTACTGTCCTCTAGCGTGTCCATCTGTCAACTTTACTTTACGTTCGGCCTCCAGGGTAGCGGGAGAGAAATTAGGGGTGAATTAGCCGCTTACTGACACAGACCGAATTCCACGCGGGCGGAGCCGCGGGCACAGCTAGTAGCAAGTTATATTTGTTTATAAATAGGAGATTATATTTTATAGGTACCTCACTATATTTTTGTTGGTGATGTACTTGTTCTCTGATTACATCATTCGTCCTGAGTACCTCATTCTCTGATTATCGCCCGATTTCCATTCTTCCTTTCCTTTCTAAAATCCTTGAACGCCTTGTCCACCAGCAACTGATATCATTTTTGAACAAAAACTAACTCATGAACACCTTTCAGTCTGGTTTCCGAACAGGTCATAGTACGACTACTGCTCTCGTGAAAATAACAGATGACATTCGGTCTGGCATGGATAACAGGGAAGTCACTGTACTGTCTCTGTTAGATTTCAGCAACGCGTTTAATACTGTCGATTTCCAAATTTTGCTTGGGATATTACGCTCTATTAACATATCTCCTGCGGTGATTGCTTGGTTTCAAAGTTATTTAGAAGGTCGTCGGCAGCGCATAAAGGTGGATTCATCCCGGTCTACATGGTGCAACACATTGGCCGGCGTTCCACAGGGCGGTGTGCTGTCCCCTCTTCTTTTTCCATATTTATAAATTCCATCACACTAAATATTTCTTCTTCTTATCACCTTTATGCCGACGATCTCCAAATTTATTCCCAGGGTACTCTTAGCGATTTATCTCAGGTTATTCGCTTAATGAACTGTGACCTGGAGTGCATCTCTAATTGGAGCAAACGTTACGGACTCAAAGTTAACCCTGCTAAAACCCAGGTCATTGTCATAGGTAGCCCTAAACTCATACCTAGGATTGACTATTCGCAACTAACAGCTATAACGTTTGATGGTACTCTAATTCCATACTCCAATCGGGAAAAAATCTTGGGGTCATAATGGATGAACATTTAAATTGGATACCACAGATAGGTGAGGTTAGCAGGAAGGTGTTTGCTTCGGTGCGTTCTCTTAGTAGACTTCGCAACTATTTGCCTATCGCCACAAAAATTACGCTAGCTCAATCACTCCTTCTTCCCTTATTAAATTACGCTGACATAAGCTATCTTGTCGTCTCTGAGGACCAGCTAAATAAACTCGAGTGACTTCAAAACCTGTGCATAAGGTTCATATTTGGTTTGCGCAAGTATGACCATGTCTCTCACTTTCGTTCCCAGCTCAAATGGCTTCCTATTCGTCTGCGCCGTGATTCTCACGTTCTTATCCTCCTCTATAGATTGCTTTTCAATCCTGCAACACCTCAATATCTCAAAGAGCGTTTTAACCGACTCTCTTCTATCAGAGCGTCGCAAAAGCACATTCTTGCTACTCCATCATCTTGTACCAAATTTCACAGAAGCTCTTTTACCTTTCGCGGGCCGTTCGATTGTGGAATGCTTTGCCAGTAGATGTAAGATGTGCTAAGTCTCTTACCATTTTTAAGAATCTGTTGAAACAACATTACCTATCGCTCCCTTAGGTTGCCTAATATGTATATATATATATATAGTTATTTATTTATATGTGTATTATATGTATGTGGGTATATGTATGTATTTTTATTTAGTATCTATATGTGTATTTAAGCTTGAAATTAAGATGTTTGTATTATTTTTCTCCCTTTTGTTATTTGTGCACTACCATGTTCCTAACTCTTATTTCTAAATCTCCTATTACCCGAAGGTTGTCTGGTAGAGATCGCTTTTTAGCGATAAGACCGCCTGTTGCTACCTAAGTTAAGTGTAAACTTTTTATTGTTGTAATTTTTTATTTGGTGCAATAATAGTAGATTGTACAACAAGTGCATAAAACGTACGATTTTACGCGAGGCGTTTATCCATCCGAGCGAGCTTGCGAGCGAGGATTGATATAAATTCGAGTGTAAAATGGGTTTTATGGACGAGGGTTACATTCTAATTTTCACTTCAATTGCGAGGAAATTATTTATCAGTAATCGTAAAACAATTTCAAGTTGTAACAAAAATATTACAATGAAAACAAATATGGTTCCCACCGATTAAATTTTTTAATTTTTTTTTTTTAATTTTCAACATGTGAATTTAGACATAGATACTTGTTTTCTGCCAAGTCATAAAAACATTTCGGGGCATTTCTTAACTATTATCAACTCCTATTTTATTTGTCTTCATTTATTTATTTATAGAAAACACGCAATTTAAATAATTATAGCAAGAATATAATAAAAGAACCAGTTTCAGTCTACGAAATTTTACTGTTAAATTGTGCAATATATTTTGACTCTGTTTGGCTGTTGAGCCACATTCTTAGTCTTAGAAGAAAATTTTACTTTATGCCCTAGAGCTTAAAATGCGATTTTATGTCGTCCACGCACGACTTAAAGTCGAACTTTACGAGCATGAGAAGTGAAAAGAATATATTTTTATTATTGTTTTGTGCAATAAAGTGTTTTACTACTACTACTAAAATATAATCTCCCTTTTATTAATATACTTTATACGTTTAAAATATTACTTCTGTATAATTTATAATATAAGGTTTGTTACATAAATTCGTCTGTTACATAAATTTTAATGTAACAATGCCTTATGATATCGCATTACAGTAAACACTGTAGAGATAGACGCACTTCACTATTTTTATAACATTAGACAAGATGGATAGATTAGGTACATAAAGAACAGAATATTGTTATTCCGATCGCGTTGAGCGTCGGTAGTCCTACGGCGCGTTTAATAATACCCGTCGGAAATAATCAGCATGTATAAGAACATCTGCCAATCAAAAAGCTATCTTATTAAGATCGCAATAAAATCCAGTTTACAGAGAACTCTGATACATGTAAATAAAATAGTACTGAAAGTGAGCACCTGCACTTGACGTTCGGAAACTCGATGAGTCTTTATAAGAATGTCAAGATCCGCTATCATTAGGCACATTTAAATGTTACATTATTACAGTTTGAATCGCTAAATTAACTTTTGGACGTCACGAAAAAGCGAGATTACGTGAAATCTTATCTTTTACATACATTACGTTTCCGCTTTAATTATTTGATAATGATACTGTTTAAAAAACGGGACAAGCGTGAAATGGATTTACACTTGAAGGGGACTTTAATCTTTAGCTATGGAATTTGCTTCTCATTTATGCGGTTGAAGTGGGTATTTGGAATTTCTGTTTCTTGTAACTATCACAGGAGGATTATTTTGAAAGTAGCGACTATAACATGTGTTTGCTTGAAAGCAGGTATTTACTCGAGTATGTAGGAACTTTCAAGAGGATCACCTGCAAAAAAGTGTATTTTTCAAGCAGGTAGAGAAGACACTCAAATTCATTCCTAGATGTAATATCCTTGACTGAAAATCAAATTAATCCCTCAAAGCTAGCAGCGTCTGACACCATCGCCATAATTTTTTTCTTAACAAAAATCCTAATATCTTGGACCTTAATTACCTTAAAACGGGGTAAGAAGGGATGACATGGGCAGTTGGGTCATGAATGGGGAGAGTAGAGATACTATAGGTACGAGTTCGTGTTTATAGACCAAGGTTGTTAAATCGCTACGTAAATAAAATATTCTCTTAACAAGTCTAGCTATTGCAATGTTCATAATCCAAAAATCTCAATCCTAGCAATTTTCCCAACTCACCTTATTGCTATCCCTACCATCCCCAACTACGGGTTGAGGTGGGGTTTCCCACTATTTTGTGTTTATCATTAAAATTATGAAATTAATCGATAGATAATAAATAAAATATTAAAATTCATACGACCGGACTATTTTTGATGTATAAAAATCAACGTGCCACATATAAAAATCAACTTTTATCCATGTTTGAACTTCGCTTATGTCCCTACTCACCCCATTTTACGGTAATTAAACATAAGGCAATAATTCAGACATTTCACTGTAGTGGAAATACGTATTTTCACAATTATTAATAGTATCATATAAGGAGACTAGCCCCTCAAAATTCCACTGGAAAGAGCTACTCAAGATCGTGACATGTGGATAGCAAAGAGAATTAAGCTTATTTACTCGTATCTATGATCATAGTATTTTTTTATTTTTAGTACGGAACCCTAAAGCGCATCAAGATGGTTTCCGAACGCTTACCACCGCGCACGCACCGCGCATGCACAAAAGCTCCCGCGCATCTTTATGCATGAACCTTATCAATTGGTTACCAGCCAGCCTTACAATTTAATATGGGGTTGCCACCTTACGTAATTACATACCATGGTATTGCCATCCAGCGCGGCAATGCTAGCGTTTTTGGAACGTTTAGACTGGGTGGGGGTCGAAGTGGGGTGTAGTTTATGGTTTTTAGTATTAGTAGGTAGTTTAGTTTATTTTAAGTGGACATTTTTTTTGTAACTTTAATTGTGAAATTTTGAATAGGTTGAAATCAAATAAGAAACTTTTGGTATAGAATATTATAAAACCCACACATTTGATGGTAAATGTAGATTTTCTCAAATAAAGGTAACTAACGATTCTATAGATGATACTTGACAATAAAATGATACATGTTAGTGTCAAACTTGACATATGTCAGTATCAGTGCTTACACTTACCTCACATATCTTGGTATATCATCAATTTACATATCTCAGGGTGTCACGTGCGCGTACTCTATAAAAACGCCTATTAGCTCTTTTTTTGAGGTACCAGGAAAAATTAAAGAAGAGGTCTTTTTTTAAAACAAAGCTCGCTTTTTTGGGGTTTTTCAAACTCGTGACACAAAAAGGAGCCAAAGGTTTAAGGCACTAGGTATTTAGAAGCAAAACTGACATTTTGAATCGATATTTTGTACTAGCTGTGCCCGCGGCTCCGCCCGCGTGGAATTCGGTCTGTGTCAGTAAGCGGCTAATTCACCCCTAATTTCTCTCCCGCTACCCTGGAGGCGGAACTTGAAGTAAAGTTGACAGATGGATTTATCCTATTAATTTTTATTGGCATGATTTAAACGACATAGAATAGTAGGTGTATATCGGACGATACAGGACCACTTTTGTATTTATACGTCCATGTCCACGGCAAATAACATCAGTCTAAGCATGAAAGGTAAGAACAGGCGCGGTTGAAATGGGGTGGGGGTGTCACAAATGCAGAAATGTTTTTTTTCTATTTGAGGAATTAGTAATCCTTAAGGGGTGATTTCCGGGATAACAATGCAAAAAAAACCGGCCAAGAGCATGTCGGGCGATGCTCAGTGTAGTTTCGTAAATGCCGCCCTGTTACGAAACATCCGTTCAAACGGTCGTTTATTAAGGGATATTTAGCGACGCTTACGTCAGTCTACTATCCGGCACATCCTTTCACTACGCGATTTTGACTGATAATTCAAAAACGGCTGAACCGATTTTATTCAATATAGTTTTTATTGAAAGTTCTTATCATTAACTTTCAGCTTTCTAGTGCGAACAGTAACTGAGCTAGACCGTGGACAGACGGACGGACATGGCGAAACTATAAGGGTTCCTAGTTGACTACGGAACCCTAAAAAGAGATAAATAGTAGTTTATGTAACTGTTACGTAAAAAGGCCTAATTATGTACAGAAGCATACACTGCTTTACCTACACACATATTAAAAATCCACTGACACCATGCGTGCCGGGGGTCGGGAGGGGGAGGGCGGATTTTGATTACGTTACCGTAGGTAATGAATTTTCATACGTTTTTACCACACTGTCACAGATAATACACTGATGTTACGTTACTGGTTGCAATAATTGTGGTAATTACATACTTCAAGGTAAGCACATTACAATGCACTAATGAACGTCAGAGAAAAATAAAATACGTGAGTGTCGTGGAACACTCTGTTGGAACGAAGTTATGTTATTTAATTTTATTTCATTTTTGACTTTTTCGTAAATTTTGTGGTTTTAATTTTTTTTGCATTTATATGCAAATTTTAATTTTTGAAATTTTTGAAATTTTTGATATTTTTGAAATTTTTGAAATTTTTGAATTTGAAATTTTTGAAATTTATGAAATTTTTGAAATTTTGCCATTTTTGACATTTTTTACTTTTAGGTTCTCGAAGTTTTTCACTTTTATCACTTTGTCACTTCTCACTTTCACTACAATTCACTTCACTTCACTTTATTCTATTTTATATATTTTTTATTTCATTCCATTTTACATGTTTCTCAATCGTATGGGTGTCGCGTTTTCGTGACGTGACGCTTTTTCGTGACGGTCACGTGACTTTTTTTCACCTAGCCCCCCATCCGCGAACCGTCCAATAAGGAACTTCGTTCCAAAACTACCAACGGTTCTAACCCTACACCTCTGGCCCAAGAAGTATTATGACCGAAAAGATACTCGACGGGACTTATTTTTTTCAAAACAGTAATACATTATTAGATCTTAAAGATACAAAATAATGCGTAGTTCTTCAAGAAGACATATCAAAACAGCTTGAGAGACAAATAATGTACCTATTGTTTAATTATAAAGAAATATAAATCCTAATCTGACTGCTTCACAAAACGTTTGATATGTTTTCCTACCTAAACGGTGTCCTATAAATGTTTGGTTTGGGCCATGCATCTTTGTCCGTCATATATAATACTCGAACCTGCAATAACCCTTTGACATTCATGACATTTTCAAATATTTTTTAAGAGGGGGTAAAGGTAAATTTAAAGCATTACAAATTACAAATTATTTAAATACCAAATTTCATCTAAATACGGACAGCGGTTATTGGTTGTTTCTTCCGCATGTAAACTTTCACCCCTTTTGTATCCGTTTAAAGGATAATTTCCGAGATAAAACCATTTTATTTCCTTTTTTAATTAATTATCTCCATACCAAATTGTATCTAAATCGATTCTGCGGTTAATAATTCTATATACAAATTTCCAACTCTCTTTTCACCCCTTTAGGGTTGATTTTCGGAGTGAAAACTATCATTTTGTCCTTTCTTGAGATCCATACTATACCAAATTTCATCTTTATCAGTTCAGCGGTTAAAAAATCGTCATACCAACTTCCAACCCCCTTTTCGGCGTGAAAGGGTTTATTTTCGGGATGAAAACTATTCTGTCGTTTCTCGGGACTCAAATTATCTGCATACTAATTTCTATTAAAAAATCTCCATACAAACTTTCAACCCCCTTTTCATCCCCTCCAGAGTTGATTTTCGGGATGAAAACTATTCTTTGTCCTTTCCCGGGACTCAAACTATCTCTACACAAAATTTCACTTCAATTCCATTATTTTTTTCAAATTTTTTGGACCTACGGTTCTAAAGTAAGGTGGGGGGGGGGGGGGGGGGGGGTTCAAGATGAAACTATCCAATGTCCTTTCTCGAGACCCATACTATCTCTATACCAATTTTCATCTAAATCTTTTCAGCGGTAAAAAAATCCTCATACCAACTTCCAACCCCCTTTTCACCCCCACAAGGGTTTGAAAACTATCCTATGACGTTTCTCGAGACACAAATTATCTCCATACTCATTTCTATCTAAATCGTTTCAGCGGTTAAAAATTCTCCATACAAACTTTCAACCCCATTTTCACCCCCACCAGGGTTGATTTTCGGGATTAAAACTATATATTATCCTTTCTTGGGACTCAAACTATCTCTATACAAAATTTCATCGAAATCCGTTCAGCCGTTTTCACGTGATGCGCGGTCAAATAAACAGACAAACAGATAAACAGATAAACAGACAAAAATTCTAAAAATTGTTGGAACGTGTTCTGTTATCGATTCTAAGTATCCCCAGCCAACTTTTTTGCGATTATCTTCCATGTACAGACTTTCGACCCTCTTCAGCTTTATTATATGTATAGATATACATATTTATTTATATGCAATATGTGTTATATGTGCTTAGTTGAATAACTTGATATGATGGAATACAGAACAAAGGACCCGGTGACTCCCGCGCATCTTTATTCATGAGTGTTATCAATTTGTTACCAGCCTTACAATTTAATACCGGGTTGCCAACACGTTACAACAACATTAACTTTAGACCTTAAAGTCATCGCAATAAGTGTTACTAATGGTCAATTTCGCGTACCTAATTGTGCGCTCGATGTTAAAATGTAACATTTTACTCGCAATTGTGGGTTTTAAAACCCTTCAGGAGCAGAATTATTTCTTTTAAAAAAGAATATCACACTGCATGAAGCAGTTAATACTTGCTTGAAGATTTTAACGGCCTCCTAGCCCAGTCGGTAGTGACCCTGCCTATGAAGCAGGAGGTCCCGGGATCGAATCCTGGTCAGGGCATTTATGTGTGTGTATATCACAGATATTTGTACCTGAGTTATGAATGTTTTCTATGTAGGTATTTAAGTATTTATCTATATCTATCTATTATATATATCGTCGTCTAGTTAGCACCCACAACACAAGCCTTATTGAGCTTACTGTGGGACTAGGTCGGTCTAAGATTGTCCTATAACATTTATTTAAAGAGGCGGGTTGCAATAGCTGTCTGTTCCTTTGCGGAGTGATTCTCTCGAAAGAATCTAAAGTTGTTGAAAGTAGTTGTTGATGTTGTAGTGCTACTTTCCATGGAATCACCTGCAAAGAAGGAGAGAACAATTCCAATATGGCCACATTTCTCGCCTCAAATTTGACTCCTACTTTCAACATCCATAATGTGTAACATCCTTGTTTTAAAATAATATGTGGCAAGCATAGTGGATGCTTGTATTACAAAATGGCACATGTTTAATTTTAACCCTTGCTGGTATGTTATTTTGTTTTGCATCTGGCCTTTAATGTCCTTCTATATTTTAAGGCATAATGTATAGTTACCTAAATTATTGCGTAGTTAAAGTGATATTTAAACAAAAATAATTCTTACTTTCAAATAACCTTTACTAAGGAATCTAAGGATCAATAGTAAGGTAAAATGCTTTGTACATATGTATTAATTTCGATAGTACGTCATATTAAAATCATACCAACAAATAATATTATTTGAATAAACCTCCACAGCTAGAAGAAGACATAAACACTTACTAAATACGTTTCGCACTAGCAAGCAGGTGAAAAGCCTCAAAGACTATCCTGCCCGTCAACGCCTCGGGCACACAATGCTTCTCGAAATTATCTACCGATACCAACAAAATAGACTACGCCGTACGTGCAATTACATACGAGTAGAATGATTCGTCGAACTGTATACAGATAGACATGTTAATAATAAAGAATGGTGGTGTACGTAGAATGTCGTGTTTTGAAATATTGCTTTAGATGGCGCTACGCCGAGTACGCCGACGTTAGTTGACATACGGTTATTTTGTATTTGATATTTTATTAAAATAATCACATGTAATTTTACCTATACATCTTTCGGGAAACAAAGAGTTGACTATGACTAGTGATGGGCCGGGGGAACGTGCCTCGTTCCCGGGAGCGTGCCCCGCGGGCACGTTCCCGGGAATTCCCTACTTTCCCGGGCACGTTCCCCAAACAGGGGAAAGTTGCATACAAGGTGAAAATGTTCCATACGTGAAAATTAAAAATGTTATAGATAAAAAGCATACAGAGTACATTGTACAATGTACACCCTTGTGTACCCTAAGGCAACTTATAGGCAAATAAAGATTGTTTAATGTTATTATTGTAGACAAAATAAAATAAATATTTGTAAGTGCTTATATGTATTTTAATTATATTATTTTATCAGAAAATAAATTATTTATTGAAAAGTAGTAGTAGAAAAAACTAAAAATTCAACAATGTCATTAATAGTCATTATTGAATTTGAAAATAAATAATCTAAAAACAATAAATTCAATTAATAATAGAAATACCATTATTTTTTGTATTTTACAGTATAAATATTTAAAAAAATATCTATGGGGAAAAATAAGAATATTTTATAAATATTTTTTAAATATAATATTCCCTGGCGTAATGATTTCTGTACGATTTTTACTTCATTTCATTTGATTTTTTTAGCATTGACAAATCTTTAATTTTATAAAAATATGTGGTTATTAAAGATGCGGTTCTGTGATGATTGTTTTTATTTTTTCGTAATATTTATTTAAGTAATGGTAAAAAAACTGATTTTTGTTACCTTTTTAAAGTACTAAATTACCTAAGTCTGATTGCTGTAGGATTTTGACTACATTTCATTAGATTTTTTTTATTTTGAGTTGTCTAAAAGTTTAATTTTACTAAAATATGTGATAATTAAAAAAATATAAAACGATTGGCTGAAGTTTTTGTAGGTTTTTATCACATTTATTTAAGTGATGATAATATGTGATTTTTTCAATGTTGCCTTTTCAAACTACTAAACTACATAAGTCTGATGTTTATTGTACGGTTTTTACAAAAGTTTACCAGATTAGGTTATACATTGACATTTTATGGTGAGACTTGTTTGTTAGAATGTTTTTTTCGTATCTAATATAAATAATACAAGCTTACATTTGAAGTTTAAAAACATATGTCTCCTAACAAATCGTATGGACGTCTTAAATTACCAACCGCAAATAGCGTATTCAAAAATCAATGTGTTTTAAATACTCTTTGTAACGATTAGTATTTGTTATTCATATTACGTGTTAGTATGTGACTAATACAATATATAGATGTCTATTATCAAAATATGTATAGATGTATGTAGTTTTATTTATGTAACTAGTTATTTATAGCATTTATAATGAAAAAAATATGTGAGTGTCTTGGAACACTCGGTTGGAATGAAGTTGTTATTTAATTTTTGACTTTTTTTGTAATTTTTGAATTTGTCATTTTGACATTTTTGACATCTTTGACATTTTTGACATTTTTGCCGTTTTTTGACTTTTTTGACTGTTTTGACTTTTTTGACTTTTTTGACTTTTTTGACTTTTTTGACTTTTTTGACTATTTAACTATTTGACTTTTTTGCATTTATTAACTTTTTTGACTTTTTTGACTTTTTTGACTTTTTTGACTTTTTTGACTTTTTTGACTTTTTTGACTTTTTTGACTTTTTTGACTTTTTTGACTTTTTTGACTTTTTTGACTTTTTTGACTTTTTTGACTTTTTTGACTTTTTTGACTTTTTCGACCTTTTCGACTTTTTCGACTTTTTTGACTTTTTTGACTTTTTCGACTTTTTTGACTTTTTTGACTTTTTTGACTTTTTTGACTTTTTTTTACTTTTTTGACTTTTTAAATTTTTGACTTGTTGACTTTTTGGCTTTTTTTGCCTTTTTTACTTTTTTGACTTTTTGACTTTTCACTTTGTCACTTCTCACTATTCATTTCACTTCACTTCACTTTATTCTATTTTATTTTATTTCATTTAACATGCTTTTCAATCTTTAATTATAGCTTTGTGTCGCGTTTTCGTGACGGTCACGTGACTTTTTTCCACCTAGCCCCCCATCCGCGAACCGTCCGATAAGGAACTTCGTTCCAAAATCTGTGATAATGCATTAATATAAGTTTCTTTATGATGAAGAAACTTATATTGCTTATATATATTTATGCTTCGCTTCCCCGGTACAATGGGGAATTGCCGGAAACATTGGGGCACGTGCCCGGGAAAGTTGGGGAAAGTTGGGGAACGTTCCCCATCTTTCTCGCGAACACGGGGGAATTTGCTTTTGGTAAAGAAATACATTATATATTGTCATGCTAAATATTGTTATTATTCCTTTTATAGTGGATACCATTCAAAAAAATAATGTAGCTATACACATATTCAACTTTCCCCAGTATTCCCCACGGTGGGGCACGTTCCCGGGCACGTTTCCGGGAAAGTTGGGGAATGGGGAACTTGCCCGGGAACGGCCCATCACTAACTATGACTGGAGGCAATACTCTAGAGAGTGTAGCAGCTCAGGTTGCTTTAAAGGTCAGGCCATAATATTCCACATCCAAAAAAACAGCTTAGGTACCCGCCAATGCCCATAAATAAATAAACTCTTTATTCAGGTATAAACCCATTCAAAATTACATTAAAGTTTTTAAAGCATTATTTAATTATATTTAATATGTGGGTACCAATTATACCTTATTATACCTTTCGGTTAGAAAAATGGACTTTTTGACTAAAGTTCCGAAACATCTGTAGCAGTTGTTCTCGGTTGCCCAAAACTGAATAACTAATGTACCAAATGAGGAAAACAGTGTGGTGGTCGAGTCGTATGTTTATGACTGATTTGATGTCGCCATCAGATATATCGCAGCGGCCAAAGTGGTGACAAATATCTGAACAGCGCCTTTATTATCAAAGCGATAAAGTGCATGTTGAGATACTTTGGAGTACCTTGGTCGCTCCTATATATTTGATGGCGACTGTAGCATTGATGAGCAACACGATTTTGTATAGAGATCAGCAGTCTTTATTATTTACTGGTTGTCACAAGCAATCGTATCTCGAGGTTGCACGTAATGATTGGTTTATGTCTTAACTTATTATCTCCACCAGTCTATATTTAGCAAATAGGCTACTTTGGCCCATTACACCGTAGCTACATTCTTTAAAAAATTGTTACCCTTGTTTACTATCATTAGAGCTGTCATTTTATAGATCTTATTATCAGTTATTACGACGTTACAAAGAATGCATTGGCTGCAGAACAGAATGGTTACTTGGAACTGTTTGATAAGACTCGTAAACAAGTATTGATCCTAGAAAGTTAAATAGATGTCATATATGTATCTACTTACAAAGCTAAAGTGACCAAGGCCTCCGAGTACGACCTACTTTGGTTTCATCCATCGATTATCATTAAATATAACCATTTACAGCGCTGATTACGATGAAATTCGACATGTACGAGATTCTGTTCTTCTGACCTTCTGGGTACATAATTCTAAGTATAAAAATCAGTTTAACGCGGTAACATGGGGACCAAATCGGTAGCTTTTAAGGTTCTCTATCATTGGCCTTCGTTTGGTCCGTATTGAAAGCGACTACGTGTATGATCACCTCTCGGATAGCAGGATAGGTAATGACAATCCTAATACATATCATAGCATCTTTTTCTCACAGACCCTTGCACTACAATTTTAAGGATTTAGGATTAGATACACAACTCAGATCGGCAACTTCGATGATGCGGACAAAAAATGTTAGAAATTATTATAATCACAACTTTTAATATCATTCAACAAAGGGATTCAATAATAAACTTGCTTACAAACAAAAGCAAAAGGAGCACGGAAATCTCTAGCACCCTTCATCAAAACTACACACAATCAACTAAAAAACCTAAATCGGATCAGCTCAAACACATCGTAAAACAATTTACCCGCTACCTAGAACGTCATTATCTTCGCTCATAAATCTTCGCCGAGTCAAATTGTGCTCATTTCACACTAAATAAGTTAGAGGGATGTGTTGCGGTGCGAGCGTTGGCGAGTGTACGTCTCTGGTCTGCAAAATTAACTAGGACTAACAATTCCGATATTTTTTGTATGGGCAAAACTAGAATTCCGAACTTGCCCATATAAAAAATGACGAAACTGCCAAGCCTGAAGGTGAACACACCTGTGACATTAGATTTTTAAGTTGTAGAATATTTCCAAAAAGCTAAAATCATTTTTTAGAAAATACCACAGGAATTAAAATAAATTTTCATTTACGAATGATCCTCATGGATGGAAAGCGTTCGCACTCGACACACAAAAATTAAAACACACACACACACACACAATTTTTAACAGCATTTTAACTGCATTTGTAATTATCAATAATGATATGATGTCGCGTGGATAACGTGACAATGTGTTTAAATTATCATATGATCGATAAAAACCGGCCAAGAGCGTGTCGGGCCACGCTCAGTGTAGGGTTCCGTAGTTTTCCGTCCGTCACAGTAAGTGTCCCCACTTAAGAGTTAATAACACCGCCATGTAGGATATGATATGAGAGTTCCACGTACAGCGACATCTATCGGCAAATTAAGTAAACTATTGCGCGTGAGCTTCAAGTATGGAAGATGATTTTTATGGAATAATTCTTTATTGCGTGAACCGATTTTCACCGTTTTTACTTTATTTGAAAGCACGTCATTTCATTGTAATTTTGTAGAAATTACAGGTACAATAAACACCTGCTTATACAGTTAAATTACAAACTTAGTTCAGAAATTATTTTGTAATTTTTTTTCAAAAACGATTCATTCTATCAAGTTCAAAATAATTTTCCTAGAAAGTTTTTCTGAAGTTCTACTTTTGAGATTTTTTTCATATTTTTAAAACTTATGGTTCAAAAGTTAGAGGGGGGGGGACGCATATTTTTTTACTTCTGGAGCGATTATTTCCGAAAATATTTACATTATCAAAAAATGATTTTAGTAAACCCCTATTAATTTTTAAATACCTATCCAACAATATATCACACGTTAGGGTTGAAATGAAAAAAAAAATCACTCCCCACTTTACGTATAGGGGAGGTACCCTAATAATAAAAAAAAATCCACTTTTTATTTTACCACTTTGTCGGCGTGATTGATATACATATTAGTACCAAATTTCAGCTTTCTAGTGCTAACGGTCACCGAGATTATCCGCGGACGGACGGACGGACGGACGGGCAGACATGGCGAAACTATAAGGGTTCCTAGTTGACTACGGAACCCTAAAAATGGTGATACGGTCATTTTAAACAAGCTTATGTCACGCTATCCACACGATATAACTGCTGTCATCCTTGAGCTAGGGTCGATAAAACACGGCTAGCGAAACCTTTAAGTTACCAAAAAATATGCGAATACAGATTTGTGCCAATCTCAAGGCAAGTTTGCCAATCTCTGGAATTAATTATTTTATATTTGATTTCCAAAAATGGTTGTGTGAAATACTAATGAAATACCTTTGGTTTATGGAAGTTAATTCATTCGACTCATAAACAAATCGTAACTTCAAAATTTCTAATACTCGTAGGTCGATTTATTAATTAATAACGTACACAAATAACAATATACATTAGAAATAAAGAAACTCCCAGAATACTACCTTGAGGGTTGCCATGATTAGCACGAGAGTCCTCGCTTAGGATTATGTAATAATAATTTTTGAAACATTAACGAACACAGTAAGATAGTCAATCATCCCCCTTCATCACCCAATCATCACCCTCGGATTTGGCCTAATACTGATGTTTTTCAATTTGTTCACAAGAGTGGAAAGAGATACACTATCGAAGGCTTTTTCAAGGTCTCCGAATTAAGATTACCTTTTAGGTCAATGATCGCTGCATTTGTCGCATATATGTGATATATGTTTTATAAAATTACAGTTGTCGACATATGATCACTTCAATCACCTGTAAACCCACGCTTTGTCACGCGACATTGTCATTCGTGATAGTGATCAATACAGATATGATTAGTTCATCATTTTCCTGTTGGTTATTACAGAAGTAAGCACCAATAGGATTCCTTATTACTTATCAAGCAGGATGTTTTTATCTTGGTAACGTAGCATCTTCATTATAACACATGTCCCAGGCCCAGCTACAGTGGTAGTATCGAGTCGAGCGCTAGCCTAGGCTCTTTTTCAAGGTCTACGACTTAAGACTGCCCTGCTTAAGACTTATTCAGCAGGAATATTTAAACTTGGCAACGTAGCAACTTCATTGTACAGTCTACATGCAGGATCCAGCTACAGTGGTGGTGCGAGTCGAGCGTTCGGCGAGCGCCAGGAACTGCAGCGCTGCGCACGAGGCGGCGCAATTACGCATGGAAATGCGCCCGCGCACGCATCCGGCGCGTAATGATACAGGCGCTAGCCCGACGCGAATGATGGTAAAAGGAGTTACTGGTCAATAATATAACGCCTTATACCTAATTTTATGCCCGTAAAAGCACTAAAAGTGTATTTAAAGAAACATTACACACACGTAGGTAAAAACTAGATTTTTATCGGTTATAAACCGCAGTAATATAGTGATGATGAAAGTCATAAGGTTTGAGGAGTGGATGGAGTCCCTACCGAAGTTTATATATATAGTGCATGGATTTTAATAAATCCACAAAGATGACATTAGTACATTACTTGCCAAGGACTGTAAAAGAAAGAAAGTCCGAAATCGCACGTATTTGTAACCCGGGCCGCAGGCGAGGCTTGTAAATATGCGATAGAGGGCTTTCTTTTTTACTGCCCGTGGTGAGTACACAGTTTTACGTCTCCACCTGGCCATAATGCGAATATTACCGTACACGTAGCGTGCGAAAAAAACTCTCATTATGGCCAGGTGTGACGTAAACAATATTTCATCACAAGGAAAAAAATAATTTATAAACAATTTTTTTCTCATAAAGAAATAAAAATTCCACAACTCCCGAGGGAATAAGGTATTTATACCCAGTACGACTGCGTGTCACGCTTTGTGAACACGTTTAATGCAAATGTGTTTATTAGTCATCTAGCTAGAGAGAGTGATAGACGCGTGATAGATATGCGTAATATTTTTAGCTACGTCTACTTAAATATATACTTACGGAGATTTACGGGGGTTATCCAGTCCCAATTCCAGATAACCTTCTGAATAAGGGTTTGTTGAGGATTTACTGCTCTACTTCCACTGAAGCTCTGTAGCTAAATCACTATTTAGCTAGAAGAAAAATGTGAATAATTTGTGGATTCGTATAATAAAGTACTTAACTTTCTGTCTCCACAAGGTACCCTATTGGCACTATGGTCAGCCAATGTCGCTTAACTTACCTATCCGATTACGATAATTATTATCCTTGAACAACCTTCTAACAACAATGTAAATCAATATAAAATACCCCGACACAACACAATTCATACCACTTACGAACATGTTTATGTTTAGCAATTTTACATAAAATTTAATCAATACCAAACGAGTGGGTACTGGGTACAGATCAACGTAGAATGCCATACAATTTGCAAGTTGCCTAGATAATGAGGTAGAAACCACGTTTAGTAATTATTGAAATGAGCTAGGTATTCAGGGCCGTATTTAAGAGGCTCTAACATATTGTTGCCACAAACAGAAACAAATAAGGGTCACCACATGAAGTTGTTTTCCTAATGTTATTACCTATATCTGAATGGCAAAGGTAGGTACGCGTTTAAGTGGTTTGTATGTCAGAAATAGACTTTAAAATTTCTGGCTTAAGATATGTGTCCATTTCATCACTATGTTTTCCTTAACCTAAAAGCTAATGGCAAATATAAAAAATATATGTAGGTCTAAAATTTCAACTTCTGTGCTTTGCTTTAAGGTTAACTGGTAGAGAATGCCTCTTGGCTTTAGTTACTTTTGTACGATAAGATTTTCTTATTTGCAATAAAGATTAAATTAATTAATTAACAAACCAATTACGTCCGCTCTTGCTGTTTGACTCCCAGAGCTTTGCTTTTTAGTGCTTGACAATAATCTTAAGCATCTTCAGATTAAAGCTTTCAAATCCGTCCCTGTAAGTATTCTGTGCAACATTATGCGTAGCTGAGCTATAAATTATCGTTTCTGCAGTTAACCAACGGATTTCTGGGCTAATGACTAAGGATTTGTTGCCGAATAACGATTATTCCGTATAAGGATCGCCTAATGATGGCACGGCTGATGAAATTGATTTAAAAACACTCATGAATTTTGATTTTGTAGCTAACGGTGTTCCACTTTTTTGATGACTACTCGTGACATTGCTAATAGTGGGTCATGCAACTTATGCATGGTCCTTACCTCCACCTAAATATAACATTATATAATTCAATGTATTTCGAGTAATAAGTAGCTAACTGACATTCACCAGCGGTAGCACGCCATTTCTTTCGTTTGAAAGAAACGACTCGAATATCGCTCGAGATAAAAAAAAATTAATACTTTTCCTATGGAGCATCCAACAGATATAGGTATCTTCGTACGGTTTTTGAATCTAGCTTGTTTGCTTGTTTGATGTCCACGCTGGAGCACGCTTACCTATGAGATACCTATTTACTCTCGCTTGAAAGAGACCCAATGAGACCCAATGAGAGAGAGTGTTGGCAATGGTAGGATTAATGAAAATTTTGACACGAATCTTTACGAACTATGTACGTAGACGTACTTTTCTATTCAATGTTCAATGCTACCTGAGGTACGCTACGCAACAATATCGTTGCATTATCGTTTGTAGCGCATCGAATGCACTTAAAGACAGGTGTCTCGGCTATCTCCTAACTTGTAATTTCACATAATTGCACTATAATGTGCATTAAAGCCGCATCTACTGTATGGCGATTTAAAAGCCACTTTGGCCCCGGGTGTTAGGAGGTTAGTGGTTAACGTGCATAATATGTGAGTGGTATTGGCAGTATGGAACTTGCATATGTTGTAACAAGTTCAAAGCTATTTGCGTTTATTGTCAGCGGTCAAGTGCGAGGTAGGCGAAACCGTTGGAAACAGTCTGTCAAAACGTTTATAACCTCTCAGTGACCCAAAAGCACCTGTTCTTCTTCTGCCTCCTAGCGTTTTTCACGGCTTGGGGTCCGCTTGACAACCTGCTTGCTTACATGAATTGGCGCAGGCACAAGATTTTACGAAAGCGACTGCCATCTGGCCTTACAACCCAAAGGGGAAACTAGGCCTTATCGGGATTAGGTCCGGTTTCCTTACGATGTTTTCCTTTACCGGAAAGCGACTGGTAAATATCAAATGATATTCCGTACGTAAGTTCCGAAAAACTCAGTTGTACGAGCCGGCGTTTGAACCTAAAATTTCTGGATTGCAAGTCGGACGTCATTACCTGCTACCAGCAAAAAAGCAGTTGTTCTGTTTTTTTGAAATTTGAACATTTCGAATACTTAATTATTAAAAAGTACATGAGCTTTAGCGAGGATCAGTCTGCGTCAACACATTGCATCATCTTTGAGCTCTTGGGCAACCTTACTAACCGGCAGGAACACAACACCATGAGCAGGGTCTAGTGCTATTTGGCTGTGGTTTTCTGTAAGGAGGAGATTTGAGAGAGATGACTTTCGCTGAGCTATGCTCAACTACAATTAACGAGATGGCTTCCCTGTGACCATACCTCTCTTTTGGACGTAGTTTAAGGACATACCTTTGTCTAAGATAAAAATTACTATACAACTCAATTTAAAAAAATAGACTGCCTATTAGACTAACTAAATGACGCACAGTTTGGGTTTAGGCCCGGACTTTCCACTGAGTCGGCTATTATGTGTCTTATAAACACTGTCCAGTACTACACTAGCAGGGATACACCAGTGAGCGCCTGCTTCCTTGATCTATCGAAGGCTTTTGATCTGGTCTCGTATGATATACTTTGGCAAAAGTTGTCAAACGAGACCAGTGTGCCCGAGGAGTTGATCGAGATCCTAAAGTTTTGGTATGGAAACCAGATTAACTCGGTCAGGTGGGCGGGCGTTTACTCGGATGTATACCAACTGGAGTGTGGAGTGAGGCAGGGCGGCCTGACCTCTCCTAGGTTGTTTAACCTATATGTAAATAAGCTGATGGATGAGCTCAACAATGCTTATGTCGGATGCTCCGTAGATGGTAAATCCATTAATAACATCAGCTATGCGGATGACATGGTGTTGTTGAGTCCATCCATGAGTGCACTTCAAGAGTTGCTGGTCATTTGTGAGGGGTACTCGGTGAAACATGGGCTAAGGTACAATGGGAAGAAGAGCGAGGTACTTGTCTTCAAATCTGGAAAAAAACCTACAAGCCTGTACCCCCTGTGACCTTGGGTGGAGAACTGCTCAAGGTCACTAAATCGTTCAAATACCTTGGTCACTGGGTAACTGAGGACCTCAAGGATGACCTCGACATAGAAAGAGAGCGTAGAGCGTTAGCTGTCCGTGGAAATATGCTGGCTCGCAGGTTTGCCAGGTGTAACAAAGACGTAAAAAAGACTTTTCAAGGCATTCTGCCAATCGTTTTATACCTACAGCCTGTGGGCCAGCTATACTCAGCGAGCGTACAACGCCCTAAGGGTACAGTATAACAACGTTTTCAGGATGCTGATGGGACTGCCACGTCACTGTAGTGCATCCGGAATGTTTGCGGAGGCGCACACAGACGATTTTTACGCGATTATACGCAACAGATCGGCGTCGCTTATGCGGAGAGTGAGTGGCAGTTGCAATAGTATCCTGAAAACGTTGGCAGGTAGGTTTGATGCACCATTACTCAAGCACTGGAATAGCCTACATGTGGCAAAGTCAGATGTTGAGAAATGGTGCATCTAGACTTGTGATATGTAAGTATACTGTTCCGATTGTTTTTCTGTTTTTTTTTTAGTTTTTATTCTTATTTTATTTAATTATTTTGTAATTCTATGTTACTAACCCTAATTTTAAGTCTTCTCTAGCTGTATGTACTAACAATCTATGGATCCTTAATTGATTCGAAATAAATTTTGATTGATTGATTGATTGATTAGATTGTTTGTGCTGTTTATACTTTCTTTAAACGTTTAAATAGCTAAAAACTTTTTTTTTTACTTTAAAACGAAATGATCTTTGAATGAGAAGGAAAAGAGACATGTTTATTATGTGTTGTCAGGGTTTAAAGTGCTTTATTAAACACGTAAGAAAACACACCTAATAATATTTTATGCAATCGTGAAGAGCTTTTCAGTCGAGTATCGTGTTTAGGCCAAGAAGCTTGCTGAGTAACCTAAGTAAGGTACGAGATTGAAAAGCTTAAGTATGTCAATATTGTATACAACACTTTTTCTACGAGTGCACAAGATAGGCCAGCGGGAAGAATGCCTCGACGAATGCCTTACACAACCTGCTCCCTCTATACAATTTAGTAGCTTCGATCTCTCGGTGTATCGTACCGGCGGAGCGATATCTATGAGGATGATCCTCCTCATAGACGACGATGCTAAAATTTGCCCAAAAAAGCTCCATCGAAAAGTATGCGCTAGTAGTTCGGTCTACAAAGTCTCAATTCAAGCATTATATTCGATGAGTAGAAAAATTAAATTATAAAACTAAGTAAATATTAAAATAAACTGAATACAACTAGAAACAACTTAAAAAATAAATACATAAAACTAAAATCGACCCTCTAAACCTTGGCTCCTCGGTAAGGTGCCCATCACACAGGCAAACTACCTAAAAGCTTACCTAAAATCCCTGTTACAAAAACAAAACATTAAAATGTTTAAATGTTTCTGAGCACATCGGTCGCTTATATACCTACGTAAGTATATAGACCTATACAACAACAAATGTAACAAAATTGAGTTGTTTGTTGTTTTCTTTATCTAGCAATAAAGCAGTTTGTCATTGCTAATCAGCAAATAAATCATACTACTATTGAAAATCCTTTTACCCGCGCTTGAACGAAAGATCTTCGGGTCACAGCGCCTTTACCGTTTACAAATAAATAATGCAAATTGAAAACAATAAATCTTAGGAGCCATTAGCAAATTCTATGCAGTTTCTGCGATTGGACAAGTTTAATATTTCATTGAGCGGCTCGTAAACAACTGGAGGTTGCAGGTTACCACTGTCGCATAAAGCTTGCTTTTATTACTACTATACAGCTAGTACTATATAGCGAATGATGTAAGCAGACGCTCAACCTCGATTTATACTTTTCATCCGCTTATTTCCTATAGATTAATTCAATTGTTTCGCATCAGAAATGAAAAAAAAAATACCGAAATACATTGAAAATATCCCTCCAAAAATTTTAAAACTCTTAAAACGGTGCTATCATAATAGGCCAAGAAAATAAGATTTTTTTGAAGAATTAATTTCCAGCGGGCTGGAAATCGTTTTAATACCTTCATCTGGTCCTAAATGCATGTAATCCGAGTTTGCCTAATCCCAAGAGGTGTGCATAAGGACCACATGAAGGTATTAAAACGATTTCCAGCCTGCTGGGAATTAATTCCTCAAAACGCTTTTTATAGATCTTATTTGCTTGGCCTATAATAATACACCGTGACGCCATATTTACAGACAACCATCGAAATTCCAAAGTAATAACAAGTTAATTTGACTCATTAGGGAAATAAAAAATATGGTGAAATTAAACAATAACCCCCTTATTCATAACGTCTTGCGCTTATCTGTCACTTTGACAGTTGTGTTTGTTAGAAACAGACAAAACATATTTTTACTAATTGAGGTCTGAGAGACGTTTATAACTAAGGGGGTAAGAGTACAACTACCTTCAAATTTAAAACAAGGTAGTTATGTTTGATTTTGTGATGTGATGGGTGACTGGATCATATTTCATTTTAGCAGCGCGCTGCAACGGCAGGGCGTGTATATTTTTATATTACTAGCGAGCCGCCCCGGCTTCGCACGGGATAAAAAATGGTTATTGTGGGTTATCTCTAAGAGATAGATATATACCATCCCGGACTTTTTTGTAGACCTTTTTAAGTTGTACAATACTGTAGTACATTATTTTGACCTATCCCATAGTGTTCATCCAGCGTTTGCAATGTAAGCGCAAACAAGTGTATATTTACGACATCACGTTATAAACCTCTGAAATTATCAGTGTTGCTCTCCTATATTATGCATGTATTATCATATGAACCTTCCTCTTGAATCACTCTATCTATTTAAAAAAACCGCATCAAAATCTGTTGCGTAGTTTTAAAGATCTAAGCATACATAGGGACAAACAGCGGAAAGCGACTTTGTTTTTAGGGTTCCGTAGTCAACTAGGAACCCTTATAGTTTCGCCATGTCTGCCCGTCCGTCCGTCCGTCCGTCCGCGGATAATCTCAGTGACCGTTAGCACTAGAAAGCTGAAATTTGGTACTAATATGTATATCAATCACGCCGACAAAGTGGTAAAATAAAAAGTGGAAAATTTTTTTTTATTAGGGTACCTCCCCTATACGTAAAGTGGGGAGTGATTTTTTTTTTTCATTTTAACCCTAACGTGTGATATATTGTTGGATAGGTATTTAAAAATGAATAGGGGTTTACTAAAATCATTTTTCGATAATGTAAATATTTTCGGAAATAATCGCTCCAGAAGTAAAAAAATATGCCCCCCCCCCCCCCCCCCCTCTAACTTTTGAACCATAAGTTTTAAAAATATGAAAAAAATCTCAAAAGTAGAACTTTATAAAAACTTTCTAGGAAAATTATTTTGAACTTGATAGGATGAATAGTTTTTGAAAAAAAATTACAAAATAATTTCTGAACTAAGTTTGTAATTTAACCGTATAAGCAGGTGTTTATTGTACCTGTAATTTCTACAAAATTACAATGCAATGACGTGCTTTCAAATAAAGTAAAAACGGTGAAAATCGGTTCACGCAATAAAGAATTATTCCATAAAAATCATCTTCCATACTTTAAGCTCGCGCGCAATAGTTTACTTAATTTGCCGATAGATGTCGCTGTACGTGGAACTCTCGTATGCGTATATATGGCGGTATATCTCGTATACATGGCGGTGTTATTAACTCTTAAGTGGGGACACTTACTGTGACGGACGGAAAACTACGGAACCCTACACTGAGCGTGGCCCGACACGCTCTTGGCCGGTTTATATTTAATGATGATACACTGTATAAGACTCGAGTCCCACCGGCTTACCTATTTTTTGGGATGCTGAGCATATTTTCCATCACAGATCACGAGGAAAATGAATTCCAAATTGGTTATGCTTTGCCTTCGAATATGTTTGTCACGCTGTACTGCTGTGATAAAGCTTTATAGGAGAACATAAAGTACTGTAGTGCCTATTCTATTAATTTATTTATAAACCTTTCCAAGCTAAAGGTTATAAAAGATTCTATTGGTTTACAGCCGTAACCGCACCATGGCGCCATCATGAGCCATTTGATGGAAGATCATATTATTATTTACGTGCATGGAACATTCACTTCAATTGGCTATTGGAATCCTGCGCTTACTCAGCGTTTCAATATAAAGAGTCCGCTCCCTAGTATAATTAATAATTGTTCTAGCTTTGTGATGCAAGAATTTACTTTCAGAGTATGTATTAATTACCTACGTTTAATGCTGCTACACTGGTGTTATAATAGTAGTTTATGTAACTGTTACGTAATAAGATCACACGAGTGTTGTAAGGCCTAATTACGTACAGTTGCGTACACTGCTTTATCTACACACATATTATAAATCCTAAATGATGTGTTCGGAAACCAGTAGTATGACCGCCATTGCACTGCCATGACCAACTCGATTGCGTCGGCGATTGCGCGGGCGCGTGCCGGCGGTCGGGGAGAGCGCGGATCTTCGTTACTTACCGTGGGTAATTAATTTTCATACGTTTTTACCACACTGTCAGAGGTGTTACGTTACTGATTGCAATAATGGTGGTAATTACATACGGTTTCCGAACGCGCAATAGAGGATTTATGATATTGGTGTAAATAAAGTGTAACAAGGACGCCGATATGATGTCATCCATTGTTACAAGCTGTGTAGCAGCACCATTAAGCGAGATAATTAATGATAAGTTTTACCATGCCTAAATGATAAGTAAGGTTAATGATAAGGATGTATGAAGTGAACAGTGAGCACTCGAAGATTACAAACTGTCGCATTACTAAGAGGTAACATAACATACTGGCATAATATATAACGCTCAGCCTATATCGTTGAAGGTAGAATCTTCATATATTTTAGAGGTTCTCTAAAAAAGCATTTTTGAAAATTCATCCCCAAAATAGGGTTCTAGATTTTTAATGATTACCACGCGGTGGCTATCTTCTCCACGATGCTGGGAAAGATTTGCTGGTATTTCTTGGTATCCTCCACCTATAGTTTATTAGCGTAATGTATGCACGTCCAGATCATCCAGGTAATCTAGGTAACACATCGCTCATTACACACGTGACTTCCTGACGGAAACGAGACGGCAAATGCTTTCAATGTCGGCTTTGACGCTTCCGTTTCACATTACGGGCCCGCCAATATGATAACTTTAGAGTGACTTTACTAAATACAACGAAAACTTCTATAACTAAGGTACAAATATTTTGTGATTAACACACAAATAAATAGCCTTTACCGGGATTCGAACCCGGTACTTAGATATATAGAAGAATAGAAGACATATAGAAGCCATTTTAGATTATACCTAGTCGGTTACTAAGTTCTGTTACTAGAGTTTTCACTAAGTAAATAAATAGGAATAGGTAGCAACATTTTAATTATTTATGTACATAATCCAAAAGCTTATTTAATAGTCAATAGATTACAATATATTGAATTGAAAATTATTGTCGCAGTTTTTCAGAATTCTTTATAACACTCGGAAATAGGCGTGCAAAATATACGTCAAAATTACGCTCCTTGTTCATGTTGATTTTAAATCCTATTTATTTTTAATCACGTTTAAGACGCATCAGTCTTGCACAATTCGGTAGCTATATTCTTTAGCTTCAATTTGGTATATGTATAGTTCACGTGGGGCTATCCGATAAAAATACTCGACTATACGTTGCAAGTCTGCTTGTTCCATAGCAGTCTAAATCTATGTCTTTTGTGAAAAACTTACAAAATAGGCAATATTTCAAATGGGAATATCTGTGGGATAAAATCGCAAGAAAATTAAATGGAATGATGGAAAAATTTAATTGTAACAAACAGGTTTCTTACAAACAAGCAATGGAACCTTCTGAACAAAGGTGCAATATTTATTTGATGCACTTTTGTAAAGTGTAATTTTCTTAAATTTACCGCGTGTTTGCGTCTTCAGGCAATCTTGTGCTTTACAAGGATTTTCAACTTAATAGAAATATTAAGACATGTTCTTCTTTGGAAGCTTGAAAATGACAGCTCAGAACTGTCTGCAGTTGCACAGATGAACGATAAGGCTTTATTACCCAGTTAGAGAATAATGCAGTAATGTATTCATTGAAATATTCGCCTTTCTGGCCGCCGTAATGACGGGGACGCAGTTGAAATACGTCCAGTATTCCAAGTCAACGGAGGTTAACATTGCACATTTGTGACATTATTTTGCTAAAGGTACCATTTGAGAGGCCAGTGCTTACTTCGTACATTGTACATCACTACATAGTATAAAACAAAGTCACTTTCCGCTGTCAGTCCCTAAGTATGCTTAGATCTTTAAAACTACGCAACGGATTTTAATGCGGTTTTTTTAATAGATAGAGTGATTTAAGCGGAAGGTTTATATGTATAATACATGCATAATATAGTAGAGAAACACTGATAATTTTTGAGGTTTCTAATGTGATGTAAATAAACATATTTTTTTGCGCTTACATTGCAAACGCTGGCTGAACCCTTGTAGCATATCCCTTACATACCTCAGGATTGAATCGCTGCGATGCTGGGCTGAGCATTTGTCTTATTTGTGTTGCACTTTCCTAGTTATTCTGCAATCCTTGTTCAACACACACACGCATACGAAAATCCCGTGGCGCCCTCAAACATCGTGCGCTATTCTTCTAACCTTGTCTTCATCTTAGAAACTCAATTTTCATGCTCTGAAATACGCAGAAGCAAGACTCGCGAACATTTTTATACACTTCCTTGTCGCGGATCTTTGACCTACAGCCTCAAGCGACTTTCGAAACCTAGATTTCTCACCTTTTCTTAGTTTTACTTATGTTAGGTTATTGGTCTCCTCGTTTTGTTCACGTTATTGTTCATTTTTATACTATTTTGAAATGTTTATTTAGACTTCTCCATAGTGACGTGCACTGTCTAGTTTGTCAATTCTGCTAATTTGTATAACCATGTAGTTAGGTTGTATACTTTTGGCTAAGTTTGTTAAAGCGAGCGAGCCTCCGTGCCTCTACTACGTTGGCCTTTGAGGGCGAGCCCGTGAAGAACCTTCGGCTTTACCTTTTTTATCTTACCAAGGCTATAGTAACTTACCTTACCCTCTGACAACTGAAAAATATAGTGAAATAAAGAACCCACTACCTGTATTTTCTTTTTATTATTTACTTTCTTCACCTTATGTTGCGTGTTCTTCCACACGTCTAGTTGGAAGAGCACGAAACGCGACAGTTCTAGCTGTTGTAAGAGGGTAAGGTAAGTCAATATAACCTTGGTAAGATAAAAAAGTAAAGCCGAAGGTTCTTCCCGGGCTCGCCCTCAAAGGCGATCGTGGTAGAGGCACGGAGGCTCGCCCCAAGAGACGAACGGAGTAGAGGACCGCCCTCAGCGGTGGATGGAGTAGAGGCTGGCCCTCAGAGGGGCGAACGGAGTAGAGGCTCGCCCTCAGAGGCGAACGAAGTGGCTGGAGGCTCGCCCACACTAGGCGAACGTAGTAGGTGGCTCGCCCACACTAGGCGAACGTAGTAGGTGGCTCGTCCACACTAGGCGAACGTAGTAGGTGGCTCGCCCACACTAAGCGAACGTAGTAAGGTGGCTCGCCCACACTAGGCGAACGTAGTAGGTGGCTCGCCCACACTAGGCGAACGTAGTAGGTGGAGGCTCGCCCTCAGAGGCGAACGTAGTGGCTGGGAGGCTCGCCCTCGGAGGCGAACGTAGTGGCTGAAGACTCGCCCTCAGATGCGAACGTCCACCCTACCCTGCGGCCAGGCTGGGACGGGAGGGCTCCTCACCGCCGAGGAATTAAAGCCGGATCTTGCACCCTGGAATTGACATGTCCACCCTTAGGTCCACGTATTAATTAGCCGCTCGGTATGAACCCCAATGATGTCGCTAAGCTAGCAGCAAGGGAGTAGCGGAAAGTAGATGGTGGGTGTTCATAACCAGAACGGAGTTACAAAATATGAGGCGGAGAAAAGAATGCAAAAGCAGAGGCGGCAAGATTATAAAAGTACGGTGGAGTGAATTTACATTTATTAAATTATCACATCAATTAAAACAAAGCTCCGTAATGCAGACATTTTATGAAATGAGTTCGAATAACTCGCTGGCCAAATGTATGGGTAGCCATTTTATAACGGGACTTTTGCCGCCACGGCGCAGCGTCCACGTGCAATAACTAGTTAAGTGCCGTGTAATGCATATTGCTAGGCACGTGAGAAGGCACACTGAACACAATGAAAAAGCATATAACACAATTAAAATAAGTAGCACTTCCTATCACTATGTAAGTAACGTTTCAACACTTACCCTTGTCTGGGGTGCAAGACTGTATGTAAATTACGGCTACGACTGGTATCACATAATACCTATTTATTAGACTGCCGATTAGAACATTACAAAATAAAACTGCCCGCGCGCGGCGCGTTCGAAGACACGTAGCCCGTGAACGCCGGCGCGGGTCCGTCGCTCAAGACGGTCAGATGCAGAGTGGGGCGCAGAACGGTGCGCCAACGCACTCACCAATGTACTCGCGTCAAAACTGCTGACGCTGTTGTTATGCGCAATGTACAATCGCGCGCAGAACTATAATTAAGTTTACGTACGATTTTTTATTTATTTTATCTTTATATTAAGTTTATACTTTTTTACTAGTTTAGAATAATAAAGTAACGTGCATCGTTACAACATTTTAACTTTTATTTTAAATAAAAAACCAGACGGAATGTGTAGCAAATGGCTAACATTATAAATAAAAAAGGTAAAATAACTCTAACGACCTCCATAAACAGCTGCGGGTGTCGGGGCACTGCCGATCGCCCCGATCGCCCTAGATCGGGACTTCTACTCCCTAGGTGCCATTACACCTACCAACCCGACAGATTGGGCCCTACAAATTGCAATGTCTAATAGCCGTTTAAACAGTTTAAACACACTTTAAAGCGTTTCCCAAAAAATTAAATCTGTTTTAATGATTGTGAAGTAGGAACTAAAAAACACCTCATGTTTTGAGAAATAAATTGCGTTTCCTGATTGGTCGATTTTAACATTGCTGTATTCTGATTGGTTGATATTTAATACAATGTTTTTTTTAAGGACTTAAATTATTTACACAGTATACGCACCAAAAAAGTATCTAGCGTTCCGATTAACTCCGATATGTGTTGTGATTGGTGGATTTAATATAGTGAAGTGTTCTGATTGGTCAATTTAAGAAGCTGGAGACTCAGGAATTAGTAACCCGGAAAGTTAATGCCAGGAGAGAGAGAGGTCGCTTCAAGTGCGGGGCCACTTCGGCCCCGCAGAGACCTTTTGTTTGGAAAATAACTTCTTCGAAGCTAACCAGAAAGTGATTGACGTTTGTCAGTGACAGGCTTATATAGGGGCAGCCAGTGAATTCAGAGTTCTTACATTGAATTTTAAAAAAATATCACAGGCCAGGACAACATGAGTACAAATATTTAACAAACTTAGCCAAAAGTATAGAACCTAACTGCATGGTTATACAATTATGAAGAATTGACAAGCTAGACAGAGCACGTCACTATGGAGAAGTCTAAATAAACATTTCAAAATAGTATAAAAATGTACAATAACGTGAACAAAACGAGGAGATTAATAACCAAACTTAAGTAAAACTAAGAAAAGGTGAGAAATCTAGGTTTCGAAAGTCGTTTGAGGCTGTAGGTCAAAGATCCGCGACAAGGAAGTGTATAAAAGTGTTCGCGAGTTAATAACTTTCTTCTGCGTATTTCAGAGCATGAAAATTGAGTTTCTAAGATGAAGACAAGGTTAGAAGAATAGCGCACGATGTCAGAGAGCGCCACGGGATTTTCGTATGGGTGCGTGTGTTGAACAAGGATTGCAGAATAACTAGGAAAGTGCAACACAAATAAGACAAATGCTCAGCCCAGCATTTCAGCGATTCAATCCTGAGGTATGTAAGGGATATGCTACACCCTACGACATAGATCATAGATCAAAATAATGTACTACAGTATTGTACACCTTAAAAAGGTCTACAAAAAAGTCCGCGGTGGTATACGTCTATCTCTTCAATATCATCATCATCACTATCATCATCATCACTATCACTTCATCATCATCACTACATAGTATAAAACAAAGTCACTTTCCGCTGTCAGTCCCTATGTATGCTTAGATTTTTTAAACTACGCAACGGATTTTAATACGGTTTTTTTTAAATAGATAAAGTGATTCAAGGGGAAGGTTTATATGTATAATACATGCATAATATAGTGGAGAAACACTAATCGTTTTTGAGGTTTCTAATGTGATGTACATAAACACATTTTTTGCGCTTACATTGCAAACGCTGGCTGAACCCTACGAGATAGATCAAAATAATATACTACAATATTGTACACCTTTAAAAGGTCTACAAAAAAGTCCCGTGCAAAGCCGGGGCGGGTCACTAGTATTCTATATTGTATTCGAGCAATAATAATCTAAGCGCCAACCTCCAAGTACCAAACTTTAGCAAAATAATTGAGAATTCACCGATAACAATGCGCTATCCCATGCTAAACAACATTTTGTAATTAGCAGAACAAAACTGCCTTGGGTTGGGTGAGATTGGAACTCGCAGTTCTGGGATACCAGCCCGCCACACTACCTAGACTTACCCGTTGGCTGCGAATATCCAGCATATCCCTCATATACCTACGTCTTAGTTAGGGAGTCACAGATATCTCAGAGTCGCGAGTTCGAGTTTCACCCAAGGCAGTGGATTTTTCGTTCATTTCTAGACGTTATATTAACAATTCACGAAAGCTGTGTCTGAAAAAAATGTCTGTCACCAATCTCGCGTCAGCTTTCATGAATCAATCTGTTAGATAGTTTGTTGACGCTATTATAAAACTCTGGAGGTACAAAACTTGTAAAGGCTCCTGGTAAGTTTTCAAAGGGTTAATATCCTACCATCTGGCACTGACTGTGGTATCCGCGTTATCAGCCATCTCGCATATTTCCACGTCACGCCGCCGCCCACCGCCCGTTCCGTTGGACGTTCCGTTTGTTTGCCGACACACGCCGCCGTATGTTATTTTATTTACAATTTTTTTTTAATAATCAGTAATTCTTCTTCGCTGTCGTTTCGCTCTTGAGCGGTCGTGGTCACGTCGAGGCGTCCCCGTCGATGGTGGAGGCGGACACAGCTCTGCGCACGTACTCCCGCCATCTCTGTTGGCAGACAGTCTGGCACAGTCAGATACGCGGTGCCCTACTACTACTTAACTTGGTCTGTCCATCACATAGGTGGATTGCCGCGCGGTCTGGTTCCTTCTAATTTTCCCTGTATAACCAGCCGCTCTATGGAGTCGTTAATAAGTAATTATGTATTCAAAATAGATAACATGTCTTCGAGTAAGTACCTTATGTCCCTATGTGATTTCCGTAGTTTAGTTACATGGCAATTATTTAATTAATTATTATTATTTATTTATTCAATAACAATTGTTACATTGTGTCTGAATGTTTACAATTAAAAATTAACCTAGTATATATATACCTGTACAATAAATAATAAGTATAATAACATACTAAACATGCAATATTTACAAGAGGAATCTAATTTACACAAATATGTTAGTTAAATTCTAATTACGTGCACATGAACAGCAAAACTATGTCAAAAAGAATAATCATGCAGAAAAAAAAAAAAGAAAGCATTAATAAAATAAAACTAAAATTATAAAGTCCAATATTAAAAATTTAAAACAAAACATATTAATCATTAAAAGTCACTAATGTCATAACAACATTTTTGCAATAAATGTAGTTTCAATTTCTTTTTGAAGGTTTCGAGACATCTTATTACTTTAAATTCTTTAGGCATCTTGTTGAACAATCTCACCGCTTGGACTCTAGCGTTATGTGCTACGACTTCCAAGTTCGGAGCTACTATCGAGGTTTTAATAATGATGTAGCAAAATAGGAAAACAAACATCTCTTAAGTATAGTAATTTAAATATTTTAAATTGTCTACTATATAATAAACGTATTTGCTGCCGCACGAATGATTAATTATATTTTAATGAATGTTTGATAGTAATACCAGTCAAGGACTTTAATTGTTGAGCCAGTTACGTTTCAAGCTATTTTGTTTGTTTAAGGCATGTATTTAACCAGGCTGCTAAATAATTGAATTTGGGTAGCTATAAAAAATAAAAATGGGTACCAAAATTAATAGGTTGGCGACTAATTTGGGGCCGTACATTATTTCAATATGGGCTGTTTTTTAATGTCTTAATAGCCATTGTTTAGCTATACGTAGGTATCAAATAATTATATTAAAAACTGAATTTATAACTGGGAAGCATTTTAAGAAGCCTTTTTTTAATCGAAAACGATTACCTATTAAATTAAAAATAAGGTACTTTTAAAATATTTAGGAAGCAATTAAAGTGAATTACATATTCAATATTAGTACAACGGGCAACTTTACATGAGCTGTAATTATAAGATAAAATGGATTCTTAAAAAATATCTAGGGTCTATGAATATTGGTAGGTGGGTAGGACCTATAAGTAGGTAAGTATCTATAGTCAGATATCTAGAACCAAAATTCATATGCCACATATGATTTAGAAAAAATTAAAGGTGCCTTTTGTATAGTATTACCAAAATACCAACCTAGTTAATAGAGAATAATGAATGGTGCCTTTTGTGTAGATACCTACACCTATTTATTTACCTAAACACCTACCCACCTAGTTAAAAGAAAATATGAAGGGTGCGTTTTGTGTTGGTATTACCTAAATACCTACCTATACTTCATTTTATTTAGATTAGAAAAATCGTGCGATTGTCGTAGTTTTCCCTCATAGGGCTGAAAAAAAGATACATAGGCGCAATGGATCTACCCTATGGAAGAAGTTTTTTTGGAGATAACTCAAAAATGGGTGAATGATAATGTTCAAAACAATTTTCGAAGAAAGTATCTAATAAGGCGCATCTCCTCAATTTTTTTCATATTTTTTGGACTTACGGTTCAAGAGTTACAGGGAGACACAATTTTTCTGACTTTCGCAGCGATTATTTCTGAAAATATTCACTTAATCACAAAATGTTCAAAGATACCTCGATGTTATTTTTAAAGAACCATTGATTGATGAATGAGAAGAAGAAGTGCTGGAAAGAGTGGAGGAAAAGAGGCAGTTGATGGATAGCATAGAGTCGAGAAGAGGGAGGATGATGGGCCACCTCATACGACATGACAACTTTATACAGAAGATAGTTGAAGGAAAAATGGAAGGAAGGCGAGGAAGGGGAAGACCTAGAATTAATTATATAGACCAAATTAAAAATAATGTTAAGGTCAGGTCGTACCAAGAGATCAAAGAGGAGGCCTGGGACCGAAGCAAATGGAGAGCCTACTTTGAGTTGCACCGACAAGAGCATGGCTCTTAAGTGTTTGATGATGATTGATTGATGAGCAACATGGTGATATTCAGTAATAACTTTTTTAAATTTATTTACATTTTGGCTACGGAACCCTAAAAACCGGTCAAGTGGGAATCGTAGTCGCGCCCCGAGGGTTCCATACATCACACAATTTTAATATGATATTTTTCTTGAGTCCGATTCGTAACTTCACCACAAGATATTTATGACAAAAAATAAAAATTTACATTCTCAAAACAAGCCCTTTAATTTACACACTACCAATAAAGTTAAAAGCTAGAACGGCCAGAAATTGCTTGGTATGCAGTAAAGGGTTAGTTTTTTAAATGATGTGAAACACGAAGTGAAAAACAAAATTCACTATAGGGTGTCGGTAAGCGAACATGTGTCCGCCAACCGGGTTACCTAACCAACATGCATACCGGTCGCGCAGACAATTTTTTTTATACCACGACGGTGGCAAACAAGCATACGGCCCGCCTGATGGTAACTAACAATGACCCGGTTTTCAAAACATTTCATTTAATTTTCTTAATTTACCCCTTAAAGCACCAGGGGACATACAACCTACAAAATTTCAGCTCAATCGATCTAGCAATTTCGGAGCAAATAGACATTGTGACAAGACAGAGTAGCACATGCTTCCTTTTAAACCATTTTGGTAACAGAACCTTAAAAATATTCCAGTTTTCTGAAATTTTTGTGCTCCCGTAATTAAAATGATACCACCAATTGATACCCAAAAAATGGTTAATTAGGTAGAAACAAATAGCTGGCAACAAATATTTAAACCAAGCCTGCTTTGAATAATAGATGCCAAGTTAATATTTTTGTCGCCAACCTATTATTTCAAGTTCCACGTTAATTTTTTGGTCAGCTATATATTGCTGCCGTTTTTCAATAATATGATGCCACATGTTTGACGCTTATAAAAAAATATTGTCGCTAAAATATTAATTCACGGCCAATTTATATTATTATATGCCTTAGAAAAGTTGCCGATTCATGTTTTAGATACCCGGAAAATTATAAGCCTTTTTTTTAATATTTATTATATGAAATATCCAATGTAAAGTGAACTCAAAATATACAGTCAGCGGTACCTACAAGTAGTGTTCTTCTGAATTAATTAATGTACATACCTATTATTACTTGACATGCTTTTGTTCTCGTCAAAATAATGTCGTGTCTAGTTCATTTTGAACAACTCGCCCGCTTAAATAGCTTCTTCTGCTGTTGACTAAAGGACAACAACTTAACTTTTTATTATTATTTACATTTTTTTTTCTTCCATACCTACAAATTTCAGGTTTTAATAGCCAAATAGGTATTATTATTTTTTGTAGATAAAGTATATTTCATAAAATAAAACAACAATTGAAAACTTCTATAAAATATACTTAATAAATATACATACAATGTAATCCATAATTATATGGCTTATATACCGCGTGTATCTTTCATGTAACTGCAAATGGAAACTTAGACACAGGTTTTGAAGCTATAATTCGAAGTAGCAATAAAACATAGTAATTAATTCTTGAATTTTTTTCGAGCAGCAATTAATTGCGTATACACTTATTTCACACATCATCAATTGTGACGTTTTAAAGCAAAGTAAACGTAGGTAACATTGCGTGCTGAAATATTTTATAAGGAAAAAAAATCGTAAATTTTTAATAAAGCATATGAAAGTATGTTTATTAGGGTCTACACTTAGCGTAAGCGGTTATATCAAAAATACGTGCTGTATATAGAAGTAACTACATATTGGGTTTACGGATACGTCTTATTTTACCCACGTCTCATTTTTGCCCCACCTGCCTACGTCTATAGTATTTAGAAGAGCTATGCTTTCGAGGGACTGTCCATTGTTTTCAAAAGAGCAAAGTAAGACCAAGCCGTGCTCAATATCTGAAAAAAAAACTTTTCTTAGAATTGGAGGGAAGCATCAGGCATAAGGACGGTAGTAAGGTTTAAGCTCCATACCCTCAAAGCAATTATAACTGCAAGTACAATGATGCCACACGCAGGCAGATGAGATGGACACAACAGATTCCATTATTACCTTTGAGTTCTTACCTAAAGGTAACAATGGAAGTGGCTATCGAAAGGAACAACAAAATAACGCTTTATCTGTCACACCTAAGTAAAGTTCCATTAGACCATCCTCTTCGGTTCTGTTATAGACTAATCTACATGGTCTAAACTAATCGTTGTAAATGTCTATTGTTTATATTTTGAGTATTTAGTTAGGAGTATATACCAAATGTTATAAGTAAAAGGCTAGTATTTTTTTGACTAGGCTAGGTACGGACAACCAATTTGAAAGAAAAGAAAGAAAGAAAATAAATTTATTAATGACGCTACAAAGTAACTTAAAACTAATACACAAATTAATAAAAACAGTTTTAAAGACGTTATGTCAAAACAGGGACCGGAAAACCCCTTCATTTGATTAATCATTTCGATAGGGTAACCCTATCAAAGTCTTACCCTAACGTTAAGGTTACCCTATCATTGGGTTACCCTATCGATATGGAAACCATTTTGAATAGGCTTAACCCTATTCAAGTGGTTTCCAAGTCCAATGGGGTAAATATTTACCGCTTACTGTTTAATATGGCTACTCTATTCCTGTCTCTTTTCCGCGCAGGCAGGCGGTTCTATCCTTCTCATTTGAAATGGAACGGGAGAGGTGGCGGCGGAGCAAATTGAGTTAATATAAGATTCATTCAGGAATTTTAGTCACACTCACAGTCCAGTTACCTGCTCGCGTACACAACTTAAGGTTAATTTTAAAGATTTGACACATACCACTACATCTATTGTAGCGTTTGTCCCGGCTTTTGCCACAGCTTAGTTGAGCCTGGGGCCCGCTTGGCAACCTAATCCCAAGAATTGGCGTAGGGA